>JANQDE010000041.1:1127966-1480695 GCA_037157785.1 Cephalotes varians | reverse complement strand
TGTGTGTGTACCCCCCCCCACATACACACACACACACGGTCAATTTTTCTCATTATATGCTCTGATTATTTTTATATAGGATGTTCCAGAAATTTTCAATAATTCTAAATGTAATATTTTGTTTCAATACTAATTCATATTAGTGCTATAAATCACCTTAAAAAATGTGTAGAATATATACATTACTAGCAATTAATGGATAATTGCTTAATTAGAGTTAATTAATTTTCGACATCGATTTGTTTAAATCTATTCAAATTTTTTAACTTTTTTAATTTAAAGAAAATATTCAAACATATTCAAATACAACAAAAATTGTACCAATATTTTTTTAATTTAGCCAGGCTTTGTTACGTATTATTAATGTCAAATTATTCTAATACATCCGAATATTGTGGAAACAATGTACGAATTTTTAGTCGGAGGGAGATTCATCTCTCGTTTATAATCTAGTCTGTATTCCAAAACGGACCTTTACGCGACCTTTCCCCGCCGAAAATCGTTGGAATAATACACTGCCAAGGTCTGGCATATCCCTCCTGGGACATCTTGTATCCTTCGCGAGCGGCATATAGGGGTGCGAATGTTTGTGCTACGAACGAGCGAAATACAGCACAGGCGTCGCTGCGAAGGATCGTCGAGGTAATAAGAACGATATATTGCCCGCCTCACGTGCACGTGCTACGTGGGACTTGAATTATAATAATTGAGAAGGCGAGCATGTATATACGAAACACGTCGGCACCTTCCGCGCGAATTAAGGAGCAAAATGTCGTTTCGCAATCTCACATTAGTCGCCCGACAATGAACGTAAGATTTAGGCGCGGATTAAACGATTCGCGAAGGTCTTCCGTCGATAATTGGGCGAAATTGTTTCGATTAATTGGATCATAGTATCCGATAATTAATCGGTGTCGGTGCGGAACGAACAAAATTTAGTAAATATCAACGGAACGGGGAGTGCGCGTCCGTTTCCAAAACACGAGGCTTTCCAATCAAATGAAGAGCCATCAGCGCTTTGTATTTTTTCTCCCAAAATACTCGTAAATTCCGCTGAAATGTCTGTGGAAATTATTGCACTTCCGCGGCAGCACGATCGCGCTGGCAAAACGAAATCAATAACCGCACGTTCGGTTTCGCCGAATGTTCGAACGAGGAGAGGGTTAAACGCGAGTCTAGTGCGCGTTTCAATGATTTTGTACGAGTAAATTTACAACGTGAATTGAAATGTTAATTGCGTCCTAACGATCGGCAGCGATACAAGGAATAATATTTGTTTGCTATTGTGTTCGCATTTTAGAAGCGAGCTACAACCTTATTGACTTATGTTGTTGAAATCGAGATCGAATGTAATAATTAAATCGATTTTTTTCCAAATAGGATCTTTATGTATTTAATTAAAGCGAGAAAATAAAGGACTGTTTTGTGCTGGGGAAATGCTTTTCTTCCGCGAATCGATATGCAGGAAATTCAGGAGCGATGGCAAAAAAAGGATCGACATGATACGTGCATTAAAAGTCGATGGCTTTTTTTCGCGCGGCCCCTCTGACCCCAATATTTCGATAGATATATGAAATATGACCGGCTGGCGCGATCGTCTACGGGATCGGCGAACACGTCAAGCGAGAAGTTGCTCGAAAAGTGCACTTCCTGCGAGAATTCCCAAGCACTTTATCGGGATTTGCTGAGCCCCGCGGGAGGATGTCTTCAACCGAATGCTCGCTGGACCAAGACTACGATTCTCTCTGTGCGTGTCGTAAAAAATGGCTTTCCTTAAATTCGTCGGCGCCTGCTAGGCGAGACTTCGCTGCCGACGAAATTTAGCT
Organism: Cephalotes varians; assembly: GCA_037157785.1. Taxonomy (NCBI): domain Eukaryota; kingdom Metazoa; phylum Arthropoda; class Insecta; order Hymenoptera; family Formicidae; genus Cephalotes; species Cephalotes varians. The sequence continues at coordinate 1,478,869 of JANQDE010000041.1, read as the reverse complement.
AGACGCAATAAACAATGTCGAGAACGAAATCTATGAAGCGTGACTGACTTCCGCGGGATTACGAAAACAGATGAAAAAATTGTGGCGCCATGACGCGAATACGGAGTGACACTCGCATTAACAGTCGTATTTCAATGTTGTTATCGAATCACATTTATCATGATACATTTATTACGTGATACATTTCGTACACAATAATCAAAAAGGAAAGAAACAAAAAAATTTCTAAAATAATTAACATAGTGAGAGAGATGTAAAAGTAACATTTTCTCTTTTACCTTCCTTCTTATTTTAAAAATATAGGTTTTAAATTTGATAGTTGTTTGTATGTCTTTCGTTTTCGTTTCCATGTCAATTTCTCAAAAATCTTCTCCTGACTTCGGAAATAGCTCCGAGAGAAAGAGATGTCCGGCGATACATTAGCGCGGAGTGATACACTTGTCAATGCGAAGTGGCAGGGCAAACAGGGTTATTTCTTCTCGGAGGAAGAAGGGTCGAGTCGTTGTCTGCATTTCTCGCGTGCGAGGGAGTCGTCACCGAGTCTACGGACTCAACGGACCACAAGAGGGAATCCCTCTCTATGCGTGAACGATAAAAAATGGACTTGCTTAAATTCAGCGTCAACCCCGAAGAACCCCTTTCTCTTTTTCTCACTCTCTCTCTCTCTCTCTCTCTCTCTCTCTCTCTCTCTCTCTCTCTCTTTCTCTTTTTCTCCCTTTCATTCTCTTGCTAGAAGAAGCTTGGCCAACCATTGCGGCGATAAATAATGGCGATGCTCGGCCCCGGTGCTCGTGGGGCGCGCCGGACCAGGAAAGTAATGAGAACTTTGCACCTCCGTCCCGCTGCGTATAATGTCGAATGGTACACGTATCGTCGATTTAATGTACACTCGGGGGAGCGCCGGCGCGTCGGTTTATTATTTATTGCGAGTACATAAATTTAATGAGGATCGTTATCGGGGCGAACGCGCCTTTAAAGCGCGCTTCGAATACACCGCAGATGGGTTCGCAAAAGTGAATACTCGTGAGAAAAGCTTGCCCGTGTGTCATGCGCATACGGTGTGTTTGTGCATACGAGCGACGTGACACTGCGCGAACGCGAAGAAGAACGTCCCGATTGTCGTGAATTCGAATGTGCGCGAGTACAAATGTACGACTGCGAATATAGCGCGACGACAATAAGTAGTGACATTTTTATTCGACGCTTTTAACGGCACACGATACGAGAGTGCAATTTATTGTCGTATCTTTTATAAATATACTTATAAAAGATATACTACACTTTCTTTTCATTACACTTCTGTTCTATTTCAGAAAAGTAGGATTGACTTTCTCATGTTACAATATGCATTGGTTGCTAAGCTTTTTTCACATTTAAAATTATTCTCTTTTGTTTATTTTCCTTTTATTAAATCTCAAAAGAAAAATATTGTTTCCAAAATTCTCTTATTTCGATTATATAATACTTTTCTTAATCCGCCTATAATTGATTACCCCCTATAACTGATAATTTATTACAAAATTACGATTATTAGAAAACGTGATGTCGCATTATCCGAGGTCTTTCTTATCAGGGAACGTTTCTCGCCGATTAAATTGCCAGACTGGCGATTATTAAACTGAAAGCACATATGATTCATCGTATCGCTTGGTAGTTGGTAAATGCGAAGAATACGGTATGAATGCGCACGCAATCAGATTTCATCGTGTAGTTACAAAACTTTACAGCGGCGTATTTGCCATTAGTCATCGCGGTTACGGCCATTAGTTTGAATTTTAAGTTTCAATAACACAGAGAGATCATTTCACGGTTCGTATTAATGCCTCTCTATCAGATGTTCTTTGCTCGCTTATCTCTGCAAATGAGAAATTTGATAACGAAAGCGTTTAAAATAACATCTGTAAAGTCTATTCGTTTCTTCATTGTACTATTACTTTTTTTAAATTTGTACTTTTATAAAAATTTTTAAAGCATGGAAAACAAAAGTTAGAATCATTTGAGTAATAATATAAATATATATTTATGTAAGAATTTTAATTCTATTAATAATTTTAAATTTTATTTTAAAAGCACATTTTCTTTACTATCAAAAAACAAGCAGAACTTAATGCATTGGAGTAATTTGTTCATTTTATTCACGTACTTAACCGTTTCTTTCTTGTCAGAAACTGAAAAGAAGTAACGTTCAATCGCAAATTCGAGAGCAACTGGTTGTAAGCGCCACGTGACGTATTCGACCTTTGTAAAATTGACAGTGGCTTAAGTATGTTCGTGCTTTTTTTGCAACTCGATCGAAAATCCTTATTTATTCTCAAGTCACTCTCGTACGATTATTCGAGACTCCTTTAAAAGAAAAACGTTTTGCTTTACGCGACTTCGGCACGCCATCCATCGGCGCCCTTTAGCACGTTTTTCCGAGGACATCGTAGTCTATCTAGGCGAAAGTTTTTCAGCGCAACGCGTCCCTTTATATACGAGAATCAGCAAAAACATCCCCTCTAACCGGATTCATAATTCATACATCCTCCAGCGCCCTTAAATGCCATTTGCTCCATCGAGATTTCCAATGGTATCGTTCTATTATGCTTTCGTGCGTGAAACCGAGGTCGACGATAATGGTTGTGGTGGTTTCGACGATGCTAGTGGTAATGTCGATAGTAGTAGTAGTAGTAGTGTTGATGGTGCTGGTGGTTTAATATTTCGGTACTCCTCCGGCGCATTTTATCAACCCTCCGAAAACTAGGCGGCGGATTAAACTCCGTGCGTCAGCAATTTTCCGCCGACAGCTGTAATAAGTCGTCGGTGGCGAGACAATATGATTTCCACGAGATTATATCAGGAACAATGATGAAGGGTGTGCTCCTCTCGGAAAATTGGTTCGCGTGTTTACGCAAGCCATCTCGTAAGCAAGTGTGACTGGCTTTTTTTCTCGAGAAAAGTAAAGTTTTAGCATTTCGTTTGTACCATCAATCTATCTGAATTTCTTCACCTTTAATGTTCCCTCTTTATGTTTTTTAATTTCTAGAATCTAAGAGATTGATTATATAATAAGATAGCAAAACTATTTATTATTTAATAACTTATTTACTTTGAATATGAGACATTTTATCTAAAGTAATTTAATTAACTTTATTATCTTTATTTTTTATATTAAAAAGATTATCTTCAAGTAAAATAGTTATTAATTATAACATTAATAAATAATATATTATATAAGATCTTTATTGGGAATTTTTTTTTTAATAATTTACATATAAATTTATATATAATTTACATGTAAAAAAATCGCTATTTTAAATCCTTTAAAATTTTATGATAAAAAATGATATGTACATTAACTTTTTGAAAATAATAAAAACTGTTACATGTATAAACCATCATTTTGTAAACATAGATAACTTGACAAAAAATAATTTCAATTTTATATTTTATTTAATCATACTTGTGCTATTGCAAAATAACGCATAAAAATTCATTTGGCTAGTTGCTGGTTTATTTTTCCACGTACTGAAAAATTCATCATTGGTTTTTACATATGTTATTACTCTGAAGTGACTTATTCTCTGAAGAAAGGGCCAAACAAGTCTTTGTAGCTTTACTTTACGAGACCATTCTACTCCAAAGGTACAACATGGACGAATTTCTATGAGTTCTCTCAGAATTCCAAGTAGCTTTCCTCGGTTCTGCATCTTAGACGCGTCACTCCGTTATTTCAGATGCAGACGATATTTGACTTTGCATAAAACAGACTGGGCGCTCGTCGAGAAAAAAGCTTCACGACTCAAAAAATCTACGATGTCGTTCGAATTTTTTCGTGAGATCTTCGAATGAGATCCTTACGAGAGGCAGAGATCGAATTTTCGCAATTTTCGCTAGATTATATTACGCATAAACTTGTCGAGAAAGAGATTGCTTCGTGCAGCCGTATCAGGCCGTAACTGTTGCTTTTCCACGTGGACTGGACCGGGCCACTTCGTGTACTTTGGCAGTTCGCCGAATTCGTAAGTTTTCCGCACTGTCAATATTTTTCGGGTAGGTTCGGCATTCGATGAGGAAAAAGAAGGTACTGCCGTCCTTTCCTTCGAGGCAGGTAGAAAATCGCAGGAAACGCTCGATTGCACCCGAGGGACCGAAGTGGACTACGAAAGTGGTCCCGTGTGTGTATTTTCCCTCTGGGCTTTTGTAATCGCGATTGTGTTTGCCCATCGACCGACATTGAATATATCGCGTCTAAACAGGAGATATCTTATTCCGTGATGTCTCATAGAAAACGCATCTCGCCTTGCGTTTCGATGATAAAATCTTTTGGAAGGAGAATTCTCTTCTCCTCTTTTCCTCTTCTTTCTCTCTCTCTTTCTCTTTTTCTCTCTCTCTCCCATACTATTATACACTCACTTATTCACTTACTTAGACACACACACACACATTTTCTCTCTCACTCTCTCTCATCTTTTCACTCTCCCGTTTACTCGACGCTTTCCAAATTTACAAGTTAAATTCGGCGCTAGCAGGTAAACGATTTGGGTGGCGCGATGATTATCGCTGTTGACGTCACACTTGAAGACATTTTCGAGATCGATAAAGCTGGAGGTGACGTTTGGATTACTTTGAGAAGCATTCAACATTGGGTGTTAATTTTATTTGCTAGTATGTAACATAAAATAATGTAATGCACGCGAAAAGGAAAAATATTTATATTGTAACAAACAAAATAAGAAATAGATATATGCAAACTCACTTATTACACAGAATTAAAACATTATTAATATAAAATATGTTTACAGTAAGAATAACGTTTTGATTTACGTATTGCGCATTTAATAAATATATACGACCGCTATATTATCGGACACTCCATGAGCACAAAGTCTACATATAGAGATTCAAGTTAATAAAATGACACATGGGACAAACAGTTTGATGTACTGATCGAAAACGGATTCTTCGTTATCCCGTGCTCCGTTTCATCCTTTAAACACGGGCAAACAGCAAAATGCTGATTCGTTACTCGTCAAAATAATCCCTGTCCGCAGCATCCATTCTCGATGGATGTGAGCGACGAAGAGACTCCAAAATAGAAATCAACGCGAACGCAACCAATCCGGGATTTAGGCTCAGATTCGTGAGGTCTACACGCCATGTACCTTTTTCCCTTTTTATTTGTAGTTTCAGAAAAGATAAAAGTATTATATAAAAAAGGAAAAAGAAAATAATAATAGTTATCAGAAATATAAAATAAATAAACAATTATTATCGAAAAAAATAAAAAAATGCAAACGTGTGTTTTATAGATATGAGTTTAAAATTCATTATTTTCGTCAGAAACACTTTTGTCTCGTTATCAGATAAATAATTTTCAACACTACTCTTATGTATTTCAACGAAATATGTATGAAAATTATTTGATTTATTTTTATAATTAGATTGAAATACTTAGTTCGAAACACCATTCTAATCAAGATCTCATAATTTTTTTATATTGAAAAAATTAGCAAGACATTAAACGTGACACGACAAATTCAAACAGTTTGGGCATCAGAATGGATAAATCCGTCTCTGGTAAAGCGATGTTGCTATAGTTCTGTTTGGATAACATACACAGATAGTCAGATAATTCACTTGTCTCGCTGAAAACGAAATTACGATGGTCGCGTTGCGGCGACGCTAAAATCCGCCAGTCGGCGAAATGCCGAGGCAGTCACTACGACGCGTTGCATAAAGGAAGTATAGCGTGTATTATTTTACATCTCCCAGAGGGGGTTGTCCTATTCGTCTACCTCGTTCCACGCGCGCTCCGTGTCTTCTGTATAATTTATTGCGGCAATACCTTTCGTCCGCTTTAATAATTCTGTCGTTCGCGCGCGTTCATTTTGCGCTTAATCCACTATCGCTTTTCTTTTCCCAAGCGTCTCTTTAGCGATTGTGTTCAACTTTTTTGTCAAACGGAATATTTCCTGTTTATTGAACGTAATCCATTGCATATAGGACCACTGTTATAGCCACGGTCTCTGGAGATACGTGAGATGTTGGAGCATTCTCACGAACAATTAGTACTTTTCTGTAAACTGTACTTCTGTGAACTTCTAATTGTATGTATACATAGATTTCAATTCTTCTCTATCAATATTTTTGAAATTGAAGAAAGCTCGCCCTGAGCTAATTGGTCATAAGGACTTAAGTTAGTAAAAATCTTATGATAAGTTTAGCAATCGTACAATCTACTATTATTGCAATTTATTATCATTAATTTATCTGAAAAATTTTGGATAAGTCTGTATAAAGCGCTTTTGTCAGCGAATATGTTATTCGTATAATGACGATTGACAGCATTACATAAAGAAAAATAGATGAAAGAAATATGAAAACTATTCTTCGATGTAAGATACCTGTCTCTTTTATCGATGCATAAATAATGGTTTACAGAAGAATAGTTTTTATATTTCTTCTATCCATTTGCTTTTTTAGTATTTAGTATTGTTAATTGTCGCTGTATGACTAGCATATTTGACCGACAAAAGCGTTTCGATACTTTGAGCGGTAAGCGAAAAAGGAGTTCTTTCGATCCTCTGATTTTTCCTAACGTGAAGGTGGTTACGGAATAAATTAGGATATTCCTTGGAGGACGGATGGGTTCGCTCGCCGTCTAGAAACGGGATAGTTTCGAAGGAGTCCGCAGAGGACGAGTTTCTCTACCCCCCGGGGAACGCTCAGAGAACAAAGATCTTCGCGGTACACTGCCGAACCCGTTCTTTCGGCGGAAAAAAAAGAAAGGAAAGAGAGAAGTACACACGCGAGATAATAAATCACCGACCACGTCGGATCTTGAGGGAAATTCGTGGAGTGGAATGTCATCTATTAGGATTAGAGCGCGTCAGGCGCGTTCGATGGTATCCGATATTTGAAGAGCATGCTCGGCACGTTCCGTAAACGAACACGCATCGCGATGTTTGTTATTGGGAAAATTTTCAAATGCCCGAAAGATTTAGGCGTTCGCGCACACGTTACGAAAACAATGAAAGCATATATGTGGGAGAGAGGGGGGAAGGAGAAAGAGAGAGAGAAAAAGAAAATTTGAGAGAAAGAGAGAGAGTCGGGAGAGAGCTCTCTAAATGAATGGTCGAATATTTACTCCGGTCTTCGTCACCTCACTCCTTTCAACCTTTTACCGTCGCTTGGACGATCCCAAATAGCAACACGAGTGGGTTTTATCCTACTGTCGAACCGGATAAATTCAGATTTCCATTGGACTTGATTAAAAGAGAGGAAATTTAATAAGTCGCTCGAGCACATTGACTTGCAAAATATTGGTTCTTCCCAGATTCTTCCTGCAATCTAAGCCCACGAATTCAACAATTAATCAACATAATTTGATTCGAGAGACTTTGTGGTTTATTGTCAAGATAAAAATTACTTTGCATGAAATGCTTTGCATTGTGCAGCTAATATCTTTTTGAACTCTCATTTTTTTATATTTAATCTGTGGACCTCTTTTTGATACGTATGAAATTTTGATGAAAAAATTAAAATTTTATTAATTAGAAAATTAAAAAATGCTAAAAGAGCATAAGCATTGATATCGTGATATATATAATATCTACTTATTTTATAGCACATATAATAGACACAGTGAGTACTCACAAATGCATTTATTGCAAATATTCGACATATTACATATACATCGACATACAATACATGTAATATATAATTGATAAATAATTCTAATGTGATCAAATTGGAATCGTATACATTTCGGTAAACTCTGAATACGTATCCAAATATGGTAGCAATCAGAATGTTCTATTTTCTATCTATCTATTTTAAGCAGGCATTATAGCTGGTGGTAATTTTTGCTGATACGAAGGAGTTACATTTTATTAACATTTTATTTTTTGTTTGTTAGTGTATCCTTCTCTATACGCAACGTTATAAATCGCTCCATGTATTCAATTTTATGATGCGCATGGATATTTTATTCGTAAATATCGCATGAGCGTCTCGAAAATTTATCCAGCCGATAATACATATTAATGAGTTATTTTCTGTGTATATATATGCATATATTCTATGCATAATAAAAAGTATTGGATACATAAAAATATCGCAAGAACTTCAACAAAATTTTAGTTAAAGGATTGTTTATTATCTAAAAGGTAGAATTAAAAGTTATTAGAACAAATCTAATATAAATCACAACAGTTGATTAATAAATTTTTCATGAAGAAAAATATCGTGTTTATCAAAGAATATTGTAGATGAGATAAAAATTTGAAACTTAATCATGTATTAAGTCATACTATTAATGGTATGTGTGTAATTACATTTTTGTCATTAAAGTATCAGTCAAGAAGAGATCACTTTAAATACAATTAAGTTATCAGGGTTTGTTTTATGAAACAAATGAGCGTTATATATATATGTATACATTTTGCTATCGACATCATGCAGCTTAATTGAAATCAGATTCCTGTAATCGAAGAGTAAAAATTAATAAAATTGATTTATTTTTTTTAAGGAACAGATAATACTCGAAGATAAATGACGTATTCGCCTCCATTCTTTCAAGGTTTTCAAAGCAACTTTTGTTTTCATATCCGTAGAGATATAAATAAGCTTTTATGTGTTACAGTACACTTAACGGCACAAATACAATGTATTTGCAAATGCAAAACGAGTTAGATTAATATCATCTGAAACTCGTAGTAATTTTCCGGGATTACGAATACACATCCGCGATATTTATGAAGAGGAATATTTAGTGTGCAGTGCTTTGCCAACGATGTTACATCCGCGAATACAATTAAATGATTCAATGAAGATCTTTCTTGTATCGTATAAAGTCTATGTTTACCTTTTAATTTGAATATCAGAGAGAGAATCTGTATATCTCTATCAAAAAATAAATATACCTCACAAATTATTAAATTTCTAGCAAGCAAAATAATTAAACTTTCTTAGTCTTTTCGAAGTTAATTTACTTTTAAAATTTTACATGTTGTGCTAATTCTTTTGACAACTTACAAAATATTTGTTATTTTATATTGAAAAGATGCTAAATCAGTTTTGTTAATATCCTTATTTCTTCATTAATTGAATAGCGTCAAAGAAGAAGAGATTAGTTTTAAAAAAGAATTAGAGTTAACATTATGTCTGGACAATTGAAAATGCCTTTCATCATTCGTAGGAAGCATTTCCAGGCTCTTATGTATTGGATACATGTATTGGATGCCTTCTCCATAACACCATTCAATTAGCAGTAGAACGTCCTCCATTACATTTGTTTCAGCGAGCTGGCGACGGATTAATCTCGCTCGAAAAAGCTTGCCCGTTCGCTCGCTCGTTCAATCGAAGGTGGATACTGACGAAAACCGTCCGTGTCGTTGCATTTCAACAAAGATCCAAACACACAACTCTTTGCCACTCTTTCCCCCTCACCTCTTCTCGGTTACCACCGACGAGTCGCGCGTGCTTACAACGAGAGCCCGGATGTACCATCGTGTTAACGCGATGCTTCGTCACCCACGGTGCCGAGTTTCGAGTCGAGCCGGTGTTGAAATTTTGTTCGATGAGCGAAGTACACGCTGGTTTAATTTGTAGTACAGTCGAGTGCACGACGCGGATGTGTAGAAGGCTAGGAGACGAAGGGAGGTGGGAAGGATGGAAAGGATGGGATACGGTAGTGAAATTTATTGAAACGCATGCTACACCCCGTGCCTCCCTCGGGACCGGATACTGTACCGCATAACAGTTTGCCCAATACAGCCGAATTAAGCGCGATGGCGGCGAAGAAACGGTTACCTTGGTCGCAATTCTGTGTAACTACATTTACTCATGTCTGGTTTTGGAATTTAGTTAATTAATTCGACGGTTTCATGTCAAATCGATCAAGCGTTTCTGTATTAAAATTGTATAATATATGAGATGATAATTTAACAAATATGAGAAAAGATTCAATTTAGATAATGTACTTTAGTATTATTAGAACCTCCATCTTATATAAACACACAACATAGAAAATTACAAATTTTTTTTAAAGAGAAAGATAATGGCAGAAGTTCATCAGTCTAAATAATACACATGCTAATTGAATAGACTGAATTAGATAAGGTGGAATGAATGAATCTTTCACTAATTTTCGGCAGCGACGAAACACTCGGCGTCAGTATCGCGAGAGAGAGAGTAAAATGCACGGCGATGTACGAATAGAATTCTTTAAAATATGGAAATGGAAAACATCGATGCCACCGACGAAGGCAAGAATAAACTAATATCGCAGCGCAATTCTGCATATTTTACAGAGGTGGACCTCCGAAATCGCGTTACGTTGATTCGAGTGATTCGTTTTTAATGGATTTCCCGGGGTTGCAGGTGGTGGCTCGTGGGTGGTTCGCCGGGCGAAATTTATTGAAACGTATGCTATTCTTCACTCGTCCCCGTAGACCACTGCGCTGCGCGTATAGCAGAGCGGTTTATCCGATGAAGTTGAATTGCGCGGATGGTAGACACAAAAGTTTACAACGCAGATAAAAAGAGTTCGGATATCGCTCGGACGTGCGCCGTGTAGCTTGCGCATATGGTTTCGAGTCTGTACTTCTCCATTCGTTCCCCCTTCCCTCCATCCTTCTTTCGTTTCTTCTTTTTTTCACTTTCTGTCTCGCGTTGTAACATCGAGCTCCGTTTTGCATCCAGTGCAAGCACTCAATTCTCTCTTAATGTCTGCTTAATGTTAATGTCTGTTCATACTGTGAAATTAGATTAAAAATTTTATCGAGCATTATCGTCATTAACGATAGGTCAGCTCTAATTTTGATTACCAACGATTATTAACGATCATAATGACAATGAGGAAAATAGTTTTAATAATAGTATTAGATTATATTAGATTTTTAATACATTAGTATTTCTTGCCGAGGTTTCCGTTTTTATTAGATTTTTATTAGATTAGACAGACAATAGTTATTATTTTAGAAATTTTTAATTAATGCAACAACATTGCAAATATTTTTTAAGGGTTTTTCTAAACAAACCTATTTTTATTTGATGTTTCCGATGAAAGTCTCGTTTCTGCGGTTATAACGGCAGCAGAACGACGGACAGGGAATTGTTAAATTTATGGAAACACCGCCATGCATTCGCGTATTCCCAAGGGGTACTCGTGGAATTGTTCGTGGTAGCGAAGGGGCACTATATTCGACATAGACTAGTCAGATTCGCATAAAGGATGACTATGAACATGTAAATAGCACATTGTATCAATATGTAATCTATCGCTTAATTAATCATTATATTTTTTTTCGCGTTTGTTTACCGGTATTTGTTGAAAACAATGATGTTACTAATTTCTATTTGTGAATCACTAAAACGGTTTTTAGCTACATCACAATATACCGCGCAGTATCGATGCAATTGATTGAAATGTTATTCCCTCGTTTCCCAAGAGAATCCAGTTTGTATCGCGTAGCAGTTTACCAAAGCGAACTGAATTGTGCGTAGCGATGGAGAAACTTGCGAAAGAATATGCTGAAGCGATGCTGACTATCAATATTCGAGATTCTCCATCCTTAATCGCCTGTTTTCCTGATTTACCTCACTTACGTCCGCAACTGTATTCATTGCAAAATTATTTGCGAATTGGATTTATTCGCAGATTCCCCGCGGGGAAACAACAGTAATTTTATTTCGTTGAATTGTTGCGATAACTGTTGCCATTTAATCGTAAGAAGCTGTTTTATATGTACGTAGTTCATTATTAGAATTTTTAACGAATCAATAGGATTATTACACAATTGTATGAATATTGATAAGCTTCTAAAATATGCAACGAATTTAATTTTTCAATCATTTTCAGTATCATGCGTTATTATTGTTCGGTAATCTGTGTACACGTTAATCCCTGTGTAATTACAACATTCAAATCTGACAAAATGAATATTAAACTGCTCATATGGCTACTACAAATGTAACATTAATCAGCTGATAGCTTTTTGTTGTTGAATACTTGCAATAATATATTTACACAAAATGCAATTAAAATGTAATTTGACATTACATTAAAATCTAAATTTCATCAAGTCATTACTTTGCGTATCATTTTTTATGTAAACAAGTATTATTTTTTTATAGTAACAATGAAAAGAGTTGATTTGTAGTACTTGTAGCATATTATTACAATGAATTGCAAATTATTTTACTTGTAGCCAACAAATGAATAATTAATAACCAATCTGATAAAGTTTATTAATAAAGATAATACTTTAACCACGGTAACGCGCGATATATTAAAATATTCAATATTTATACATTTATATTAATTCATATGTAAATACATAAATAATGAAATTACATTTTGTGAAAAGTATGTCGTATCATATAAAAATTTTTCTACAACTCGCATTACACATTTACGTATAATTACAACAGATTACACTTCACAAATGAATAATCGCGAACTTATCTTACTATATATAATTGACAATTAAAGGCAACGAATATAACATCGAGTGATAGGCGATATTCTTTATTGGGACAATGTTGTTATTTCTATTTGATTCAGATGACGATTTAAATATGCATAAAATTTGATTTAAGAGGATTGTTAGAAAATCTGAATTATACATTTGATTGCTTATGAAAAAACGCATTTGATTTTATTCCTCTTTTTTTGTCCGATGTTGTTCAGCGAAAAATATTTGAACGTGTGAAGCAATTTAAATTGTCGGCACGTTGCAACACTTGGCGAGATCGCAGTGTCAGAACGGGCGCATTAAAAAATTACGAAAAATATGTTTTTGCTCGTTACATGTTGCCGCACACTTCTGTAATTGATTTTCGAAACCTGAAACGGATAAATGATACTCGAATTCATTAAAACGCGCAACATTTGCACCGCGGTCTCGATTGCTGCCGATTGCAGAGATTGTTACGAATTGTTTGCTGACGCACACGCCGCTATTTGACGCTTATTTTAAGGATCGAAAAATATTGCGGATGCTGTGTGCACTGAGTGTATCTCTAACCATGTAATGTATAGGATCTATTGTGTGCTCTTGAAAACGATGAAAGCAATTATTTATTATTATTTATTTGATTTATAGCCATTTTTAATTTTTGTTTAAAGAGCAAAGAATACACGCAAAAGAATAACGTCAATAAAATTGATGTTATTGACTGATTATGACAGAAAAGAAATGAAGAAGAAAAAATTAGTTAACAAAATTCTTTTAGATAGAATATTTATAAGGCAATTATGAAAACGCGTAATGTGTGATATATATGGAGCGTATATTTCAGAAAAAATTTAATTAAATATTTAAAAATTTTCGGCAAGCGTTATTTGTTTTTTCACATTACAATCATAAAACATTATCGAGTATCATTGTTTTTATATATATAATTGTAGCTTGAAAATAATGACATTTGGAGATTGTAGGTTTATATCTTTTTCATCATTTCAATGAGTATGATATAATACAATTCTGTCTAACCGTCATACATTCGCAGTGATACTGTGCATTTCGCACACGTCGCGCATATCCGGCCGACAAAAATTCCACATGCGTGTAGACATTTAATTTGCCGAGCGGCGCGTGTTTCGCCGGAAAAATTTATTTTTATTAATTTTCGTCCATTTACATTTTTAAAGTCGAATCGCGAATGGTAGCCGTCCGATAATCGAATCCCTCGAGCCGCATACTATTAGCTTCGGCATTTTTATCGAATTATATATAGTGCGTGAATTAACTCGATCACTAATGGGTTGCTAGAGGAGCGATAATGCAACGGTGAATTAAGGTTAATTAAAGTTCTTTATGTTCACTCTACTGTAATGTCTATACAACACCATGTGCAAAAATTGTACTAGACATCAGAATTAAATAACTTATTAAATGAAATTTTTCTTAGGATAAAAAGAAAGGTGGTTCAATAATGAGAGTCGATTACTTTATATTTTTAATATTGATTTTTGTAAACTTTCTCACTTAATTATTGATATATCAAGACTTATTGAATTACATGCGAGCTGAACATTATTTTTTGTGATATATTCTGTAGAGTGTTCTAGAGCAACGGAGTTAAATTGCGCGAGTTGGTAAAAAGATTGAGGATTGCATTAAAAATGCTCATGTGGTACAGCCGTAGTTTTATAAGAATATATGAATAGATGAATAGATGAATAGCTACTAATGCTTATCCTTTTTTAAGCAATTTTTAAGTTTAACGAAATTATTTCGGTTTAAAGTTTTCTTAACATGTGTATTCTTTGACACAATTTTATGATAGATAAGATGTACATGAAAAGATGAGTTATGTCTCTATTTACTGATCTTTCTTCAAATGATTTTTATAAATAATAAATTAACAAAAATGCATTAATTTTTAATAAAACAACGATGGGTCCCAACATCTTTTTTTCTAACTCTATTTGATATCGACATTTTGAGAGATGCGTAAAGAATTACTTTTGTGTTTGTGCGATCCAGTTTGACAAAACTAAAAATACCGAGACGTATAAAAATCTGACGGATCTTTGAGTGCATTTTGATCGATGTCGTTTGCAAATAGCCGATGTTTCGCGACGCTACCCGCTCCGCTTACCATCATATCGAATGAAAAACGACGTGAGTCCTGATCGACTCCACAGCTCGCTGCATTATGAACATATTTCACGAGGGTGACTTTATAACGCCGTTTTTCCATTCTTCACGATATTTCTTTCCGCTTAATGTTCTTTCCTCACTCATAGGATTTGAAGGTCATTTAACTTTAGGGGGGGATTCACACCCTGTTCAAAACTATGATTTTAAGCGGAGGGTTGAACAAAGCGTGCGTATACCAACCAATTAATTACCTGGTATTTGACTATACATTTCTTACATTATCTACTCTCTCATGTGGGATATAAATAACGCTTGAAAAAATGATTAACGTTAATCATAATTTGACAAATTAGTATCTTTCTCTTGTAAAATATTTCTATAATTTATCATGGCTACATGTCGATTATTATTGATTTCTTATTTTATTTTCTTAATACAGACATTACTAATTATTTATTTTTATTTTCTTTTTTAATGTTTATAAAGTTTTGAAGAAGTGTTTAGAACGCCAATTTTGAAATATTTCGTTTTATTCTTATTGCACTGGAATTTTGTTTGCAAAAGTTTGCAAGATTGACTCTAAGAAACAATTATAATAAATGGGAGCAAGAGGGAAAGAGAGAGAGGGTGTTTCAGGGTTTTTTAGATGTAATGCTGGCGGGCTTAAGTCCAACCGTCTCCCCTGAACTATTCCCTCGGCTTGTAATTCGGCCCCTAGCGTCAATGAAAGAAGGCTACACGGGGGATGAATCCATGTGGATACACCACGACGACGATTACGGAAGGCGGCAGGGTGGAACTGCACCGGAATTCGCCACGGAGCGAGTCGCTTCAGCGAGCGGTGCGAATCGCTCCAATAAATTATCGTCGCTAAAATGGTGCTCGGGATTTGCAATTATTTAAATGTACTGGATAACTACGACAAGACTGAATCGCGCAGGGAGGGTTTCGGAAAGAAAGAAAAGGAGAGATGATCGAATGGGGGTTGACGAACTGCACGTAGTCGTGTACGGGTTTGTACGGGCGAAAGAATTTTGAAAATAAGTTCGAGAGAAAATTGCACCTTCAGAGGATGACTGTGTCAGCGTCGTTTAGCAGTGACAATGATTAACTGAATACCTTCTCCCATTCTACATTCTAGTCAGAATATGTAATATAGATATAATGTAATATAAAAGGAAAAGATCGATTGAATAATGTTATGAATTGTCTTTTAAATTTTATTTAAGCATAATAATGCAAAATTAGCATAATTAGGCATAATTTAAAAATTGAAGAAGGATCGGACTTTTAGAAAATGATTGAGTTAATGTTAAAAATTGATGATAATAAAGAACTGAATACTTATTCATTATCTGCACTTTAATTAAATTTCCAATAAAGGAATAGAATTAGCTAATTTGTTAATACAAAATAAATTCTAACCAAGATTGATGATTGATGATTTGATATTATAAGTCCATTATTTATGCTAGATTATTTTTAATTTCTTTTTAAGGAAAATTTTTATAGTAGGAATATCGTGGAATGAGCATTGAAATGTTTGTTTTTCATTCTCACTTGTATCTTTCACAAAAAATCGTATTTATATTATATTATCTTACAAAATTATAAATATATACAAAATTATAAATATATATATATATGTATGTAT
The DNA here is from genome assembly GCA_037157785.1 of Cephalotes varians. Classification (NCBI taxonomy): domain Eukaryota; kingdom Metazoa; phylum Arthropoda; class Insecta; order Hymenoptera; family Formicidae; genus Cephalotes; species Cephalotes varians. The sequence continues at coordinate 1,462,621 of JANQDE010000041.1, read as the reverse complement.
TGAAATTATAATATTAGTACAAAACATTATTAAATATAATAGTGTAACTATTTATTACACGATATATCTTCCTTTAGATAGAAAATTTTGAATTTTGTAGTTACAATACGTAGATATCTTTGATCTGATTTTTTACAAAAGAAAATTTTAGTTGCATTATAAAATTATATTTTATATAACCTTTGCCTTCCGTCTTTTGTTTCATTAAAGCATTTAATGCATTTAATGCTGCTGCAACTTTCTTTGTCGTTTGAGCGTAAAGCTGAACTGAGAATATTAAGCGACTTGACGTGTTCGATCAGTGAGCTGCGGCGCAAAGCGCCCTTCGACGTTTCCAAGCAGGAGTTAAAGTTACTTAAATGTACCGGATAACGGCGGTAGATCCATACCGAACAAGGGACGAGACTGAGGGCGAATCGAGAGACCGGAGGGTTCAACAAAGCACTAAAAGGTTTCGAACTTCGTCGAAGAGTAAAGCGCCGAATCTCGCAGTTTTGGGCGCGAGCGTTGTGCGAAGGCTTTTACTTCGTTGAGTACTATTAAATTACTCCAGCGAAGATCGGTACTTTAGACAGCTGTCACGAAAGGAATCGGAAACCCGTTGTTCGCCGTTGAAATGTAAGATGCGATTTTACAGACTCGTTAAAAGCTATCTCTCAATTTTGTTAGCGTTTAAAATGTTGTATTTTAGATGTGTTAAACAAAATTCGATTCTTGTTTCAAATAATTTTACGACAAAGCATAAGGAAACGTGATGATTTTTAAATTAAAATTTAGACATTTTTGAATGCAGCCGAGTCAACTGATTAAATATCGTCCAAAAAGTTGTCAAATGTTTTATAGTCTTTAGTAATTACTTTCTATTAGTTGTAGAGTGTTAATTCAAAACAAAATTTCAGGATTCTAGAAAAAATCTAATTGTTTACTAAAACATATCCAGTATTTATTATTCTATGAAACATTTAATTTATATATTTATGTATATTATTAGATAATATTGCGGTTGAAGAATAAATCTATATATTGATTTGGACGATTTTATTATAACTATTTGCGTGTATAACTGTACTGACATGCAATTTTATAGCAGTCTAATAAAATCGGAGTTGAAGTTTGTCATTATTCTTGATTATTTATCAGAAACTCAGCTAGTATAATCCCGATGTATTATTTCCGTCATATAAAATGGCAGGATTATTGAAATCGGATTAAAATAATGATAGACATCAGAATTCGAGATATTGATATTCAATCAAATCTCCGATGCGCAATACGAGACAGTTCCATAATTAGATGATAAACAATTTGTGTAAATTTTTTGGAATAAAATAGGCGAGTAGATTTACGTAAATAACTTAGATTTTCCAGATTTAAAGAGTTGAATCATCATAAAAAAATAGAAGATAGAAATGATTGTACTTGTTTTCAATATTCCAGTATAATATTTTATTCTTACAATCTTAACAATTTAATATTATAATTTGATATTATTTGATATTGACGTATAAATTTTGACAATAATCTTTTATAGAGATGTTGCTTGAAAATAATTAAAACTAGATAAATATTTATTATTATTGTTAAATATTTTTTATTTATTATAAACAATTGAGGATCGTATATGCATCATTCGTGAATATCGTATGCGATTAGACAAAGTGCACAATTCTAGCTACCCCGCAAGAAATAATTTATCGTTATCAAATTGGGGAATCGAATTTATGCTGAATACACTCATATATATGCATATCTATTTACGTTGCATGTCCCTTTCTTCTTTGGCAGTATTTCAATTTCAAATCAGTTTTCGCTCGAGGAATTTCTGATGAAAATTAGTTGGCAAATGTTGTACCACTATAATGGGTTTCTAAATAACAACCTGTCTCGGTCGTCAATCTAATTATAACTCTTGATCTGAAACTGCAGTCGTGTTGAATTATGATGTCAGAAGCAATAAATTGCATGTACATAATCCTTTCTTTCCTTCTCAGTATGCGTTGAAATAAATGAGTTTCTTTGCATATCATTATTCGCTTTCGATACGTATGATGGACGGTTTCCATTTTATTCATAAAACAGTATAATATTTCGTTTCTCATACTTGCTATTAAAAGTTAAAAATGGCAATAATTCATATTTCAGAGTTTATAATTGATTTATAGTGAAGATCTCAATTTTCTTTCTGGGAGAATGTCTTTGAATTTCTCAAAGGAAAACTGGTGGCTATTTCTGTCGTGTTCCGGGACGACTCATACATAGATTCGCATCTCGGTGTGTTACATAAAAGGGAGCGAATATAAGATTACGTAACTCGTGTCGCGAGGGAAATAAACGTCTCCGTGGAACCGCTGTTCGCCGCTTCGGAAGAAGAGCGATAATTTGAAACGCAGTTTATCCGAATCACTTCCAGTCTGCTTCGAGCTACTAACTGGTGGCAATAAGCCCTTTCCAGCTTGTACGTACAACACAAACCACCCTCGCGCACGACGGCATTTACGTTCTTTATACGTCTTTTATAACAGTTTCCCTCTCTTTACCGCTCGTACGCGTTTTTCAAGGTGAGAAATGGTCGTAAAATCGGTATACGACTGGCACTCGCTGGCTGGAATTATACGTCCCTTTCGCTTTGGTTTTCAAGCTTGATCGCAGTATGCCGCCGCTGCTATGTTTTCGGTCATAAATGGTCGCGTGCCAAAGTCACCATAAAGTTTGTAACGTGGGAAACGCTCGAGTAAACAGAATGTGTTGCTCAAAGATGCGTTTTATTTATTTTTTGATGAAAATATTAAGTTACGTATCAGGATATGGACATAGTAAATAAAAGATTAACAAGAATATATCGCTATTTCTGTAAATAATATTACAATAATAAATAACATTATTTTTATTTCTTTCTTTTCGAATAGATGCTTATATAAAAATTAATGTATCGAATAATAATGAGATGGAATTATTTTTTTATGTACTAGTAAAACCACAAAATTACATGAAGTATGTAAGTAATGTCTTAACGCACGAAAGGGTCTGCTAATTAGCAATGTTCCCTTATGTTAATTAGAGAATTCAGAACAAAACTTCTCCGCTACAAACTCAATTAAAATAAAACTTTGTTTATTATCATTTAATTTTAGTTTTATTACCTTAATTGCATAAATAAAATGTTTAATAAAATGTTTACGGATACTATGTAATGATGTCTCAACAAACATTTTGCTTCCCTTTCTTAATTAAAATCGAAGTTTTATCCTGATTATTATAATTACATCAAATATAATTATTTAAAAGATAAATTCCCGAGCGACCGGGAAAATATTAATCACGTTAAGAATATCAAGTTCTCGATAAATGTTTACTATTTATGTTACAAAACAGATGATCGCATTTTATCTTGAATGCCATGAGAGAACTGCCTGAATTAATTTATATACAGATCTGATTTATACGTTCCGAGTACCACATATTATTCAGTTGAGTATATTTCAAATATATAAATTGACTTGTATTTAAATGCGAGCTTATAAATTTAATTAAATGTGCAATATTAAATTAATTACTTGTTTTTTACGTACTATTAACTACCTTTGTTTCTTAAGTTTTAAATTCTCGAACAATATATTTATATCAACATTTTTTAAATTAATTTGATGTACCGTGCTGTATCTACAAGAAAGCTTTTAATTGTGTGCTTTTCTTAATTGAATTCTCAGCGTCTAACGTTTCAAAATCGCAAATTTATATATATATATATATATATATATATATATATAATCTATTTTAATTATAGAATCTTCCAAATTTTTTAAAATCTATTTTTATATGAGATCACTTTATTGTATGTTGAGATTATTAGAGCATGCACTTTCATCGCTCTAAAATTTAGCAAATTACGTCGCCTCGCTTTCGAAACAAGCGTTCTGATTTTCGTCAAGACACATCGTGCAATCAATCGTCGCAAATAGATGAACTGCGGACAGTTTATAAATTAGTCCCTCGTACACGCCAATAGAAATGCGAAATGGGAACAGGGATGTCCGTGCGATAGTACTTGGAATTAGGAACGAAACATGGCACAGTTCTCGAGAAGCATTTCAACCCTCCCAAGAGAATGTTCCGAGCAGCTCCTTCTGGGGATGTTTTCGGTCTCTTAACTGGTCCTGGTTCCATAAAACGACATACACGACAGCGTTGTCGTATGGCGTTCAATGTAATTTCCTGGGATGAAAATTATATCTATGTCGTAAATCTCCAATTTATGCTGGAAAAATAAGATATTTGGGAAAGGAAAAGAGAAGGAGAAAAACTGCATTGGTAGCAATATCTGCTTCACACAGAGCCAGTACGATGACAAGTCAAGTGTGTTGTGTGTTTTTCGCCGCATTTTCCATGAGCATGCACTCTAGCAATCTTTCAACCCCGTCTTATATTTAATGCGATATGCTTTTTCCATGCCTTTTACAAAATATAATACTCTTAATTCTGTAGAGTCATAGAAGATAAAAACAATGATTCCAAATATCAGTTTTATTAAGAAAGAAAAATATCGCTTAACAATTATTTTTAATTCTTTGACGAAAAATGTTTTGGAATAGAAATTATTTTTAATTTTAAGAAATAACACTTATACGAAAAAAATTAAATTAATTTATATATATATATATATATATATATATATATATTAAATTTTTATTAATATCTTATTATTACAAAGTCAAAAACTATTCTAAGCGTTTTGGCATAATCGCGACTCGTAATATTCGTTGCATAAGCAACGTTGGTTTAATACCTCCAAGCGAGATCATCAAATATCGTTTCGCTAGGGAGCTATGGGAGTTAAAAGGAACGTGCGCTCCATGGGTAGATAACATTCACTTCATTCTGCCTTCTCCAAGTCGTGGAATGACATTGACCGTTCTCGCTCCAAGTTTATAGAGCTCCGGAATCTCCTACGATCGTAACCCGGCACGAGTCTAACGCCTCGACGTGGCGCCCGCGCTTTCCCTCGTGTGGCTCTCTTGTCCATCTCATAATTCACTGTCAGTGCATTAAACTGGAACCCGCGGCAATCACATCGCGAGCCTTACTGTCCGTATAGGTTGCGGAGATTTCCGGTTTCTTATCCCACGCGCTCTTGCGCGCACACATCGCTGTAACACCGGGTGGTAACCAGAACCGTGTTTTGTGCGCGCGCGATATTTTACCTGCCTATGACATGATCGAGGAAGAAGACGCGACGGTTACATGAGCGGGGGGGCGAGAAGGGTTTCGCGGGGGTCAAGGGAAGGGAGAGGGAGGGGTGAGCACGTCATACAAATGGGTTGTCATTCATTTTCGCTGGCTTCCCCTGATTCTGATTCATGCCTCCCGCCGTTTCGTATTACTCACGTAGAGGAAGCGACCGTCGTATGAACAAAAGCTCGACTCGCTTGACGACCTTATCGTTTTAATTTCTTACGGCGTGTCATTCTTCATCAAGTTGTCTTATTCCCGTACTCGTTCGACTCGCTTTCCTGTAATAAAGGAGAATTTTGGGGCGACAAGATTGTATGATAGAATTATATCTATTATAGTATTTTTGTGTAACACTTGATTCTGATTATAATATAGATAGAAAATACAATGAAAAATACGATAAAAAATGTTTCTCCAGGACATTATTTTAAGTTATCAGATCCAAATATCACATCAATAAATGAATTTGCTATTGCAATTCATTTCTGATTTATCATTATAAAAATGGGATTGACGTATTGCTAAAAAATGTTTTTGAGATAAATTCAAGATTGAAAAAAAATTATTTTATATTTATCTTTATACGAGAAAGTTTTTAGTATACAAACTAACATTTTCACATTTTTTTATTTGAAAATTGTAATAAAGTTTTAATTAAATTTATCCATCTTGAATTTACTGTTTAAATCGCATAATGAGAGAAGGCACATTACCGCAATTAGGCGTTCTCAGTAAATACTCTTAAATGTAAATAATTCAGTGCATTTAGTGAATTTGCTGATGGGAGCCACAATTTCCTGACGCTATCTAAAATATCGAAAATTTCACGATGTTTTAATTGGAGACTTGCGCGGCTTTAAATACAGCCGAGGCGAATTTATCCGCGCATCAATTACGATTTAAATAACGCTCGCAAAATCGCACATAGTGCGTTGCGCAAATGTATGCATACTTTGCCGCGATAATTTACGTTTTTTTAATGAACGTTTATTCTAGAATAGCACAAAATATAATGAGTTTACTTTTTCCTATGCTTTATCGTGCTTATTACACACGCGTGCGTGTATGTGCGTGTCATAATTATCATAGGCTATTATCGAAAGCTTTGCGCAATTGTTGCGAAAGTTTTTTTATTGATCGCGTCAAGCGAATCCTTGTGGCCAGCGAAGCTCTGTGTAATTCATTGTTAGTTAAGAATAAGTTTCGCGTAGAACCGCGGGCGAATTTGCGTTTGTCAGAGATGCTTCTTGGGAAGTTTCGCGTCGCTGCAGCTGAAGCTAGAAGTTTTATGCGGGTGTATTTATAAAGCTACTGTGTAAAGACTTTCGTTTTACAACGATATATCCGTAAATATAAATAATTGTTAATGCATTTGCGGTACTCTTGCCTCAGTCAAATTATATCTATCGAATTATGAAAGGATTCCAGAGATTCAAACTTTTTATTTATAGTAGGAATTTTTCTATTCCACTTCCTCTGATTGCTCAAGAAAATATCTAAATATTTTAATACAGCCTTGTTACTTTGGATTTCGCCATTTTATTGTATTTCTGTTTTTCCGCGTGTTTTTTGTTTACGACGTAACTGCGAAGTAATTTTTTCCGACATTTATCTTGTATTAGATACGGGTCAATTCTTCATGGTTTCTTAGATAAAATCGAATAGAGGCTCAACCGTTCGATCCAGATTGATTTGTGACTCTCTGCGAGCTTTCGAGATGATAGATACCACCATAATACTTCACAGGCATATACTGGCGCATTAATTTCGAGGATAATTTGATTCATTGGGATCGAAAGCTTAGTCGTGGACTTGATCCTTCCATATATCGCATCGAGATTACTCTCAACGAGGAGTAGTTAGATAGAATGTCTCTATAGTAACGGTTGGACGTCTGAAGTTCGTCATGCTGATTAACCTTTCGGATAGGGGAAATAATTTTCTTTTCTCGTACACGTCAGAAATGACTCATTCTACTGTGAGCGTTGGAGCACTGAAAAAAAAACGCATTAGATCGATTGTTTAAAGGCACACTTTTCTAAAGAAATTTCAAATTATTCTTAAAAAAAAATAAATTCTAATTTGATAGTATTATAAAAAACAGCAAATTTGCTACTTTTAATTATAAAATTGAAAGTGGGATATATATTCTAAAAATATCAAATATTTACAAATCTTTTTTTTTTTTAAGATTTCATTCCAAGTGAGAAAGAAGAGAGAGAATATTGTAACTCTTTTCATTTATAGTACTTTAAAAACAAGTTTATAAATTGCCGACAAGATTAATAAACGTTATTAATTGTGTACTTTGAATCTTTTATTTAGTAGGTTCGTCATTATGTATTTTATTCGTATCGTCCTTCTACTTCACTATATATTTTAAAATTTCAATAGACTCTTGTAGTTTAACAATCGAAATCTCATAATTTTCTCGGATTTTTCTCAGTCCTCTTTAAACTTTTTAATTGTAGATATGTAGCTTGTTAATTATGCAATTTTGAATAACGATTGTCAAAATTACGAACGCTTGAACGTTTTCAACGAAACGTTTCAAACTAAAGGTTTTGTATTCAATGCTTTGTATTCAATTGTTATGAATCACGATTAATTTAAGATAAGCTTGGCGCTCTTTGACTCCGACGACCGCCAGCCCTTTATATAATGCTTCTGATGGATTAACGCATTTTAAATTTACGGTTCACTCATCATTCAACGCTATCATACCCGATCCGAAAGCGCCTCTGACAAAGTTAATTCGCTCGCCCGGATTTCTAGCCGCTTTCCGATAAAAATTTCAAATCCTCTCAAGAGTAATTCACCTATGCACGACTCAGTGACCTTTAAGAGAGATTAATTCTGCCATATTGCTACTCCTCGAATCGCGTAAACTTGCGTTGTATTAAGCGCCTCGCCGGATACGCGAGACGACTTCTATTAATTTGTGATCACGTTAAGCACGATGCAACTGCGTAATTTTGCGAATTTTCGGATGAACTAACCCTTTGCTAACTTCAATATCCTCTGTACAAAGACGAGATTACGTGCATGATTTAATCTTTGCTGTTAAACTAATTATATAATAAATTTTTTTTATGATGTTCACACTTTTAGTTACTAAAATATTGTGGAACGAATTAATTTATTTAATGTATCTAGCGTGTGTTTATAAGAAAAAATACGAATTTTTTACAAACTTTTTCCATCTGTGAGGGTGAACGCGACAACAAACTTTTTTATCCACCCTGTTTAGATTTTACTTTCAACATATCAATGTTTTGCTAATTAAGCGTTAGATTAAATTTCTGTTGCAGACAGTTGAAATTGATGAAAAAAATTTTATTATTTTGTTTGCACTGTCTCTAAGTATCAATATCTCGTTATTAAAATATAATCATCTCTCTTATTTTAGTCTCATAATTGAAACAATGTCTGTTTCTAAGACATATAAAAATTTACTGATTATTAAAATTCTAAAATGAATCCATCCTATATTTGACTTGACGAAACAGCACAGTGATATTCAGTATTATCAAACGCCGTCAACGTCGCTTATGTCACCGTCATCGCCGACGACGACGACGACGACAACGTTGTTGCGGCCGTCGCCGTCGGCGTGCCATTTATCGGTTGACCCACTCATCCTCGCGATAGAATCCGGCGCACGAGTCCGATTTCCCCTGTAACCCCCGGTTTATTGGCGGCGACCCGATCATCCCTTTGTGAACCGACCATTGTGAGCCACTGGGCCACGTAAACGAAATTGCCGAGGGGCGACGGAGGGATTGAATACAAAAGCGAGTATAGTGTCTGGGCGTGACTGCCCGCCGACGATTCGCCACGGCCTCGTCCGTTTTCACGCTACAATTGTCGAAAACCTGACCCCCTTCGATCGGCGTCGCGTGATTATTTTTTCTTTTCTTCCGTTACGGTTCCATTTTTATCATTTGACATTAACATAACACATCAAGAGTTTTAGATGATTAAGTTGGAAACTGACAGTGAACGGTTTAAATTTTTACTTTCTAGTATACTTTGGTTTGTTTTTAATTTTTATGCAATCCATATTTATTTTGGACCGAAAATTCTTTTCCAGTCATTTTCAAAGTATTGGCTGTACCTTACTATATTTATCTTGTTTATCTTATCATCTTGTACAATTTAAATATTTTTAAAATATTCTTGAAGATTAATTTAAAAAATCTTGATACAAAAATATCGAGATTGCAATAAGTTTCAATTATAAATAAATGATCAGAATTAGTGAATAGTATTGCACAAAGTTTACAAACTTAGACTTGTTAATATTTAAATTTGTATTAATATTGTATTTGTATATTCAGTATCAATGTTATCTGTCATCGATTTTCATGGTTCGAATATTAAATTTGATTTCATACCTAAATTTGATTTTTGATTTTTTATGTGTAAATATTACGTATATTATAGCAACATGTGCAATTTCGAGAATTCCTTTAACTTCACAAAAAGTTAATTGATAGCTGAAAAGTTATTTTTTCATTTTTATCATTGAGGTTGCTTATTTATCGCATTTTTTTTAAATTATGTCAAAAACATTTTTTAAACTGAAAATGTATCATTTTGACAACGTGAATTCTAATAGAGTTGAAATATAATATTCAAAAAATATGTTTAAAGAACATATTTATTTTAATAGAAAGAATGAAAATCACATCAACTGAAAATATCATAAATCGATATCTGACACAAAAAAATTATCTTAAATTTTATATCATTAAGTTTTATATCTTGAATAATTTGAAGCATTATGAATAAATGTTACTTTGTGCAAACAAAATTGCAAATTGTAATCGAATGAATGTTCATTATAATTCAGCATTCAGTTGCTATTTAATTTTTACTTTTCATTAATCGTCAAATTTAATACAATTTATTTTTAAAATAAGCAGTTTATAACACGCGTTAATAAGGACATTTAATTAAAACGGCAGAGAAGATAGTGCGCAGAACGATCGATATAAATCCCGAAAGACAAACACTTCGCTGTGTACACTACTTACGGTATCTACCGCTATTCTGTCCTCGATACGGGCCAAACCAACATCCCTACGAGCGTGTTGTAACGCATTCGTGTAACACGGGCGGAGTTTACCTCGAGTAACCCTACGGTACGCAGCAAACCGGTGCAACGCTCTGTCCTTCGCCGTAGCCTCGATTTCCAAGCACCGTTTAAGCTATTCCGGTAGTTTTAACAGGGCGAGGCAGCGTCCGGATTGGTTCGCGGCCAGTTCTCCGGGATCGTTCCTGGCGGAAGGGAAGGCACCCCGGAGTACTTTGGGGTTACCTCGTCACACACTATGAAACCAAATGGAAATCAATCCATGGGTTGCCGCTGGCTCCCGCCCGTGGCTTTTACAATGGATGCGGTTCCTCGACGCAGAGTCGATACGTCGTGTACGCCCAAATGTCGGAAGCGACGCAAGCTTTGTTGCAAAACGACAACCCATAACAGTGCAAAATCGAGATCCTATATTTTTTACGGGGCTAGAAAAAGTAAAATATTCAATATTCTTTTTTGAAGAAGAACGATATACTAGGATTTCTTTCTTTTCTATAATAATGTATATATATATATATATATATATATATATATATATAAAATTATAATATATATAATTCTACTACAGAACATAAAAGCAGAGAAACGTTCGAGAAGTAAAGTCGAGTTTGATTTTCTTAAAAAGAGTTTCTGTGGCATTTGGCAAAGTTCTATTCTAACTTACTTCAGCGAATATCGTGACATCGGATGAAAGATCGATATCTGGCGAAGCCGTATCCTCCGCATTACACATTTTACGATGAATTTAGCGACTTGTCGCTTCGCGTTACATACGCGAGATCGCGTCATCATGAGAAGTCCGACTGGATTTTTTGAGCGCACACGTCGAGTTCGCATATTTCGATAACGTCAGAAATAACGTGACGTTGAATTAAATATTATACGTGATTTTCAACTGATTTATGTATCCCAGAAACATTTCTATTTTTTTCACCAGCATAAATGTTATCAAAGAATAATAATGATATGCGAAAGATAATTAATCAATAAATCTTGAAATATTTGACATAGACGCACTCAGCTTTTATTCTATTTAATTTTGTTCTCTAAAGATTATAAATTTATAAAAACAATAAATTTTAAATTTTGAAAGTAAAGATTATATAAATTTTGAATTTTGATTGAATTTTGAGATTATGAATTTTACGGTAAGAATAAAAACAACTCTGACATTTTTATGAAACTTGTCAACGTGACTTCCTATATAAATCTATATTAGTTGAAGTTATTTTGAGTTTAAGTTATTTTAAATATTTTTTAATAAAATGTCGCGCGACGATAAAAATCATTTAATAAACGGAGAGATCGAAGCGAATAAATCGACTTGCAGCGGGATCAATATTGAAACCGTCTTTAAATATAAATGAAATCCAAATATTCCATTCAACTCTAAAATAATAACAGAAAGATTGTTACGCTGTTTGCAATAAAAACTATTAAGTGTATTAGACGAAGTGAATTAAATGATTTATCTTTAAACAGGGAAAAATTTGAACTGTGAAAGAAAATATAAGAGATGTTTTTGCTTTTGTATGATTTTCATAATCTATATAATATATTAAAACATTATGAAATACATTTATTTATTGATATTTAAAATGACTTATGAAAAGAAAGTTTGTAACATTATAAAGATTATATATTTAATGACAGCTTATGTAATTACATTGATGATATCGATATTGAGTTATTGATATTGGTGATATCGATATTAATGCAATTCTTCATTCATTACTCCCCGGTTTTTTTTGCTTCTCATTCGCGGAGGTCAAATTGGCGATTGCGGGAAGGGAGGAAAAGGGCTTGAGATATCATTGGATTATCGCGCGATCCATATAGAGGCGAACGAAAAGTAACCCCTATGCTTCCCCACTTGCTTCCCCAAAACGAGCAGTGGAACCCTCTCTCGCTATTAGACGTTTTTACAATGAATCCCTATTTACGGGCCTGTCAATGTGATATTTATGTTGGCCGATATTGCGTCGCCGAGCGAGTAATTGGAATTTTCCTAAGCGCGACTCAGCGCCGAGTCAGCCACTCGCTCTCGCTCGATTCTTCGCTCTCGATCCGAAACTCTTCAGCCCCCACCTGGAATCTCACCGGGATAGCTCGTTTCGTTTCGCCGAAGCACCCCCGCGCAGTCTGGCAAAATTTATACGCTCATACGTATCCACGTGTATGTAGATTCGCTTCCAGAAGGATAGAGAAGTTTCGACTTTTTATCCTCGGCAGAGAGAAAGAGAGAGAGAAAGAGAGAGAGAGAAAGAGCAAAGTCAGGAATATCGATGAACAGTGCGGCTGGGATAAGTAACTTTTCGTTGAGTACTTACCTGTGTGCGCCGAGCGGATTTGCGTGCAAATCGGTATCTCGTATTTTCATTGTTAACATAGTTATGTGATTTTTCGTAATCCGTTGAAAATCCTTATGATGTAGTTGCAAAGAGTGTTTAATATTCTGCAATGTTTATCATAAAACACCTTACTAATAGAACTAGATTGGTTTTAAATAGCAGACATATTAAAAATCCATTAATAAAATACAATTCATATATTATTTAAATAATATGTGAATTCTCAACAATAATATTCTCTTGATAAAACCAACATTGTTTATTCAACCAAAGATTAAAGTTTATTTATATGCGGAATTTTTATTGAAACATTTTCAGTAATTTGTGAAGTATTTTGATGAGAATATATTCAGAATTTTTATTTCTAAAAAGTAGAAAATGTGTAATAACTTCCATAAAAAAATATTAAAATATTCATGATACTTTTAAAATAGAGAGAAATTTGCATTATCGCTTTTTTGACTAAATATGCATTTATTGCATAAAATTTGTTAGGCTATTATCCAGCATCACGGACAACTTGTTAATAACTTATTAACATATTTAATTATATTATGATTTACGATCAACACATAACTAATATGATTATTTAATCGAACTAACTAAAATGAATATTGTAGATATTTTGTATAATAAAATTTATTGCCGCATTAACAAATGAAGCACAATATATAGTCATAAATGTTTTTATTCAGACCTCGTAAATTTGTGGTGATAACGTCACTGCGTCGTTTGGCGGAAATGACGATGATTTTTAAATAAAAGTGGCGCCTTAATGTTATATATATTTCGATCATTAAATCATTTATATGACGTTTTAAAACGGGATTACATACGGATAGTGAGAGAGTAGGGAGGTAAATAGGGACCACTATAACACGTCATGTAACGCGGGCTATAAATCTGACTTTATATCTGTCTTAATAAAAAGGGGAATATGGCGTACTTAAAGAAAGAATTATGCATCTCGTGCCACGCTCACCGTTTATGTATTTTTTATTATTGAAATAATTTCGTTTCTACAAGCCGCGACTCGTGACAAATACCAAATTTACTTACGTATCGGTTTCGTTGCGGAAAGTTATTGAAAATTGTATCTTGAATTCCTCAGCTATTTTTTCAAAGATTACAAATTCAATTATTTTTTATCAATATATTTGTTGCGGCGCATAAATACTGGAAGCTTTGTATCGTTATCACATCATCGCATACATTTTGCTGAATAATCAGTATCTGTCTAATGATTTACGAGCTTGGCAATTTTTATATTATAGTTTTTTCATAGCATTTGCAGCGTTATTTATACATTCGTAATTTGTTAAGGGAAATGTTATAATTCTCTCGAACAAGATTAACTGATCTAATAAAAAATTAATCGTTACAAAAATGGATTATATTTCTAGCACGACGTCGGTTTATTGCCACTTGTATCAAACTATCCATTTAATCACGGTGCATCACGACGCAACAACGCTGCATCGTAACGCTGCGCTACGACCGATTCCATTAATTAAGAGTACGGATCGTCTTTTTGTTTTCGATGCGCTGTGACGCGTCGCCTAAACGATAGCTATTAATCAACCCAAAGACGATTTTGCATCGGCTGGCTGTCCTCTCTGTACAGGAATTTGATATTTTCGTGACTTATGATACCAAATCATACGATGTAAAACACGATGCGATTGTGATCAAGTTATTGCGAGATTTTCTATGAAAAATTTTGCACCTATTGTTGACCGATCGATAAATTAAAGTTTATTTATTTTTCGTGTACTGAATGCAGATTTATACGTTCCGATTTTTTTGTGTATTCTCTGAAATATTTCAATACGTTACTATTGGATTATTTATTCGTACAACCAATAATGAAACGGCTAGTGCATTCCGTGCATTGAGTAATCGGAAAAGAAATCCAATAATATCTTTATTTAAAACATTCATATCGACCCTGCTTTTATGTGGATTATATATGTTATCGAATACATTTACCGAAGAATGTGGTTGGCCGATTACCCGAAAAATCAATTATCGGTCGTGCATCGTGGCTTCTGCATTAATATGGATGAAGGCCGTTGCCCCGTTGCAATTGATTGCAACGGGAAACTATATGAAGTAATTGTTAAAGAATCGATATGCGGCTATCACGAATTGAAGCAAGACTGTCTGCAATTGATCTTGTTACATCGCAGTATTGAATATAAAAAGCGGTTAAGTTTTTAGGAACGCAAGTTTTTTTCTTCTGTTTGAGAGTTAAACTTGTCCGATTTTTACAGATTATGAATCACAGTTTGCAATATGAAAAATCATAAGCAGCTTTGCTTAAATGTTTACACAATGCATAGGAATTCTAGTAGACTTTTTTACATACGAATTATGAAATATATGTATGTTCGAATTCAGTTGGCAATAATTAATATTGTACCCGCTGCTTGTCGGCAGATTGGATTTATTCGGCCTTGCACTCATGGAAATTTTATGAATACGAACTGTGTCGCTCAAATATTTATAGTATATAAATAATTAACTGAAAACAATGGTCAATAAACAATTTCAAAATTAATTATTTCAGTACCTTGCTATATAATTAATGTTTAACGGTAGAATCGAAATGTTTTGAACTCGAGATAAATGATTTTTGCGCACTCAATATCACACACTCGTCATAAATCTCTCTTCCGTACAAATATTTTTCTGCAAAATATCGCGTGCGTGCAGAATCATAACTTAATCCGTAACTTAAAATCCTATCGTCAAATTTTTGGCATTTTCACATTAAATGCAACTTTAAATTGTCCATCTATTCGTCACATTATATTAACTTGGAAGATAAAATGTAGAATATATTATCGCTATTTGCTTTGATTTTTAAGATATTTTATATAAAAAGTGAAATGGCATTTTATTCATCAAATTGATGATTCTTTGATTATTTATAGGTTAAAATCTTAATACAATAATTGATCTGTGGCATAAATTAAAACTTATTGAACCATAAAGTGCGCAATGTATTTTGGTGCAATGTATTTTCGGGAGAGAATGGAGAAAGAAATTGTTATCAACTTTGATATAATGTTTCTAAAAATGAGCTTTTTTATTTTATATTTTTTAATAATTTTTATTTCATTGAGTAAAATAGTTGATGGAAATCCCCACAAATTTGTTTTAAACTACAACATATTCAAATTTATATTGAAATATTTTGCGTACAGAATTATATACATGATATATCAATCTCATTTCTTAATTCGTATTATATATAAAATAGAAATCAGTTATTTCATGGAGCAATTATTCTTGTATCACTTATTGTGTTACCACTTATTTTTGCATGAAAAAACTACAGAAAGCTATTTCTATTGTATTTTCATACAGTGAAATGCTTATATATGAAAACCGTCCAATTGCCGCACTGCGTTCCACGATTTTGCTGAATTTCTCATCTGGCTGCCGACCGCGAAAACTGCGGCGGAAAATAGCCGCGATACCGCGAGAAACAATATCACGTTGTGTTATAAAGTGTAAAACGACGTCGCATATCGCGGATAATACACTGATATACAGAAAGGGGGACCCCGATTTTTATATTAATCTCCCCCCATTCATAAGCTTACTGCAGCTCACGATAAGTATACGAGGTGGCACTGGTAGAAAATTAGAAATTTATTGACTTCGCTCGTGTATCCGGGACATTGCTTCGAGGTTACGCCTTTAATCCCTTCGTTTACGAGCATCGCAAGCTATCGTGCTTCCATGATAGACGTATCGATCCTTCCTCATAAAGTATAACGCATCATTACTGAGAGCTGATCGATAATGGACGCGATTGTCGATTATGGTCATTCATAATCAGACAATGTTGTTAAATCTTCAGATACGGAATTCGGCATTCTATTCAGAATTTTTGCAAACGTTATTATTTTCTAAGATTATTATTGTTATCATTATTAATAACTGTTCGATGCACTACTCATTCTGATTTTGGCATTACGGATATTGAATAGATAGGTAGTGTACGTAATTGATACGTAATGGGCTGTTATTGTATGTTTAATGTTAAATGGATGAATTTGCAGAATACATTTAACGATTTTAATTGCGGTAAATAATCTATAGCGTAAGCATTAATTAAACGTATTCGTATCGTTCGCAATTTAACATGGTCTGCTTGATACGCATATCCGATACGCAACGCAATCAATTGCGGAATATTTTGATTCGCTTACGTTTTTGAGACTAAACGTTAACATGTACAATTAAGAAAGTTAGAAGAACAATATGAAACAAAAGTGATACATTGTATAAAAATGTAAAATAAAAAAATATGAGAGTGATTTCTATTAGAAAAGAGTAAATATGATTTTGTTTCTTTTTTTAAAAAATATAAAAAATTTTTGATATGTAATGGATATAATTCTTAAAAGTAATTATTAATTTTATGAGGTAGGAACAAAATTTATATAATTATCTTTGTGTCTTTGTTGTAAAATATATCCATTTAAAGTGCATCGGAAGAAATTAATATATATTGCTTTAATAGCGATTATCGGCATGATTAACTTTGATCTGATTTTTCAATTGATTGTAAAAAAAAATTCAATAGCTACGCGTTAAACAAGACGATTGAATTGCGCTTTTAATAATTCCAAGCATCGACGCATCCAAACACACAAATATTGGCCTTGCCTTTTTATTCTTTTTTTTATCACATATCCTGTTTTACGACTGACAGGCTTCCCATTACTGTTTCCCGCACCGCGACGAAATTGTTCGGCTATTCGGTAAACGTGACTCTTTATTGGAAATTTTCTACCTCCGATTAACGCTCGCCAGCGCTGCGAGCTTCGATGAAACGAGGAAAAAAGAGGAGAACGTATCGCATCGGCCTCGTTTCATTTCGAAATCGGAACGCTGTAAATTAAAGTAAACGCTTCAAGTATCCTTCTTGTATACTTAAATCATTCTTAGAAGATACTCGGTACCTTGTAGCTGCTAAGAAAATACGAATGTACAACATCAGGCTGTAGGTAAGTGTGCCGATGATACTATCGATGTATTTTGCTTGTTTTTTCACATTACATTTCATTTTTAGTATTAACTGCGGCGGTTGTGTGTGTGTGTGTGTGTATTGATGCTTGTAATGAGTAAAACGTCAATAACTTCATAAGCTTAACTATGGTTGGCGTACAGTATAACTTTTGTAATATGTCGTACATTGTAAATTATATTATCGCTCGAGCTAACGTTGTTATATAAATATGATAACGTTACTATTTTATATACACGGGTCGAGGAATTTTGCGCCTATTTTCCAAGAATGCAACTGCCGCACTTGAAGACACATTTTTTCAATTATTTAAAGAGAGCCAGTATGGAAGGCGATATCAACAGCTTGTAGAATCTCTAGTGATGCTAAAAGGGAAAGGACAGATTAATAATTGCACGATATTAATAATGCTGTTTGTCCCATTTACATTTTTATCTGACGCTCGTTAGATCAAGATGAGAAAAAACTTATTTGCATCTCTCTGTATATACTCGCTTACATTAAAAATCTCTAGCACTTTTCAAACTAATATGCATATCTATGATATGAATGCATCTATTTTAAACTATATGCAAAATTACTAAGTCACTGCAAGAATTTTCACGTGATTATATATTTCGTCATACAAAGAATGCTATACGTAAATTTTTACTTTACAATAAATTACGCAGTTATCCATATTGGGAAGAAATATTTGTAAAAAATATTTGTCACTTGCCTTTTACCATTTTTCTACACATCATTTTTTTTATGGTACAGTAATTCAGATCCATCCACTAAAATACTAGTAAAATTTTTCAACAAATATACACCTTATTCTTGCGTTTCATTGTGCTCTTGCGCTCGAAAAACCACTGGAGCGGAAGACGCGGGAGCGTAAAATACAATATTCGAGCTTGTTCGAGATCGTGTAATGTAATCTGGGTGTAAATCGCGACGGTGCGCTGCGAAATGCGAGCGGGGCTGCTGCCGCTTGCCGCTTGCTTGGCGCTGCAGTTCACGTATGTAGAGCAAGTGGCAGCGTTCCAAATCTCGCGAGTACGTGGGACAAACATTCCCACCATAGGACCGTTCCAACGGCTTCGGGGAATATGCGCTCCACGATATGCCCCATAAAAGTATCAGTCCACTTGTGGTATCTCATGACAGTTTTTGCATGCCAACTGGCAGACACATTTGCATCGAATAGAGCAAACCGTTTTTCATGGAGAATTTCTTCTTCATCAGAGAAATAAAGGAAAATCAATAGTTTTAATCAATTAGGAGAGTATTTTGAAAACTTGGTATTAAATAATATTCATTATTTAATTATTATTATTAAATAAAAGTAAAGCAAAAGCTTCCGTCATTTTTGCTTTGATTTTTTATACTTGCTACTTTATCAAGTCTGCTGTTTATATTCTATGTTATTAAATGGGCAAAATATCGAAAACAGAGAAAGTGAGGAGCCTGCATCTAAAAGGAATTTACAATGCACTTGTTTACACAATCATGTTGTCACATTTAATAACTCTCCTAAATTCAGCTTCTAATGATTTAAGCATTTTACCGTTACACATCATTTTTTCTTTCCTGTGAATTGTCTACGAAAAGAAATTTCTACGATATTGCTTTAAAAGTAGTAAATTTCAAGTTTTGTCCGCATTTATATTCAGACATTTTTTTTTTCTCTGTGAAGTTTAGAAGAGTTGCAAAGTAATTTTGTGAAGAAAAATTTACAATTTAATTTTTATTTGAAATTTACGGTTGCAAGATAATATTAGTTCTAGTGTAAATTGCACCGAATAGAATTAAAATAAACTAGCAATATATTTCTTTTTTTTGTTATAACTTTGTTATAATTTTAATAAAAGTGTATGAATTTAAACTAATTTCGAGACCTCTTCGATTTAATAATTTTTACCTCGTTATCCTTAGATAATTAAATTTTAGATGACGTTGGCATTTGGAAATTACGTTTGGTTCGACATTTATCGAATTACGAGGTAATGAATCGATATCTGAGATTGAGTATGTAGAATAGATGGGATTAATATTCAATGGAGATTTGACATTCGACGCCTATTAAATCGATTCTCGTTCAAATATTGACTCATGGCACGCAATTATATGAAAGAAAACTCGCATAAGTCATTTATTACAATGAACTAAAGTCGTCTAGATTTTTTATTCAATTATTATGAAAAAAAAAGATCAAAAAATCTCTTAGTGAAAGTAATTTTTAATAAAATTATCGTGATGTAATAAAATAATGTTATTAATGTTAGTAATATTATGATATTACATATAACTGATGATTCAATTATTGTGATTTAAAGTATTAAAAAAGACAATTTTTTATGATATTTATAAACTTTAAGATCTGCTTGCAAAATAAATCTATATCCGTGTGAAATTTTATTTTTAAATTTCTTATGTCTCGTGAAAAATTTATCTAATATATTTTTAGCACAATTTAAATAAAAAAGATCTGTTTTTGATGTCTAGATACTGATACTTGTACTGTCTAGATAATTATCAACTCTTTCTAATCCACATAGAATATTATGATTTGATTTTGTTAAAATGAAAATGATTTCAGAAGAAGGAAAAGAAATAACAATTTTTATAGTAATTTTTGAATTTGGAAACACACATTAGCTGTGAGCTTGTACGAAAATTCACGAGGCATGTACACTGAGCTACAGGCGAGCTTGAGTACTTCGCGGGTACTAATCACACTAACTGGTCATGATCGGCAAACTTTTCGAACGATTCTCTCGTCCCTCGTCGGCCGATCGGGCAATTCGACGAACGTGGGAATGACCGGCTCGTGCAACTAATGGAATTATAGAACGACGATTCTCCGCCGATCTCGTAGCGGACTTAGGAGCTTGCGAACTGTACCCCACAAATACTATCGGCGAAACTTTTCAGACACCCTCCATTGGAGTTTTGACATCTCGATAATGCCGTTTCTGCGCATTTTGGTCGCTAGTAATTAAAAATTTACTTCTTGAGTGAAGCTGGACACTCAGACTCTCTAATATATTTAAACGTTGATACTAATTCCGAATGAAGAACGGCGAAATGCTTCTTTATATTATTTTCAACAGAAAGTAACGCGACGGGAAATACATTTTTTCTGTCCTATAATTGATCAAAGACAATTTAATAACTACGAACAACTTTAATAAAAAATATATTTTTAAAGAGAATGAAAATTAAACTTGTTGAAACATAGACGCGTCTTAATTATTTTTAAAATGTGCCTTTAATAAAATGTCAGGCGGGATTCGATAGAAGATATCGCGATATCACTTTCACCCTAATCAAGGCATTCAAGAGGGCTTCGGGTGACTGATATAACGTTCGGTTCTAAAATTCACACCTCCTGTTAGCACTGGGGATC
Source organism: Cephalotes varians (assembly GCA_037157785.1). Lineage (NCBI taxonomy): Eukaryota > Metazoa > Arthropoda > Insecta > Hymenoptera > Formicidae > Cephalotes > Cephalotes varians. The sequence goes on along the minus strand of JANQDE010000041.1, from coordinate 1,441,508 downwards.
GTTACCGGCTCGACCGGCGTTATCTGGGGCACGCATCTCCCGTGCTAATGCAATACAGCGCCGGTGCGACGATATATCGGTCGTGTAAAAATATACGAGTGCTTTAATGGGCGCCAGTCGTGGCGGAGTGTCACAGCTAGGGGTGAGAAACCGGAAAATATCCACGTGCACAGTCCCGCGTCCGGTACGGATTGGCCTGCATTTCTGTTTCTTCCCAAAGGGAACATTGTTGACGAGAGGATCAAATGAAAGTCCGGCGAGAAAAAAAGGGGGCCAAGGTCTTCGGCACAAAGCAGACGTATCCGTTTTTGTTAAATTATTGCTATGGTAACTGTGCTTTCCATTGTATCGTGTGGACCTTTAAACTATGTTTGAGAATTCTTGTAAATCTTTTCGAAGTTTTACGAAGAATATTACCTCATTTTAGTATACTATAATTTTTTAAATAAATTGATGGTTATGGTCATTTAATTAAATTATTGCAAGGAAAAATTAATTTTAAAATTATCTGGAAATATTGTCAGAATTTGTAGTGGTAATCTTTTGAAGCACATTGTAGATTTTCGAACATAGTCCTTAAGCTCGATGTAACCGCAGCAGTATAGACATCGCACTTGCGGTATACTCGAATGAATCGAATCGAAGCCCCAGCTTCCCTCTTCTCGACCTTCGTTAGATGTAATTAACGATTTAGCAGATTACGTTTAAGGATAATGTCGAGAATTACTGCAGTAACTCTTATTCGAACGTTTATCGATAATGTAGTATGCGGCGTTTAACCACTTTATTATTTAATAATAAATATAAGAGACGAATTATTTTAAAATTCTCTCTTTTTCTCTTTTTATTGGATACAGAATAATTTTTTAAATTAATATTTTTAATAGAAATTTAATAAAAATTTGAGATTAAAAATTAAATCTCAAAAATTCTATTAAGATATAATCAACTTGAAATTTAAAAAATGATAAAAATAAGATTTTATTATTTACATTCTTGAAACTTGATTCGCATGAAGTGGTTTTCTAGTTGCTTGTAATTTAAAAATTATTTTTGATAAAAAAAGATGGATTATACAAATTTATATAATTTATGACATTTGCCAAGTACGTCTTAGAACACCCTGTAGGATATTATGTTTCATCATAGACATCTTGTGAAAAGTAAGTTTTTGTTACGCGTCGTGTAACAATCACCCCATTCAAACTTCCTCCACTAATGCAGGCTAAAAACATACTGACTTTTCGTCAGGAATTCAAGAAAAATCGTCGAGCTGCGTGACGCAACTAGGCATAAATGGCTCTCAAACTTTCGAAACTGACTCGTAATTTTTACCTGCTGAGCAACCCGTATCTAACTCGTGTCGTCGTGGTGAGAAAAAAAAAACTAAAAAGGTCTGACAGTTGCAAGGTCAGCTCAGAATGGTCGAAAGCGTACAAAAAGTGTCTCCTTAAGTGCGGAACCGTGAACATGCTGTCGCTTCCGAGATTTCAGTTATCAAACGCGAGATTATTAACCATAATTAATGTGCGAATCGTTAATGTTCTCAACTTTTTTAATTCGAGACTAGATGTGTTGGTTAGTGCGCAAATATGATCGATAGCAATATGACAGCTCTCTCGGGACTTGCGAAATTCGTTTGTCCCAGGATGTAGCGTAATGAATTGATAGAGTGCTCACGACACGATGAGTATCTATGCAGGCTATATGGAGGAGGATACTTGTAAATTAATGCAGACGAGCAAAATGCGGATTTTATTTGCGACTATAAAATGTTACGTTACAAATTATAAAATGAAATTTTATCTGAGAGGTAATATCGGTAAATAATTTTTGTAATAATATTAACTTGTTTATGGTTTAAAAAGCGCAAATTTAAATGTTATTTTTATTGACGAATGTTGTTTTCATGTATGAATATGCAATACAATTTTAGAATTTTTATAAATGACAACAAATGTTTTATTTTCCATAATTAATTATAATGCATTAAAGTATTAAGTTATAATATAAACATATTTCGTATTTTTTTCTTGAATTAAAACGAAAATATTTTGAAATATAAAATACTGTAATCGCTATTTTTACAATGAATCGTGGATTTAAGCAGAGAGAGGTTTTTGAAACACATGTCACCGGATATACGTTCATTTTGCATTGTCAAGTTTAAAGCAAGCACACGCGAGAGCGACAGTCGGTCTCCAAGTATTTGCGCCAATAAGTATTTGCGGCTTATGAAAATTTTAAGTCCCACATAAATCACGAGTTATGGAACAGATGTAAATTACGATTATTACCGGTTTTATTGCGTCCAAGAGCATCTCGGTAATCTCGTGCTGTCATACCGTAAAAACGAAAGTAGAGAATTACTACAAGCAAAAGTTTTACGGTCGATCAGTAGTGATTTTAAGTTGTGTATAGGATTCAAGGTTATTTCAAAATATCTTTGATAATCCAGCAGATCTATTGTGCTCTATTGTGGCAATTATAAAGACGTAAAGTTTCTGTTTATAATCGTTCCATACATTATTAGCAATTAGACAGACTTGTTATACATGAATTATATAATTTTATTATAGATAAAAATGGTTGCTAAAAAAAAACTGAATTATTATTTAAAATATTACAATTCTAGTTTCGGAGAATGACTTTAAATTATGAATGCAGTTGTGAAAATTTATGAAAATTTAATGTCTATAAGAAAATCGATAGTGTGATTAATTAGTAAAAATCCAAATATATGTATTAATATTCAGACATGTTAATTTTGTATTGATAAATTGCTTATTTTTTTACAATCGTGCATTTATCACTTTTTTTGGTCTCTTAAAATATTCATAACAAATATTGGAATTAAAAACAGCGTATTTATAGCTACTATATTTGCTTTATGAGAATGTAGGACATCTGTGTCTAAAAATTATATCTAAGATAATCTATATTATTTATAAGATGACACTTTGATGTGTATTCGATGCCGGTTAATTCGACAGCTTTATTAACATAATAAACTAAATTCGTGATGTTGTAGAATTAATAATCGCTACAATGAAATTAGCATCGCCGTAAAATTGTGAACGCGGCAAATATCATAAAATAGAATTTATTCGAAAAAACATTATTATTGATTATTTTAGATTTACCAATATAAATAATGGGAAATATGATTTTTCGCGGAGCCTTATTGCGATACGTTTCTAAGAGCCGCTAAAGGCAAGTATCTCATATTGTCTACTGGGAAACTTAATCTTCAGCTGCTGCTTCCAGGCGAATGAGGTTTCATTAAAAAAATCCAATTTTCAAGAGCGACTACGTTCAAGCCAAGGGGCAAGAATTAAATTCTGTGCGCTTCTTTTTTTGCTTGCGGCAGCACGAAATTTGATGGGCTCGGAAGGAGACCCTCCTGATACACGGATAGTATCCTAGAGTGCGTAAAGAGGCTGATATTAAAAGAGAATAAGAAATATAAATAGTAAAGAGACAGTGTCATCGAATCGATGAGAATCATTTTAATTATCTTAAATTTACAATGAAATATGTTATTGCTCGCAAATAGAATATTAGAGTACATTGCGTGTGACTTTGTATCTTGTTACCAGATATTGATACGAGCTATTTGTTTTAAAAGTGATAGAAGTCCATTTTTTAAACATGGCAAATGTAAACAGAATACAATTTTTTCAGCGAATATTACTCCATTTTAGAAATAAACAGTTTTTAGCGTACAAAAATTTTGGATGTACTATTGAAGTGTTTTAAATCTATATTTATTATATATCTTTATCAGAGCAAAATTTTAAAAGTGTGTACATGCGAAAACAGACGTATCATTTAAATGAACTGTTTAGAAATAAACAGTTTTTAGCGTACAAAAATTTTGGATGTACTATTGAAGTGTTTTAAATCTATATTTATTATATATCTTTATCAGAGGAAAATTTTAAAAGTGTGTACATGCAAAAACAGACGTATTTAAATGAAGCATAACTGATTTGATTAACTGAAGACACACACGTAATTTATTTATTAAAGCGATACGACGCGAGATATTTCAATTCTGCTGGTGTCGGCACTGATGTAATCATGCAAAATGTACAGACATATAGATAAATAGATACGTTAGGTCCCCTAGGATGCGATACACACTTAAAGTATACACTGAAGCACGAGATAGCATGAGTCGACGACTATGACTAATGACGTCTACTTGGCGATACTTCTGCCGGTATGACATTCGCTCTTATGGGGCGCGCGATACTTCAAAGTAAAGGAATCTACATGCACAATTAATTGTCGGTTAATTGTGGCCGGCGTGATGCGGGCGCCATGGTGGAAATTGGCGTAACCTCATGTGGCACGAGAACTCGTTGAGCGTATCGAATTTATGCGTGTTGCTCGCAGTGGAAATGGAAATGTCACTCGCGTCGAATGGGAGAGCTATGAAAAGTGTCTTGCAAATAGTGGTGATGCAATTACGCGATCGTACCAAAATTCATTCTGCAAATATGCAGTAATCCCAGAGGACTACAGTTTTCATTGTAATGAAAGGAATTTATAAGCAGGCTCGCAAATTAATCTAGTTGTGTTGAAATTTCAATATATCGAGCTTAAATCAATTTTCGCTGATACGGAAATTTCTCTCGCGGTTGTATCGGGATTGTAATTGTTATTTTGAAATAACAGTCCGCTTCAAATAATACCTTTTTTTTTGCTGACAATACGAGTATACGGTAAACATTAACTAGCAAAATAGAGATTAATTACTCTAGCGAACGTGTAAGATTAAAGAATAACAAAATAGTTATTCAAAAATGCGACTTCGCCCGAAATTGTACGTTTGATCGTATAACTGGTAGTGATCTTAGTAGTAAGTCTTTTAAATAACTTCAGCTTATGTCAGAGAAATGTTCGGCATTCATTATTGACACTTGTGACATCGAATGAAACGTCGAGTCTTTCATCGTCTTGCACCGCGAAAATGGCTTAGCTTCATTCGATGGAAATTTCTTTCTCGATTTTTTTTCTTTCGCCGCACGCTGAAGTCCAATGGTCAAAGAGGAAAAAAGGGAGTAACACCCTTTTCCTCCGAGCAGCTTGCTTGCTTGCGAGTATGATAAAGAGATCTCTCGTTTCGCCCGTCTCACCCCCAGTCTGATCGGAGAAGAATGGCACGAGTGGAAATGTCGAACATGTGCCCGGGATTGGCCGGCGCACTTCCTCGGCCGTGGAGAACTCCAAGGAGTCAGGTGCAAGGATGTACATGCGCGCGGACGTCGAAATATTTCTGAAAGGAACGGCTGGTCAGGACGCGGACGGAGGATGGGGTAGGATGTGAGGCGGGAGGGGTGAAGGTGAGAGAGATTCAGAAAGTCCTTGGCAAAGGGTGCACCCCCTTTCTCCGCGGAGAAAAATGAGTGAGAAAGATAGAAATGGCTGATCGTGTGCGCTGCCGGTGAAGAGAACGGGGTGGTCGTTCGGTCGTTCGTACGTGAAGGGTCGGTGTTAGGCAGTCGGAACATGGCATGGCGCGCGGGAAGGAATAGGCAGTCGTAGAGAGAGGAACCGACCACCGTTGGAATGCGAGCGGGACGAGGATGATCGAGAGAGAGAGAGAGAGAGAGAGAGAGAGAGAGAGAGAGAAAGGGCGAAAATCGAGAGCGACAGGAGGTAAAAGGAGAGAGTAGGAAGAAGAGGAACGGTTCCCGAAGAAGGAGGCAGAGATAGATGGAGAGAGAGAAGGGGAAAGAGATGTAGAAAGTCAGGTTGTGAGAGTAAGAGCGAGAAACGGGAGGGTGAAGGATGGAGATCCACGGGGGATGGTGCGCGCGTAGGGTCGCGCGCGCGACAACGAACGTGGGTGTTCTCGAAAGGGGGTGGGGGGAGAGCGGTTGGAGAGAGAGCGGTGGGAGAGAGAGCAGTAGGAGAAAGAGCGGTGGGGACTCCCCTAGGCTGAGGAACCAGTCGGATCCCGGCTTCAGGTCGCGGTGGCGTTTAGTTCACAGGCTGGTGCCGTGGCGCGCGGTTGGCCTGTGCGGCGTTGTATGGAGTGCGTGTTTTCTCGCTAAGAGAAAGAGAAAGAGAGGGAAAGGAAACGAGAGAGTCGACTCCGAGATTGTCTAACTGGACAGACGAGAGAAACGGCGAGATAGTGATAACAATTTCGCGAGCGGTCGTTCGATCTGATGAACGATTGGAGGGTTGTTCTCCGACGCTATCTCTGCTCCGATCCGACGGACTTCTCTCCCGTGAGAAACAAGTTCGTATTTTTCTTCCGTGAGCATCGGTTCGATGGTACCTATCGATCGGCGGACAGCGCGATATCTGCTTGATCAAGTCGGAGCGTAAATCGGAGCACGACTTTCATAGCGTCGTGACGACGGACATCAACAGGAGACGGGAGTGACGCGCGGATAAACAGAGATCGAGAGGCGCGAGTGGTTGTCTATCACCGACTCTCACTGCCGAGAGAATTTATCGGCTTTAGTTATAGAAGGGCGTAATCGACGAAGCTCGTAAAGTGAGTGAGTGACAGTGGCGGAAGTGTGTGATCGCCAGGGCGGATGATAGGAAGTTCTTAACGACGCGGGTGTGTATAACGACGGAGGATCACCGATTCCCCGACGCTCGTCAAATTCGAAACGGACTCGGGAACGTCTCGTGGTCGATATTTCTGAGTGGTGAGTTTTTCTCTATCTATGACTCATGAAATTCGACGAATCGAACACACTATGAAATCCGAAAACACAAAAGTCCTCCATGAAATGTTTGAGAACCGTTCGAGAGATTAGATAGCACGTAGACGTTTACGACATTTTCAGGCATTACTAATAGCGCGACTATTTTACATTCTGTCTGCTAAACTCACAAATTTATCGTATTTTTCGTAAAAGTGAGAGAGATTTTCAGAATGTTTTACATAATTTTTTATTTTATATGCACGGAATCGGTAGAGAATAAAAAGTCAGTAAGATACGTGGATACATTAATAAGATTGATACGTAAAAGAATGAATAAATTTACGAGTTTCAACCTTTTTTATGAAAAGAAATTGTTTACATCATTCTTTCGAAGAAATCGACACAATTTTGGATCCGTCGCTACGATAGACGAAGTTCCGTTTGATAAAAGTTGTTAGGATTCTTCGACATGTTTGTCTCATTGTCAATAACTATGTAAGATGTTATGAAACCTGTCGTTGCTCTAACGGATGATGAAAGAAATGTAGACTTTCATAGAGGATACGCGAGACTTTGAATGGTTTATCGACATTGATAACTAATGATAACTCTATATAAAAACGGAAATGTGCTGGAAGAGATATCCAATTATCTTTTAGTGGTCTCCATTGTGTTTTGATACCACATTGAAAATTTTCCACTTTAATAATGTCTTGTTTCTTCGTTATTAAAAGTTGTTTAGAAAATTCTAAATATATAAATATAAATATATAAAAATATGTAATATATACGTAATATACTTGTAATGAAACAGCGTTTTATTTAATGAACTTCAATGTGTAAAAATATTATGTAAAAAATATCTTTATATATCGATATTTTATTTTGCTTGGAGTAAGATTTTCCTCCACAAATGTAGTATATTTGGAAAATAGCATTTTCGTTATAAGATTATTATAATATTTGTGTTAATTATATTTTCGCAATCGCGCAATATTATTCCAATTTATGTCTAATGAGATTAGTAATGAAGCTTAGGATTAGAAGAATTACGCAAGTGACAAACACACAAAGAATTCTAACAATAAATTTAGAGACCGCTATCTTTTCTCTGAAAATATCCCAATGTATCGCTATCAGTTTCTATCGTTCATCAAATAAAAGGCATGTTTATACGAGTTTTATTTTTATTTCCTAGAGAAAAAAAAAGATTCTCGATTGCCGTGAGAAACGCGAAAGTTAACAGTCCGCCGTTCGCTCGGCGGTTTGATAGCAAATGGTCGAAGTTTCTGGTTCACCTAGCGAGAATAGCTGCGAGCATCGCGAGAGTCATTTCGCGAATAATGCTTCACGGTAATATTCGCAGATCGATGTTTATGCCGTGGCGCCTGTCACGCGCAGTCTGTCGCTCCGAGGTCGCACAATACGGTGAAACGCGAAAGTGATCTCTCACGCCGCAAAAAAGGAAATAAAATCGCGCGATCATAAAACACAGAAGCTCTCGATCATATGGAACACATCTGCGCGTGTGTCATTGGTGCGTGTAGACTCGTAGAAAAAAATGTGAAATCAACTTTTCGGACTCAATTTAAAGTTCACGCTGAATTACCGAAATTTAGTGCCACGTGACACACGCTAATGTTTCATATCACAAGCTGTCATTATCGCTGTACCCTGTTCACGACGGGCTCTGTGATAAATATGAAGTCGATCTTTTCATTTACACACAAAATTTACTGGCAAAATTATTGGATTGTTTAATATTAAAAATTTATTTAAGTGAATTTATTAGCAGGACTGCGAGTGACGGAATCTCGATTAATTTCTTTAAATCTCTCTCTCTTTCTCTCTCACAATTTTTATAATAACAATCTATAATCAGAGATTGTAATCTCTAGTCGTAATCTTTAAATTTTTATACGTACACGAAATGCTTTTCATACTTTGCATACTATCCAAATCCATTCTTCCGCTTTAATGTCGCAGTCAATGACATTCCGCGGGCTCTCCACCGATGAGATTGCAAATCTCAAGCTAAAGGCGACGTCCTGCCTCGATTCGCGGATTTTCAATGAAACCTGACAATGACCAGCCTAATTCTAACGGCACGTCCCAGTTTTCTTTTTTCGTGAAAGTTTTCGAGTATAACGGCGTTGTCTCCATGTGTCCAAGGCGGTGAATTTAAGAGCATTGTCGTGTCGTGCGGCCAAAACGAAAATAACAGAAGTTTGAACGGAACCCTTTGCGCCGTGAGCACTGCGGGAAATTTTTCTTTCTCCCTTAGAATCTTTTTGTCGGGAATGTCCATAAATCTTAATTCATCTAAGTCAACGTTTTTTTTTCCACTGTTTAAAATTGATAGAAGAAGAGATATCCGTTTTTCTATATACGATCTTTACACCGATAGCTTAAACCATTAAAATAAAATAAAAAACTGAACTGTTTGATCAATTCAATGTATCTTCGATTAATGTCAGTTTCAAATCGCGATAACCCGTTTTAACTTCCCAATGCTCTTGTTTTGTGTTATTCTATAATTTTCCAGGGTTGTAAAATTTGATTTGCGGGTTTTTCTTGTAGTCCATAAAGCCGGAAGCTCATGTAAAGTATTGTATTTAGAACAGATAATCTTACGGATAATCTTCTTAAAATGTTAAACACATTCTTAAGGACGTTAGGATATTAGGAATATCAGGAAAGCCTTGAAAGGATTAAGTCGGTATCTTTTCTAACTGTAAGTAGAACCCAGAATTCTTGACGGATTTACCTGAACTGTTGGTAGCATCTAATAACGTTGTAATACGAGGCAACGTCGCGTGATCTCGGATTTTAGCAGTTCGTAAATGCATAGTGTTACAAGTGACTTTATGAATACAACACGGTAAAAAATATGACGGTAGCAAGAATGACGAATGGTAAAAGCTCACGGTGAATCACTCTTATATTGTAATCTTTACGTCGTATGATATATGACGCGAGAATGAAATATTTCGTCTCGATAATCGAGACGAAATATATTTTTCTGAACATGGAAAATCAAAGTGCATAGAAAAAGTAAGAAGCGTAATTCTTTAAATCTTCTATCAATCCTTCATTTTCATGCACTCTTAATTCTTAATATTCAAGCATTCTTTTTATAAAATAGAGAAATTTAAAGAACTATATGGATAAATCGCTCAAAAATTAATGATAATTTTTTAAATAATATTTGAGAAAGTACAATAATTAAACAATATTCTCTAGTATAATGTTTTCACTAATTTCGTCTCATTAGAGATTTTCGATATCTTGTTTTTCGACTAAAATTACTACATTTGAAATACGAAGTTCGTGTGTCTTGTAATTTAGCAAGAAGAAACAGTATCGCATTAAATCCTTAATAATCCTGTTTTAACGACGTCCAATTAGTACATTTGATAGCTGTTGCTAAGCTCACTTTTTCTAAGAATAAATCCGAATAAAGATGAACTTGCGCAAAACGATTGAATCGTTCTTGCGGCGACAAAAAAAGGAGCAATCGATTCGATTCATCTCTTTGATATCGCGACGTGCCGCACGATCGCATTTCCATTGATTGAGGAATGGGGTCCTCTCGCGAAGTGCGAAAAGATTGTCGCGAAGAGATGGTGCGCGCGGATAACGTCGCGGCCGTCGGGCGATGTTTCACCCGGCTGTCCTACATCAGGATCTTTACCGGCTATCTCCTTTAAGCTTCACTCTCCTCGTGGAAGGTCCTCCGTGGTTTCGAGACCGTTTGCGTTTCCCGCACTTCCAGCCCTCTCTTTCTCCTTCGTCACTCTCGCATGAAAATTATTCTCTCGTTCGCTTTCCGTCGAACGGAAAAAGCAATCTGTTAACGGATCTCATCCTTTTATCCGTGTACGAAAAAGCGTCTCTTCGAATCTGCTTTTGCTCTCGGAAGGATTAGTAATATTAACATCTGCGCGTATCGGTACTTATTAATCTTTCTGCTTAAATAAAAAGAAAAATATATCAATGTGTTTCATCGAAATTGTTGTGGTTTAAATTAATATCGGCATATTGAATTTTTCGTCTATTAATCCTTTTTATTGAATGCAGACTTTATTTATCATAATTTATCATATCCTTTCATATATTTTAATTATTATTTATTACTTTCATTAATATTAACGTTTATAAAATACATATCATAATATATATTTTGCATTGTATAATTGAATACTTTTTATATTAAAAACTATGAAGGATAATATTTGCTTGTTGGAATAATGGGACATCATTAAATGTTAAATATAATGTAAGTGCGATGCGTTTTATACGAATAAGATTATTATTTTATAAAATTCTAATGTGTGGTCGAGCGTACAATTTACAAAGAATGTGTAGTGTTTGTAACGAAATTTTTTTTTTTAAACCTATTCTTTTACATGCAATAATGAGGTAGCATGGCATATTAAATTAGTCACGCAGGCAGTAACACGCAATTCGCATTGAAATTGTAAAGATATCGGCAAGTAACGTGCATTCATTTTACAAGAATACTAGTAGCTGGAAAAGCGTTCATATGTATATATGATTAACTTCTTTAAAAATAGTTATTGTGCAATTTATAGGTTATCCAATCCTCAATCTTTTACTTGCGGTATTGTCAGACTATCGGCTTGTTACAATAATATCTTTATATTATGCTGAGTTTTATACGAGTTTTATTTTCAATTTCGTAATTTTTCATAAGAAAGAGAAACTCTTAAAACATTTTATCAAATAAATCTGGAATCTACAATTAAGTTTGAATTTACCATAATACTTTTTTAGAAATAATTCTTAGCTACAACTTGCTTATCAGAATTTTTTAATAGACAAGCATTATATTTTTTAATAAAACAAGCATTATTTTAAAATTGTCGACACATACATTTATATTGTCTGACGTCAACATACATTTATGATTATAGTCCCTTTTGTCCAGTCGCCAAATAGTCAACATATTCGACGAACTCGTTATGTCAGTAAACGTCCGGAATCATCTTTCTTCTACAATTAAGTTTGAATTTACCATAATACTTTTTTAGAAATAATTCTTAGCTACAACTTGCTTATAAGAATTTTTTAATAGACAAGCATCATATTTTTTAATAAAACAAGCATTATTTTAAAATTGTTATATTAATTAAAATTTTTATATTGTCTGACGTTAAAATACATTTACGATTATAGTCCCTCTTGCCCAGTCTTCAAATAGTCAACATATTCGACGAACTCGTTATGTCAGTAAACGTCCGGAATAATCTTTCTTCAGAAGATAACAGCAGGATCAATAGAAAGCCGGATAGAAGACTCTTTAGTATGCATCATTTGTCGCGTTTATCTAATCCCGGGCGAATCAATGAGAACGGATCGAACGGACGCTCCCGTCGGCCTAAATTTACAGTCCTTGGCGTGCTCACGCGCATCTGTCGTTTATCTGTTAATCCGCGTGCAATTTCGCAGATATCTCTGTCTGCCTTTCTTGACGAGGATCGCAGGCGACGTCTTAAATAGCCCAGCAGATAAGAGACCCCGGCAAAGGCCCCGGCATCGTGTAAGACCTCTCCCCGACGGGCAGAGAGGTCGGGTTGGCGAACGAACGGACTCGCTCACGCAAATTCACGTTTCGCGAGTCGCCGTGATATCATCGCTCGCTCTCGTATGTGTTTCAGCTGTGAATTTCCGTGCGAGGTATATCGATCACGGGTTTATTTTATGCCTCTATAAATTAAGGAGCGTTAACGCGTCCTGATACGACGATTTCCAAGAATACACCACGCTCTTTAGCATAACGCAATTTCATTTCCGCGTATGACGCGCGACCGTGCGTCATATCCGCCTAAAAAGAAAGGATTTATTAAAGGGCGAATATGCACTTTATATTCACCCGCGAATGACGTAAACGAATCGGTAGTCTCTTTCAGCATAATTTCTTACGTAAACTCACGGCCCGTTATATCTCGCGGTAATTTGTAACATCTAATTTAAATTCAGCGGTTTTCCAGAGATTGATTATTTTTACGATAAGCATTTTCTGCATTATACATAACTTATTTTCTATTCTACTTTATTTCACGCTATTCTATTCCTGTAGCACTCATGATATCCTTTATAATTTATTCGTATAATTATAAAAATCCAATTTTATCAGATGCGAGTTATATTTGCTATCGAAAACGCTTATCCTATTCGCTTATTCTATTCTATTCTGTTCCGTTCCGCTCGGTCGGCACCCACGTGAGCCCTGACACCCTTTCACTTCACAGGCAAATCACACATTTGTCACGTATTTCCGCTCGTGCTCATACGCATGCACCGACTTTTTCTTAACATCCTGTCGCCTTGTGCAACGCCTTGCCAACCGTCGGAGTCTGAGAACATGAGATATCGCCACGCACATTGTTCTTCTGATCGATCTGATTTTTCGGCGAGGCTTTATCCGAGAAAAATCCGACTTTCTCATGAAATTTCCAACACTTGGGAAGTTCGTTGACGTTTCCCAAGAATATTCCCATCACGCGCTTCGCGTTTGCAATCACGATAACGATTTATTTATTAAATAAATATTAGAAATGAAAAGTATTTTATACAATCTTGAATATGGGAAACGATAAAAGCATTAAAACAAATATTTTCAGTTATTTTATCAACTACTGGCTCGTTTAAAAATATCGAAAACTCCATTCCTCAGATATTTGTTGTGTTATAGGAACAATTTGTGAATGGGATAGAGATTTTTCTTTTAATAAATGAAGCCTCGGTGCTGCCGGAAAGGGTTGACTCGTGACGGGATAGTGAGCGTCAATTAATATCATTAGTTGCTAAAGCTTGATAATACCAATTAGTGAAATCCGGACGAGCGCGGCGACCCTCGGTGTTTGACACCCTCTGCAAGCCCAATTATCCTAATCCGAAATGAACAACTACGCGCCGTCGTACTGCCAAACATTCGTTCGCACTGTAACAATTAACGATCGTCATTCTGACATTACTGTACGGGCCCTCGTTAATTCCTCGCGCGCGACTCTTTATTTAAATTATCTGTCAGCGTCGGGTATGGCATAATAATTATGGGACGGGATGAATCCGACGTCAAAGGTCGAATAACTCGCTGCGGAAAATCATTGTTCGTTGCAACGCATGCGTTTCCATCCTGCACGAAATGTCAAGTTAATCGAAGAGATAAGTGGGCGAGGATGATTGTGTCATATCTTTACATAGATTGATTTATACTTGGAGATATAAATTATTACTTTCCATTATATTATATGTATTGTCGATCTGCGCAATTACGTTTAATGAAGCTGGTCGAAATAGGCAAATGTATTCATTATACGATTGTAATGCTACTATTATTATCTGAACTTAAAAATTAACAATCTCAGAATATTCAATGTAATTATATTTGACATGTTTTCCTGATGAATGTTGCTCCTTTAGTTAATTATTATTCAATAATATTGGCAATTCTACTCCTTTGTGTTCTCTAGCGTTTCGCTAAGACCATAGCGCAACTCATGAATTTCGATTGAATTTGGATTGTTAAGGAATAGTTGATAATTCGATTTGGCAAAGTTGCTTATTCCTGTCTCTTGAATTTGCTCTATCACTTCCCAGAATCCGTCTAGTTAATAATCTCACTTCGAATTTCTAAAAATAATGCTGAAGGAATCTCAGTATGTTTGAGCTGACACTATCAGAAAGATATTTTATTACTTTCTACATTTTATATATTTAAATAATTTATAGAATTATATAAGAAAGCATTTATATCAAATATGCTATAATTTAGAATGCTAATTAAATTTTTGTTACATTTAATTATAAAGATTAACATTTAAATAAAATTAAAATTAAAATTCTTTAAATTTATATATACATTTAAATTTTATCTTTTTTATTTTTAAATTAAAATTAGCCTCGTATTTTCATTATTTTTTTGTATTCCTATTTTTATAAAATATATAAGAGAATAGAAGTTTATTAACATTTTTTTCCATTACATTATTATCTCGGTAGCTACTCTATCGACTATCATTTTCCATCACTGACAATGAGTCGCGTTCGCGCCTCACCCACGTGGTGCCATTAAAGGCGTCGAATTTATCGACTGATCAGAGACTCGTCCAGACCGGAATGATCGTTGAAGATAATAATAGTCGCGAGGAATGCTAATGTAGGGGCAAATAAAACGAAGTCTGCCCTCGCGTTTTGTCACTCGGCGTATAATTTCGTCGTGGAAAGTCCAATGAAAGATGGCGAAACGTGGACAAGGGGTTGGGGACTGGTGGGACCTGGTGGGCCGAGGCGCGCTTACAAATTACGGAGAGAGCGTAGTCGCCACCAGCCGCTGGGACGACCCGGTAATTTAGGAAGGGCGATGAGATTAAGCTGCTCCTCGAAAACCATCATTTCATCGCGACAAAGGTACGCATTACCCGCGATAGGACGACAGTACGACGACAGGCGCACTCGCGCCTTTTGACTTGCTAATGCTAAATTGGCCCCGCTCGATGTTCCCCGTGCTTTTTAGTTGATATTTTCGGATCCCGTGTGATTATTACGAATGTGATCATATTACGCGTCGATATCGATGCATTACGATTGTAAAAATCATTTTTCTCGGATCCAAAATTAGGACACTGGGTTAAATGATACGCAATTTTAGCAGAGAACAGTGAGGCAAGAGGTCTAAAATAACATGTTCTTGAATATTTTAAGCTGCAGATATTTGGAACAAAAATTGTATTTAATTTTTATTAATTTTTATTAATGTATTCTTTATCGCTATATGACGCTGAAAGATGACGTTGAATATTGGAATTGTATAGCTTAAAATACATTACTTATGATTTGTTTTCTGTCAAAACTGAACTGAAAATTCACGATTTTTTTCCTCAGAGATGGATCTTAGTAATCGACGTAGTTCTATCTTGAATTTTATATTAGAGAAGCTTTATATCAGCTCTTTGTCGAGCAGATGGTGCGATCGATATTATCGCCTGTCCTTTTCGACATTTAAAAACTAAGATAGGAATCGTCATTTTGCCAGAAAGTGTATTAAAGGTTCCCTTTGATTTGCTAATTTCCAACTGCCCGCGAGTAGAATTCGCTCTTTGATCTTTTACGTGTATTAATGACGTGACGTTGAGCGTTAAGTCGGCATCGCGATATTCTTGATTTTTGTGGCTTTATCAGCGAGATGAAAAAGTGTGCGTAATTATTACTATTGGAAGATTAAGAGAACGTGATTGTTAAACATTACTCATTATTCATAATTCATAATTTTGATGTTTTACAGTATTTATCGTTGATATTACACAGTATTTATATTGCATTTATATCTGTTTAAAATAATTGGAGGAAAGATAATTGAGGAAATTTAAGTTAAAAATATAAAACTTTAAAAGGTACAATTATTTTGTATGATTTATATTGTTAGATATTTTTTAGATATACTACTAGTTAGGTACTATTAGTTAGATATTTTTTATAGGTAAATTATAATTTTATCAAGATGCTTAAGTAAAAGAAAAGAGAGAGGAAAAAAGAGAAAGATAATTATTATTACAAAATAATAAAGCATAATACACCAAGTTTACAATAAAATAACATTTTTATTTTATTTTATTTAAAAAATGCAATACAATATAACAGAATTATATTTCGCACAAATCTTAAAATTACAATTTGCAATCTTCAATCTGCAAAGAGATAAGACGCTTATTAATCTGCTTCTTAGTTCTGATGATTGCATCCGTTTTCTTCCGTGATCTTGTCTTGAGAAAAGCTACAAGAACGACGCGCCGTTCTTTACTCGTGACGCCAAAGATAAATCTAGAATTTCAGAGTAAAATGTGCAAGGAGATGGGAATGATATAATTAATCGAACTATGATTCCTGTTGTCGCTTTGACTTGCTAATTCGCGAATTCGGTGCCGCCCGAGGTCGCGGAAAAGCGCGCGTTCGCTTTTGTCCCGAGAAATTTTCATCGGCATCGTTATATTTCATACGTATTGTTCGTTCCGTTCCGTCACGCCTCGCCGGAATCCGGCCATTCAAGCTTTTGTCGCGCGTTAAAATCCCGAAGTATGAACCGAAATGATTAATCGAGTATCGGTATATCGTTGCGTCGCACCGATCGATGTCGATATTGATGTAGATTTTTTCGCGTTCGCCCCGGTAAGCGGGAAATCAAATAAACGATGCTATCATCGCGCCGGCTCTCGTGGATAACGAAGTTTGTTTTTTTTTTTCTCTGGAAAACTTTGGCGCATCGTCGATCGCATTGCCCGACGCACGTTTTAGATAAACTGATTTTGGGCGACATATTATGCACAAAATTAATGCCTCTCTGCAGTTTATCACGTGCAAAAGAATAATCTAATAATTTTACTTTTATTGATACTTATTTTTGATGCTCTTGATGTAGCATGTTCAAAGAGATTTAAAATACAACTTTCCATTTTACTTCAAATAGACCCCCTCCCCTAGAAACGATAGAGTCGACAGAGAATAAATGGCAGTGAAACCCGGAAAGCCTCGAGATTAGTATCATTTCTGTTCTTGAAATAAATTTTTTATTAAGCTTCAGCTATGAGTCTTTGAGCGAGGGAAATCGAAAGACAGCATAGTTTGCGTCATCTGCGTCGGATGACAAATGTTGGCCGTTAAGAAATGGATGAGCGGCTCCATATATCATGAAGATAATTATATTACGGTGCTTCTGGCGAGTATTTTTAGGCGTCTAACATCGCTCGGTATCGCACAGGACACCATTGGTCCTCCCCTATCCGTCACACCCCTCTCATCCGACACTGCACGCTTGTATCACGCGAAGATAACAGAAATAGATCCTGTTACGAAGGGGTAAAACATTAAATTGTTCATCATTTGTCCCTTCGGCCGTGTCCGAGCACTAAGGAGAAATGTGCAGCTGCATCTGCTGCGAATCGCTCGTCGAACGCGCTAACAATAATCTGACAATAATCCGCGTATAGAAAACTATTTGAATTATCATTTTAGGGGTCGTAGGACCCCGAGGTGTCCTTGTAGCAACAGACACTAGGAATTATAAACTAGGAAAAGGATTTTATTTTAATCCTACGAAGTATTCAGACTGTTAGGAGTTGTATATACTGTTTTATTTTAGCTGTTTTATCTTAAAATATAAAAATGGAGTTGATTTTTCGCGGTTAAATTATTAATTACAGAGTTTTTTCTTTCACGAAACGTTACTGGATTCGTATTATTTTAACTCTATGGCAAAAATTTTAAAGAGTACTTTTAATATTATCGCATTTATACACTGACACACTTTATTAATTTTATCAAAATTATCTGCTATTGATTATCTTCAAATTTTATTATATCTCTAATTGAATGTGCACAATCCCTCCATATATATTTATCGAATGTGATATATTGAACAAATTCCTCTCTTTCATAACAAAAATTTCAGTTCAACAAAAAAATGATTTTTTTTTCAAACACAAAGTAGGGATTACTTTTATGAAAATAGCTCTATGCTCTGCAACTTCAACTGCAAATTTCTCAAAATTGTGACATGATGGAGCAATTTGGAAACCGGATTTGTATTCAGCGTCCAAAAAATTATGCGAAATGACTAGTTTCTCGTTCTAGTGTTTTTTTTTTTTTTTTTTTGTTGAATTTACTGTGTAATTAGTTTGCAGATAATTCCAAAATTTAGTACATATACGCATTATATACACGATGTTCTGCCTTGTGCACATCCGAGGATCTCTTATAGTGCAATTTTAAATGAGCTCGCAAAAAGCAGAAATTAGTATCAAACGGATCTCAACGAGAATAAGGAATAATCTGTGTGCCACATTTGGCGCTGAGAGAGAGAGAGAGAGAGAGAGAGAGAGAGAGAGAGAGAGAGAGGGAGAGAGGAAGAGAGAACTGTTATGCAATTCTCCTGTGCCCGCCGGTGCAGTCGCGTGGTCGCGAGCAAACGGCATTCTCATGAGCTCGAATTAATCCGCGGCTTGTGTTGTGACCATCAAAGAACTCTCTCTGCGAAACCGTCAGGAGCATACGAATCGTCGCTTATACCATGACTTTAAGCGCCCTCGATGATGAGCCCTCGAGCACATTTGAGCGTTTCCTTTTCGCCGAGTGCCCCTCGGGGCTCATAAAGACCCCCATTTTCGCCCAGCATTAAATATTATTACTTTTATATGTCGTGAGAGTGACACTAAATTTTCGAGATGTTGCGATCTTACAATCTATTAAAGTGAAAATTTGTCCAAAGATTTATACACAATTTCCCGCATCGCTCACATAAAAACAATCTCTAGTATTATATAAAACTGTATTAATAAATTAATTATATATAATTTTATATATATATATATATATATTCATTTTTATTTGTGCTTTTAAAATAATTTCTAATTAATATCTATTTTGGGGGATTATTGGCAAAAAGCTTTTTCAGTTTTTATTTAAGTAATATTTTTTTACATATCGCAAAATCGCGTATTCAAGTTATATGATAATTAAAATCTACGAATTAATTTTTAACCACCAAATTTTTATAATGATTCATATTATTCCGTTTCACGCTGCAATGCCCCATGTAACGTGTGAAGCGAAAATTAGCTTTGACCACTTGGTATGAAACGTTCGTCGATCGCGTTCGGATTCTCTTATCCTTCGTTGAAAACTTCCTTCGCTTCTCTCGTGGAGCTTAATGAGGAAACTTCGAGGCGAAGCTATCGCCGCTTTAGTGTCACGTTCAAGAATAAGCTGATTCTTAGAGGCGTATTTCGAAGAAATGCAGTCACTTTTTCATTATTCTTCGCTTCACTAACAATACTCTGCTTGCTCTTATCTCTTATCATTTTATACAACACATAGATAATATGTATGTATATAGTTTTTAATATAAACATTAGTTATAGTAAACATTAGTTGTAGTAATATTAGTTATAGTAAAACGTATTATTTCATATTTGAATCATACAATAAGTTAGATAATATAAGGTAACTAATAGAAAAATATTAATAGCCCTAGTTTTAACATTTGCATGTTATTAGCACATAAATATAATTAATATGCTCAACATAAAAAACGTTTCTTCTAAAGAAAATATATGATATTCGCACATTTTTATTTTTTCGTTAATAATGAAAATGCTATCGGAAAAGTCGCACGGGTTTAAAAAGCAATGTCAATGGATGCATCTCGAAACGTATCTCTTCTTTCATTTCGGGCTTTTAATTATCTCACGTAGCACGAATGACATCGCTGCACAAATTGAGAGTGAATGGACGAGGGTGAATCGAGAAAGAGAGAGAGAGAGAGAGAGAGAAGACTCGAGGATGCAGTCAGGTAAATAAATTTGTCGAAGTCCTCGTGTCGCGTCGACCCGGTTATGGGAGGTATTCGAAGTATGCGGTGCAAATGGACGGAGGGTGAGCGCTTCCGACAACCGTAATCGTGTTTAAATGAGAGTGCAATCTCAGACACAACTAATTGCCTTGATTCGACCTTTTTCTGGTTGTCAGCACTCAAATCTACAAACGAAAATTTGTTTCTGATTAATGAGCTTACGTGTCGATGTGAGCGTATCATTTTCTGACCTTTGGTTTTTACGATGATAATCAAATCTGAAATAAGTTGAAGTGTGCTCGCATGTGCAATCCGCATCCACTTATCCCATTTATTCAAACTAATGTAAACAAGATAATTTCGAATGTAACATGGTAGTAAACTTTATACTGTCAACTCTCAGTCGTAAACTTTCTGCACTTCGTTTTCATTAACATTTAATTCTCCGATCTAAATCCGAAACTCTCGAACTGTCATTTTGTAACTTTGCAATGTTTTTAACTTTCAGCTCTCAAATTGCATTTTGCAATTTCTGTCGCTATTATATTTATATTTGCTATTTATATTTGCTTACATGGAAAGAACGATTTTGCTGAGAAATATAAAATTTTGCTGGATACAGATTTGAAAATAATTTTGTTGAACCATCAAAATAATTTTGTTGGAAGCTTAAAAATAATGACGTTACAAAAAATTTTGACATTCTAACAATTAATTTGAGCGTTCAACAAAATTACTTTTTTCTGTATCCAGCTAAAATTTTAGATCTTTCAACAAAACCGTTTTTCCCATGTGCATATAAATATACATATATAATTTATGTTTTTGTATTAGCATAAATAAATAGTTAAATCAATCTAAAAGCATTCATGTCCTATGCAATCAGCCAATACTTTTTAGTATCACAACGCTGTTCTAATGAGCAATAAAAAAAATACATTTTATCTCGATTATTTCGATCAGATCCGATCCGAGAATCACGAATGGGTTAATTGAATGAGCTAAGCCAGCTCGACAATTAGACCGCTTTTAATCCACGCTCGCGTAGAAAGCACTTGAATTTCAGCGGCATGAAAAGAGGCGTCACATCTCCGCAGCGTTCCTTCTTTCAGTCCGACGGAAGATATTTTTTTCTTGAAAGGTGAGCATTACATCTCAACGTAGCGCTACCGTGGGCCGACGTCTAATGATAGCGTGCCCGGGTTCTCCCCGGTGTATATAACCGACGACTCGCATATTCGCGCAACCGCGCGTAGAATTTCCGCCTGTTAGCTTCTCCATGTCGGCGGGCGTTTCCGCAAAAGTCAAGAGAAGCTCGAGCGAATCCGCCGGATCGCGCTGTAACATCCTCCGCGAGAGGATGTAACATTCTCGACGCTTCGACGCGTTCGTTAATTCGAAGACGGTTGAAATCCCGTCGAGAACGTGCCGCAATTTCATTCGAATTTTGACATATGGGCGTTCTTCCTCGTTCAAAAATAGAAATCTCAATTTTATGAATTAAGTAACAGAATTAAGTAACGCTCGTTTTCATTTCTTTTATCTTTTAATTTTTTTAAAAATACAGGTAGCTATTAAATATTTTTATATAATTTATTGAAGATATTATATCTATTTTCCTTTCTTCAATTGTAATGACATTGTAATACTTATTGTAACTCTCATTTATCATATAATATAGATTCATTGCTCCTAAAAAATACTTAAACAATTTTCATGCTTTTAGGAAAGTTTAATACTCTAGATAATTACAGAACAGGTGTATTAAAATTACCGTCTTATGGCTCTCTATTTTAGAATTTATCGCGTTATATAAGCAGAAGGATGACAATTAACACGAAAAGCACCCTCCAGCGTAAGTACCGTTTCGGAGTGAAGCCGTGTCTTTTGCGACTCGGCGGAGTTTCGCTTGGGTTTCGTAATCTTCGCAGGAAGTAATTAGATGTGAGGATCGCGCAACCACCCTTGTCTTTCGTGTTGGCGTTCTAATCTCCAGTTCTATTAAGTGTCAAAATAAATTAAGGCAAAGCTGTTCGTCGTGAATGTCATCGATTCTTGACATACGCGAGAAGCAATTATTTTGATATTCACCGGATTGTGATCTCGCACAAATAAAGGAAAGTTCTTTCACGAGGGAAATAGGAGGAATACTGAGAAAAGTTTTTATTTTGTCGCTTTATGCTGTTGCTAATATCGTGAGATGAGCCGTTAGCCAAAAATATGTACGATAATTAAGTAATATGCCATTCAAGTAATACTCGTTAATTCCTGTTAATACCTAAATCTTGTAGACCAAATTCTCCCATGCGGTTTACACCTCGGCTGGTGTAAATAACTACATAAGTAGTAGAAGCGTTTATGCTGAACATAATGACTTTGTAGTTAAGGGAGATTACAACCGCAAGTGTGGTCTTTTTGCAGCAAGATTAATTTACGAAGTATCGATTTTTTTTTAATTTTAAGGAAACTTACGATACTTGCGATTAATTTAAAGCTAAAAACAAGTTTTAAAAAAACAAAAACGTTAGGAGTAGAAAGATAATGTGGAGGCGAGTGGATTATAAATGCGGCTTGCGTATAATTTTATAAAGAAGTCCTCGGAGCACGCATTTGCGATTTCAACTTTCCTGGAATAACTAATGTTGGCATTTTTAGAGTAGCCTGGAGACTGGAGTATAATTAGCCTTAACTTATAAAATCTCGCCACACCACCGGGTGAGCTTTTAAGGCGCATAATCGACATTAAAGGGTTTAAAAGTTTCGCGGACATTTTCCGAGCTTTTATTCCAAGCGTAAAGCGAAAACATAATTTAGATCAAATTTCAGGAGCGTTTTAGAGCAATTATCCTGCATATATTCATCAACGCCTCATTTAACATAGAAACCCTCTTTTAGCTTTTCATTTTTCTAAAGTTCACATTGTTCAGATTCATAATTCATTCTCTATTGTGTACAACAGCTACCTTATTATATCGGAGACATTTATCGAAAGTTTATCATCCTGTTAATTAGAAAAGAATATTAGCGTATTTTAAATTATAATAAGAGTATAATTAAAGACTTAATTATCTTATATATAGTAGTAGTGTCTCATGTAGTAGTATATCGTAGCAGTTAATTATCTCACATAGTATATTAAATCTTGTATTTCTATATGTATATAGATATTTTTATCATACATCATGTAAAGTTCTGCAAAAAATTATGGGATATTCTAAGATATATTAATATCGGTAAATTATAAAAAATATAGGTGGAAGAATTAATACGTGATGTTCAAATGGTATCTCGGCGCCTCGCTTAACGAAGGCACTCCCGATGCGAACCTAATCTCCACCTCGTCCGCAACTATGCCATTGACTCGGCCGGAAGGCTGGTATATAGATCGCTTTCATCGCTCCTTTCGCTTTCCGCTCGTGTGCGCGCGAGCCACCTTCGCTATTTCGCCTTCGCCTTCGCCTTCGTTCTCGTCCGTTAAATCTATCAGCTTGCGCTTCTCTCTCTCGCTTTCTCCCTTACAGCTTACCTTCTTTTTCTGCTTCCGAGCATGCTCGTTGTGAAACGCTTCACGCGATAATGCAGTTAAACACGTGGGCACGGGGTACCGATTCTCGCGCATCGTTGCGCTTTCTTGGATTGCATTACGGTTCATATCTCGAGGCTACGATACTCATCAGGAGTGTTGAGATATTGCCTGCGATTGAAGAAAGCGATATAATATTTAGAAGAAAGAAATATATCAATTTCTTTTGAAATCGGTATTCGTGATCAACTTTTCATAAGTGTTATTTTGTTATTTATTTTTCAATATTATACAAAATATGCGAAAGACGGTTTCCGATCTTTCTTGAAATATATCTCTCTTTCTCTTTTTCTCTTCTATGCGAAGAATATTCGGGGAGGGTCTTGAATGGGAGAAGAACGATATTTCCGTTTCCGTTTCGTTCGCGTCGCCCTCTTAGAATTTCCTGCATCTGCGAGCCTCTCCAACTTTAAGGCTGATGCGAAGAGCTCATCATCCGTGGAATACGAGTGTGCGAATTTCGTTCTCTTGTCTGGCGGTAATAGGCGATTCGTTTCAGCGGTAACGGGATAACGCGATTTTCTCTCGTCGTACGCGAACGATTGAGAATGGTCGCATTCGCACCGAATTCGGATGCCATAAATACGCGAACGTGCACGGGGAACCAACGGCATGTGCCAGGAGATGCCGGCCGTTTAACCTCGGGATCGATGCGCTCGTAGCGAAAGCGCCGCAGTCTGCGCGACGCCTTGGCTAAGTCGAAAATATCGACTAACTCTTGCAGTTGATGAATTTACGCTGATAGATAAGTTGAAATCCCCACTGACTTGACGATGGATTTTTCGATTAATTTAGGATCAACTTTTTCAAAATAAAATATTTTCTGGATTATATAAGCCATAATTTAAAAGCCTTTTGTTTTAATTAAAAGTTTCAATTTTATTTTTTATTTGAACCTTAATTACTAAAGTGAATATTAAAAAATAATGGATAAACTTCATCATTTTTACATAATAAAGTTAATTATACCCAGAAATCGCAAGAAATTATCTTATGTTATTAAAATTAAGTTAAAATTACTATGTTAAAAATTATGTTCAAAGATTCTGAAATACTTTTATTATCTAATATGCTATAGATAAAAAATTAATTCCGAAGTTGTGCAAATAATCCATTAATTCGTGATATTATAATAAATAGGCAATATATAAAAGAGACGCTGATCTATTTTCTTATTACACTTTTATTTAATTTTTAATTTTATTATATAGTTAACATCCGTGTAAGTTAAATCGCAAATAATACAGAAAAAATTTTTTAAAACAATATCTTGATCGTACATGATAAATCTCTCGAATATCGATGTCATGTTGCCATTCCTAACTGAAAGAGTATAGTGCTTGAGGCAATTTGATCCCAGAGAACTGAATAAATCGTTTCTTTTTTTCTCTCTCTTTCTCTCTCACTCTCTCTCTCTCTCCCTATGGAGAAATAGTGGCCGCCGGATGCGGTGGGATACGTTTACAAGCTTGCAAAGTGCCCGGGACGCCGAACGCTATTGCCTTTCGGACTCTCGTTTATAACAACGTAAGACATCGCGCGGAGTAACGATCGTGCGGTGGGCAGTAAAATCGCGCCTCTTCTCCCGCGCTGCTAATTCTACAGGGATGTCACCGGTTAAATAATCGACCAAGTTCTCGTGGTAGCAGCAGCAACAACGGTGGCTCGGAATCCGGCACACCTACATTCTACCGCGCGATTTTAGTGCGCGAGGGATCGCTCGTGGAACAGAGCATTCGAAATTAACGGTCCGTTTTACGTACGCATCGGGTACTATCCCGGAGGGATATCTATGCACTTAAACCGCGCCACCAACATTCGTAGATGGTCCCATCAAAGAGTCACTTTCGAAAGAATGGCGATCGCCTGTGGCAGCCGCTTACCTTGATCTTCGTGCAAAGAATAAAAAAAGACTGTTATGGCCGATAGTCGTATTCTTATTTCGAGAGTCGTATTCTTATTTCTTAAAATGCTAACACGGCTGATACTCCGTGATTGGCTTATATACATATTAAGACTTAAGACGGTCTTAAATATAAGAATCAACTATGAATGGCCTATGACGGGATTATATAAAACGAAACAGAATTCGTATCTCCAAGTTTGAGATGGAATCTTCCATTGGATTTTTTTCAATGTAAGATTAACTTCGAAATTTATTGTTGAACTTTTTATCATTAATCCTTCAGTACGCGTGCAGAAATAGAGTTTCGACTTCTGCGAACTTAGCGTAGCTGTAAGTTCTTGAAGTTGCTGACGTCAAAATTGCAAAAGAATTCAAAATGGTGAATCCAATATCTAAGAAACTGCTCTTGTTTGCATGATCCCCGTACAAGAGCAGTGCTGAGTTACAGAATAGCGAAGCTTGGCGCATCGCTAACAATCCTTAATATCTTTCCGATTCTCTACTTAGGGGAACACTAATACTTCTGACGCATCTCTATTTTTAGTTAATTAAAGATTATTCCTTATCATCACGAATCATTCCGCCAACTTTACCGCGTAATCATACTGCCCTACTTTGCAAACGACTACCGCTCTAAATTGCCATGGCTTCGCTTTTGTTCAGCCTGTTAGCGGTATAAGTCCACAGACGTCTCCCGTACTTCGGGCACGAGGACGAAGATGATGACGACGACGACTATCCGTGCGAGACGTAAACTGTCGGGAGAAAGTGTGCCTCCGTTCGCGCCGCGTCGGGATGCCATAAATACGGTGAGGGACGACGTGGTCGGGAGGGTGAACACCGAGAACCCCACGCTTCCACGTGCTATTGCTGTTGCGATCGTCCGTGGGCGCGTGGGCGGATGCCAGCTTGCACGACACGACGTAGAACGCGAGATGGGTAATAAGAAGAGTACGAGCGGCGTGATACAAGGCTTGCCGGACGAGCGTGTCTACATACGCGTCGCCTCGTCTTGCCCCGTTCTCCGGCCCTTGCACGCGTGTCCCCGATTCCCTTGGGTGGCTTCTGCCATACGTCTTGGGAATCTTTCTTCCCGACTTGGAAAGCGAGACGGCACTAAGTCCGGTCTTGAAAACTTTCGAATGCTTCCTACTAGAATGATTTCGGTAGAATTTATCGAGCGATTTTTGAAATTTCTCAGGAAAAATGGCATTTAGATGGAAAAGTAAATTTTGTAAATACTTTATACATAGTACTTTCTAGCCCCCGTTTTTAAATTGAAGATTGACATTGATCTTATGCATCAAAGGGCTGTTATATCGTTACGAATTTCGATTGTCGGCGAAATGTCAATGACTAAATACAAATGAAATCGCGCCTAGATTTTTATCACAAGCAGCGTAGATCTAATCAACATAGCCCTAAGGACATTCGTACGCATTGTAGTCTCACACGCTACCCTTCAAGCTCAATCGCAACGAAGGGCGCATGAGACCACGTTGCGTGCGGGCTTAATTAATAACGCCGGCTGCGACAGGCCTTGTTTATTTGCATCTTATCGACGCCGATGACAGAGATACGAGTGCATCATCGATCACTGTCCGCCGGCGTGAGCGAAACATAATCGGTCGTACTGTGAAAGATACACGCACCGCGTGTGTCACTCGGCGGGTTCAGCTTTGCACCACGCTGTCCCGAATTTCCGGATGCCATCGACGCGCGCAACGAAGAAGGATCACCGGACAGTCGGACGCATTCGTATCTCGACTGCTACAGGCGAGTGAGTCTAGATTTCCACTGCGTATCATCTCGACGAATAATCTCGGAACGGTGGGCTTGAACGACGGGTGGCAGCGACGTGCATGGCTTCTGTTATCATTAAATCGGCTTCTCCGCAACATAAGTCGATATATTCTCTTGACAAAAAATTATCTTTTAATTAACATTATTGCTTATATTAATGATCAAGCATTCGATTACGAGAATACTCGATATTTCGCACGTAGAGTTTTTTCTTTTACAATACATCACGTTTAGAATTTGTTATGAATAATTCTATCAATGTACCAATCCGTCTTGCCGTATCTTGTAGTACCATCGACATCATCCCTCTGATTCTCCGTTTGTGCCAATGTTATCTCCCCACACGCAGAGGGTGACGAGCGTATTTCCGAAAGCTCGGCACGGAAATCCGTGTGCGGGGTCCGCGGCTGTCCGGTTGTCGTTCCTTGCGGCGGAACGCGGAAATTCGAGCTTGCGTCGAGGGTAGAGAATCCGGTACCGCGCGCGCTTTCCGCACCCGTCGACTTCCGTTGGCGTGAGAGTACCCCACAGGCTACGTGCTAGCCTGTTTATTACCCGCCGCGGGCGCTTTCGATTGCGAGCAAAGCCATTCTTCCCTGTAATCGCGATGCACCGCGCTTAACTCGACTGGCTGCGCCTCCCTTTCTGTATATTTAGAGACAAAACGCCGTTTAAGGAACATCATTAAACGATTTCAACATTTTCGCCGAATAAGAATATTATTGATATGTATATCGGGACTAAAACATTTATTTATTTTTTTTATTTCTACGCTACGAAGTTTGCTTTTCACCAGAAAAGCCAAATTTCCAATATGAAGTAACTTCGTAGTTATGTTTAAATTTTTTTACACAGAAATAGTTTTAAAAGCTCGATGCATGCTATCTGAATATTTTATATATATTTTATAATTCCGATAAAAATACGCTCTGTGGCGAGAAATTTTATTCGCAGTTTCTTATTCAATCACAAAATGTAAAACTATTGGCTTTATAATGATTGATTCATATCGATTACAAAATACGTGCAAGTAAAATTTGTCTCTACATTCGAAAATTACAAAAGATATCGACATTGAAAGTATAAGTTTATGCAATTATAAGTTTTCTGGGACATAAACTAAAATTGATGATCGATCGCGGAACAATTTCGAAAAGGACCTGTATGCTTGTCACTTCATTTCGTCGATCGATACATGTTTCGTTGTCCGACCGACTTGTTCATATTTGCCTTCGTATACATCATATATGTCGTTGTATATCCGCCGATTACGCGGAGTACCTATCGGAATATTGCCCGAAGCACTTACGTAAATTGAGTGGTCGCGTGGATAAATAACGGCGTCGCCGCTGTCGTTGCTCGCCATTCGCCATCAATGCGTGTGAAAGTAACAACAGGGATTTTGCGCGCTTTCGAAATACCGTCGGCAACACATTCACCGCGAGAGGTTCGCCATTCCCTCGCTCTTTTCCTTCCCCTCAGGCGTGATACCGGGTGTAATTGTAAGATTTGCAACTCTAATAGCCTCGTACTCGCCGCCCACTGGACTCGATATTAATTTTAATCACCCTCTACGTAACGCTTACGTGCCCCGGATCGGCATAAACGTTCTCTTCCTGAATGCTATTATACTCTCACGTGGCTTTTCCCCTCTACACGACGCGTGTATCTTCAGGTATCTATCGTGTAGTTCAGTTTATGACTCTGTAATTATCGTGCGATTTGTCGTGACGTTTGTGCTAAGTGAAATGGCAATGAAAAAGAGGAAATTCGAATGTAGGAGAATGTAACATTGAATAGTTCTTATATTTTCTTCTATAATTTTTATATATTATATATTCTTGTTATTGAATAAGTACGAAATGCGGCACACAGATGCGTACAAACGCAATTATTTTTAATTATATTCTTTAAACGCATATGTTTTTAAATATACAAAATGTTAATGAAAAATGAAATGATATACTTGTTATAATTTTATCGATAATGTATGTTTGTTTCATTATTAATAATGACAATAAATACTACACATATCATATTTATCAATAAAATTGATAATGCATATCCTTGTGTCTTCAAACAGTCAGTATAGAAATATAATTTTACACTAAAAATTTTCTATCACGTATATCTATTTGCTAATTGTAAACATTTAATTACATTATATATATATATATATGTATAAAGTTTCTAAGTAAATAATTATTTTATATGGGCTTCATTTTTACCAACTGTTTAACTTCTAATTTTCATGTGTAATTTTATATGCTGTCATATCTCTATTGATATGTATTAATTAAATAAAATAGGTAACACGTTATGAAAAGAAATTCTATGCATATATATATTTATATAATATGTGTATGTACAATATATATTATCTATATGTTAGAAAAAAACTCTTGCTTCAAGAGAAAAAGAGAGAAAGAAGCTTTTAATTCTAAAAGTATATCGTCGATTTCGTTATTTTGTAATTAAGAGCTTGCGCTGATTCTTGTAGATTATTAAACGAAAGACAATTCAATGATAATCGAATTACGATGAAATTATTGGTAATTAAATCAATCCAATCGATCGATTGCGAGGAATTCCGATCTAATGACTGTTAAAACTGATTGCTCCTTATATTTAATTGCATTATGTTCCTTTAAATTATCAGAGATTTCCAGCGTTCTCTTGATTTCGTAGCAATTAATTGCATCGCCCCAGTTTCGTAACAACCTCTTTGTTAATTCTACATGTGTCCTTACTTCTCTCCATAATTACAGCTTACACGTAACTGCTCGCAGTATCTATTGTCTACCTAGTAAATAAATCCTAGCAATTTTGGTTGGCTCTAGCTTTACAGAATAATTTGAATTTAAAGTAATCACACATGAATTTCATTTCCGGTGATTGCATTACTTTATATTAGCTATACAAGAATAATAAAAATTATTATTACTTCTTACATTCACAGAAAAATGAGATATCAAGTTTTAATGAAACTTCTATTTTCAAGCATAGAGCAAGTATTTTATTGAATTTACTAAAAACTTTGTACTAATATAATGCGACTGCACCGCATTGCATCCAATGTTTTTCTAATCGTGGGCAAACCACGTTATTACTGTCTTTGTAGAATTGATTATCAAACAGAGACGTGACTGGCAGTGAATACAAAGATCATATACCTTCGAATTATATAAGTCAGACGAGGGGCGAGCATCGATATTAACGTCGGTCAGCTTGACGATATACGGCAAGGGGTTAGAAGAATGGAGTATTGTAAATTGATGGTTGTGTCACACCATTAATACGCTTGAACGGTTCCTCGATGCGTGCAATCTCCATGGCGAAGGTCGATCGACCTCGTCCCATAATGGCCGTCGTCGATCGAATGCATAAGACGAAAAAAGTTTTATGCAAATTCGCGACGACGTCGGCGTCGGTATCACCGCGACATCGTATTGTTCATTCATAATCGGTCGCGAAGCCGATCTGCCCACCGATCATCCTCGTGATCCCGCCTCAGAGTAATAATTATTCGGCGAGGACGCGCCTTAGAAAATTATCGAGCGGCGAATATTTTGCGCCGGGCCCCGACAAGATGCATTTTTTACTCTTTTTTTAATTCCTTCGAAAACGACATATTTTTCGCTTTCTCTTTCTTTTCTCCCTCCACCCCCCCCCACACACACACACAAAATATAATATCCTAGAGTTTGAAAAAAAAATTGTTTTGATATTAAAATGTATTGAAATATGTTTTCACTTTTTGTCAAATATTTTGTTATTATTTTTTATAATTATATACGTATTTTTATTTTGTCTAACACATATTATATAAAGAAAAAATTATAACACGATTATTTAAACAAAAAAACATTTAAAAGACTCAATAACTCTTCATTATCCTTTTGCGATTGTATTTAGACACATGATTCGTTTCAAGAATTTTTTGTATCCTTGCGAGTGATCTCTGCCAATTCCTAGTACGGAAATTTCCGAGTGAAAAAAAACGATGCGCTTACGTGCAAGAAAGAGCAATTGCTGCTTGGACGATGTTTATTGAAATACCGTTACGAGAGGCTAGGGGAAGAAAATCTTGCTTTCGTTTGCAGCCTTTACAAGCATCTTCTTTGTGAGCAGCTTAGTTTATAAATCCTCTTTCCGTGAATCGGACGCGCTAATGATTTTAACCGCAGTCACAGTTTTCTCTTTTCTTTCTATCGCTTCTTTCTGGTGTTTATTGACACTAACTTTGTAATTATTATTACTTCTATGAGGTTTTATTTTTCTTCACGAATTTTTGTATGCAACTTGAAATCGAAATTGATTTTTATCTTCAGTTGTGACTAAATATCGTATTATATATAAGCATTATTATAAATGAATTTTTAGAGCTCGTCTGAGATTGAATTATTGCTGTATTCAAAATGAAAAATTTACTATTTTTGATAGGAATATAGGACATTATTTTTAGTATTTGATATCAAAAGTCACTTGTAGTAATCGAGTAAAATTTTATACATTTTCATGAATGTGGAGCGTCTAAGTCAGTCGAGAAGAGGAAATGCGGAAGTAAACGAATTTCCTGCGATCCATTAGTCAAAAGAGTTGTTACCGCAGTTGTGGCATCTTATGTATATAGGGTGTCCCTAATCATTATATTTGTTTTTTAGATATCAAGTTTTTAGATTCCTAGAAAGCTGAAAAATTGCTTTGATAGCTTATGAATGCCAAATTAATCACTGATGATCTATTTTCTCCGATTCAGAGATGTATGTAAATGTACCGCACAGCGCTCTCGATTCGATCATTACTCGTTGTGCATCTCGAAAATGTTGCATTTCCATCGAATAATGCATCATCAGCGTTTAATTTCGAGTCGGTTGTTCCAGGAAAGTAGCAGTAAGTGAAAATTAAAATGTTTCAATTACACAGAAAATTTTGAAAATTATCACAATGCAACGTTAGTATTAAAATTATGTATATTTAAAAAATTGTAATGGTTTTCTATTTTTTCCGACATGTAGAAAATATGTTTGGATGTAGGAAATATAAATGTATCGAATTTAATTTCTCAACTATCCACCGTTAGAAGAAAATGTCAGAGACACCCTATATATACGAGCGAACATCATTTTTTTGTCCACTACCCTCTTTAGCTCTTATTTTACCCCGTATTCTTCTTTCAAGGAAGCTCGTTCCTCTTCCTCTGTTTCTCCATCACTTCGGTAGCCCATCCGTCGCTGCGAGATGAACTTAATTATGCTTTATCGCGACTTCGTCGCAGTTATTTAAATTTAAATCGTGCGTCTCGCGCGTCTGCCTGGAGTGGATAATTTAACGATGCGTCTCGTTGACTGCGGTCCATGATGATGGACGTGAGGATTTTTAACATTGTAGCTGCACGCAGTGAGATCAATCTTCCATAAACTTTTTTAAAACATTTTTAAATAGGAGAAACTATTGATTATATGTCACATTTAATTGTTTCAAAGCAAAATTTAATTATTATAAAATTTAATAGTTTTTTTTTTTTTTTGAGATTCGGTTGGATAGGCGTCTTTAACCTCTCGCCGAGATTATATGACGTCTTTTGTTATTTATGAATCTTTTTATTTCTATTCCTTNGTGAATTAATAATCATTTATAAAGAAAAAGTATTTGCAGCTTTGATAATAAATTGGAAGAACAGAATAATTGTTCATGGATCAGAAAGCAATGATAATAGTCTTCAAGTCGGCAATTTAAATCGAAATTCTTTGTTTGATGAGATAGACGAAGCGCAATGCTGACGAATGATGTAGGAATTAACCGTTGCTCTGGATAATTGAGCGATGCTTTTTGTCGCTTGCGTTGTGTTACACGTGCGCGTATACGCATGGTATGTGTGTATGTAAGAGAAAAAGAGGGAAAGAGTCAAGAGAGAATGCGTATACTTGGTGAAACGTAGAGATGAAAATGACAAGTAGAACGAGAGAAAGAGAGAAATATCAAGTTACTCACGTTGCAATGCAAGTCCCTTTAGAGCGGCCAACAAATGGAAGTGTAATAACATTAGCAACTCGAGTAAGAAATGAAAACCTGGGGTGGGAGGGTGCGCTGGCCGACGTCGCGAGCAAAATGACGTTGTTGTAATAAGGGAACAAATGGATGATGCGAAATGCGCCATATGAAATTCATCCGCCAATGGCCGGAAGGCTCGCAGCAAATGCAGCAAATAAGTTACGTAACGAGGTGACTTGGTGATAAACGGCGAAAATAATGTTCTACTTTATTCTATAACGCGAATATCCGCGCTTGCATAAATCGGCAACAAGATCGTAGATGGTGCAAGAATATTCATGCGTAAGAAATGTTAAAAGTGATGCACCGAACTGACATTGAATATTTACTTGTGTTTTTTTACTTTGCTTTCTTTGAAGTTACGATTTAAATATCCTTGCAATAAACAGCCAATACATATTGTATATTTGCGATATAAAATGTTATTACTTTTTTGTTTTTAATATTTGAATTAAAATTATTTTAATTTTGGAAGTTTTTGAGTGGCAATTTCAATAGCAATTTCTTTAAAAATTGAAATGCACACTGTTCGTTATTAGGTTGACAGAGTCATGTAAACTGGAATTGTATCGCAGATATTGTTTCCATAATTCGTAAAAGTTTAATGACAGCCAATTATTTTGAGAAGAAATAAATTGCTAGATAAAAAATACCTTTTGTGGATGGCGAAAAAAGCCGAGTACTTTTTGTGAAATTTTCGAGGGGCATTGTAGGATAAAAGCGCAAGAAAGCGAGGAGAAAAGAGAGAATTCTAACAGAGAGGACGTAGGTATGCTCGTACGTGCGTACGTATTTGTATGTATATTATGGCAAGGACGAGTCAGAGTATCACGTCGCTACTTAACTTGACAGACTTAATGGCCGAACGTAATGCTGCAGCCGCCGGGGAAAAAAAGACATAATTAAGAGCAAGGATGCCGGTATCTCGGTTCCCTAGTTGCTGGGTCAGGATTTATGTTACGCGGTAATTTCCACGAAATCCTGGCGACCTGACGAGAGAAATTCACCCCGATACGCCATGTATGCGCTCGCAATCGAGATCATCGTGAAATTCTCTCGGCGACTTTTATAATCACGTTGAAAATGTACCTTGCAAATTGTCTCACGCTAAATTCTATCTGTTATGTCTTCTTAATGTCGTATTATAATTGAGGCAATAAAAATCTCTTTTTTCAAACAATAATTATAAAAAGAAATTTGTTTTGTTAAAACGCGCAAAAACGCACAAGTAAAAACTCGAAAGGTAAAAGATTCAATCATTAGTTATAGAATTTGCGTTTGCAGCGACGCAAATATTTCCGCTCGACTTAGCTTGTCTGTGGAAATATCGTCTAATATTTTCAACGTGAGCGACGTGGTAGCAACGAATCACTTGATCTTCTTCTTTCGCATCTCCTGACGTGTGTTAGAGTTATGTGATTTTCCGACGCATATCCTCTTGTTGAGTCCCGTTTTACCGTCGCGTTTTCATGTCAAGACGCGTTTATTCATGCATGTTGTAATTCTTCTTTACACGCCTGATGCTCGATACGCAGATTTAGATGATGGTCTCACAATTTATGATACGTCGCTAAGATTCACTGCCATTTTGTTACGAGTGGCCATATTTCGACGGCCGATAGACTTTAGACATTATGGCACCTCGTTGCATTGTTATTACATATTAGCGTTACAACCATCGGCGAGATAATGCCGAAAGTCGGACATTCGCGCTGACAGACATTAACGTCATGCGCGTACTGATGGACGCACGACTTTAACGTGTCATAATAAAAAATGGAAAAAAATTTTGTGCTTGCAGGATTTATGTCCTCATAAAATTTAATCTATTTTATTTTTATATGTAGAGAAAAATGTAGAGCCACATGTGTTTTTAAATAGTCAGGTATTTCTTTATCCATTTCGTGACAGTGATGAATTTTAATTGCGATATCAGTATATAGAGGCCACGAAAAAACGAGACAATACATACATATATATATATATATATATGTATATATATTTTTATCATACCGCTATTTATTAATTGCAATTTTTGCAACACTCTTCAATCATTCCCTGGTGATTCCGACATCAACTGGAAAACGTTGCGCTCCTCCTGTCGCATCCCCCTCTGTATATCGCGTATCCATTGCACCTACCATCGACATTCTTTTTTGATGTCCTAACACCGATAGCGAACACGTGGATATCCGGGATGACACCGGGGCTTACGTTGCGGACGGCAAACGGTATTTCCCATCGTTACGTGATTTATGGAACATTTTTAACTCCCTCGAGGTGACGGTGGATCGAAGCTGTCGGTCTGATCCGTTTCAGCTACAGTAGTTGGCATCGCGCGCACTCTTCATCTGTCAGGCGTGTATACGTGCGTATAGTGTTTCTAGTGACCGATAACTCATCGGATACTTCGCAGAATCGGCTAAATTAATCTCGCAAAAAAATTAACACTATTTATATTGCACATCTTTTCCCCTATCAAAGAAAGACCGCGCAGACCGAATTATGCTAATATTAATATTATACTTATTACTTATGCAAGCTTATTGGAAATTGTTGCAGGAAACTTCTAGTGTCTCCAAAAACTTTTTGGTTTCAAAAGTTCTTCATCAACAATCATCTAACACGCGCAAACTTGTGCGACAGCTTATATTTAGATAGCAGATCGAATTGCCTTAATTATTTCAGTCTAGTTTCTAGAGACTGACTGGCGATTGTCATCCTTTATGTATATAATTTCAGTTAGGAGTAATTCGATTAAACTGAATATAACAGTTATTAGCCACTAAAGCCATGGTCAATCATTATTTTCTAACTTCTTTCTGATAAAACCAACAATATAGCGATTAGCGTTTTGTTCGGGGTTATAATGTGATCATTATAATCGCTTAAGCTTATTCTTTGGCTATTTCGCGCATATTGTGACGTGCTTTTGGCTTTCATAGCAAGACACTCTCCACGGATAAGAAAGAACTAGACACGCAGAGACGGAGATAATTATACCTACCGCTATTTCTCACGCGACTAACGACAGTTGACATTAATATTGCCTTAATTCTTATATATCTCTGGCACGAAGCGATCGAATACAATAGAGAGTGGTCTATTTTTTTCACGAAATCTTTACGAAAATAAAATCCTTTAAAAGATTTCTTAGTGAGTGGACTAGATACGTCAAAATAAATATATCGATGGTAATAAATTTCTTAGTTCTGAATCAATATTAGAATCAACTGCAATTATTTTATAATACGTTTGAAAATTGAATAGAAATCTAGATTGCCACTGTGATTGCGCATTGATATAAAAGAAATATAAATGCAACTTTAGCAACGCGCAAATATATAAATAAAGTTAAATATTATATCCATTATACTCGCGGATTTTTACGATCAGTAGTACAATGCTAAACAATAAAATACGGGATCTCGAGATTGACGCAGAAATATTGTACTGGCGAAATTAATAGAAAAAAATCGCAATAATTCCGTTTCGCTCCGTTAGATAGTTGGGTCGGCGCCTTAATTTATCGATCTTTGCATATCCTACGTGGAGTACACTATAGCTGGCACATGGGAAAGCTTACCGCGCCACGAAATTCAAGCATTACTTCGACAATGGACCATTCCCATCGAAGAACTCATTAGTAACCGACATTCCATTACGATGGCGTCTCGTAAAGAATGGCCGCGCGTGTTATTCATCTCGTGGATGCGGCTTTATGTACGGCGTCGCCGCACTTCGACGCCGGAAGGGCCGCGCCGATGCGCAACTCCGTGGTACAGTTGGCTCGTAAAGCATAATCGTAAAGGGTTGCCCGGAGGGTTCAAGGGTCAACAGCGAGCCCGCGAAATTGCGCTCGACCTGCGCGCGTTTCGGTGAGCGGCTCAAATGGGCTGTTTCGTACCGTGGAACCGGGCCTGGTGTTAATCTTTTCGTCGTATATATAGTATACCTAGGAACAAGAGTCAGTCGCTCTTTTTTTTTTGTTTTCTCCTCCTTTCTTAAAGCGGAAATTGGATCTGTAAAAATGGAAATTCGCAGTTCGATCGTTTACATTGTAAAATTTATTTCTAATTTATAATTTAGATTCACGTCTGTCAATTTTGCTTTCGTTTGAATTTACAAAAGCTTGTGACAAAATAGTCATTCTGAATTTATTATTGAATATTTTAACGTCGTCTGAAATTAAAATTTTAGTATAACAGCATTTTGTAATTTATTTAGAGATATTAGTATATACGTTTAGTTTTTATAAAATTCTAATATTGCTGGCAAAGGAAAAACGAACAATATTTATTACAAATATTTTTAATTTTATTCAATTTTTTTTTTGTTTGATGCTGTGGATTTAAATTGAACAAAATATAATTAAATAAAAAATTAAATTACTTTTTTTATAATTTCAAAAATTTATTTTTAAAATTAAAGCTGATTTGAAATTTAGTTATTTTATTTTATTTTAGCAGAAATTGGAAAAGAAATTATTTTAAATTGGTTTTTAATTATCAAACTCTTAGTTATATCTTTAGTTATATCAATTTGATTTGAAGACGAGCATACATCGTTAAATTTGGAATGAGAACACAGAATAAGAAACAACTAGTCAATTGAATTAAATGAGATGTACATTCATTTGTTTGTCATAACATTAAACGATTTTAAAAATACCAGTCTATTTTCCGCGTGCGCGCTGATGTTAAATGAACTTCAAAGGTTAAATGCAAACGTGCTCAGATGGAATATGCTTGTTTTAATTTTGAATCTCGCAAGAGATTGCTCATGAGGTCGGCGAGTAAATGGCTGCTAGTACATTAGGGTGTAAATGTACAGGACATTAGTGTAATAGGGTCGCCGATGTGGGGGGAGGGAATGACTCCATTCTGAGGATGTCTTTTGCAATATTAATCTGCCTCCCTAGGGAGATACTTTTGCATCGTCCGAAAATAAATTTTCTGCGGGAAATTAACTACTCGACTTTTGCGACATGATGGGCTTTTCTTATTTATGTCACTCCGCGAAAAAGATTAATTAAATTGTTATTCTGAATCCGTTATTATGTAATACATGGCGGTCATATAAATTTTTATAACCGGTACATATTTATTGGTAAATACAGTTGTGATTGTGATTCTGTCGTTTTCTTTTGCATAAAAATTATATTGAACATAAAAATAACATGTGTGGATATCAAATAGATACATTGACATGAAGTTTCCACTGAAAATATTGCTTGTATTTTTTATTATCTCTGTGAAGTTAATTGTAGATTAATATTGATGAATTAATTAATTGTAATTAGCAATTGTAATTAATAATTATAATTAGCGATTCTCCATCGCTTTCTATGTTGCAATTCCAACTGAGATGTATAAAAAGAAAATAATTGCTATAACTTGATATGAGCATAATCAAATCTTTATACAGAATATATAAATACTGGATCAATATATTAAATGCAATAACGTAAAATAATATAAAACAAAAAAAATTATATAGAAAGAGAAAGAAATAAGTAATGTAGATTATTTCTTCGTGGCAAATTTTTCTTAAAACATGTTAATTATCAGTACATCATTTATCGAGTTAAATATTATCCAAATTTTCCAAATCTAACTAAATTTAATTTCGAAAATGCTGAATGTAAACCATTTTAGATATGCAACTTTGTTGAAATTCCTCATCGTCACATGAATCGAGCGCGTGCGTTGGGCTTAAAAATTCCTGGCGTGGGCGTATTTATAATAAGCGATAAATCGCACGTTGTACAATAATTCTCTCTCGTGCGAGGCGGTTTCACCGACGGGCGTAAAATTTCTACCCTGCCGCGAGACGCGCTCGTACGTACGTGCGTGCATGCGTGTGTGCGTGCACATGTGCGTGCATACAAAATGCACGCAGTGACGCGAGTATCTCATGCGTAGGCGGTCGCATATGTAGACGCATTGGTACGCATACGCGTATCTGCAGATGCGGCCCGATAGGCGCGAGCATCCAATGCCGATGTTGTGCCTGTGCGTCGATTATTCGGACTCGGGATGAAGAAAAGCACGGACGGAAGAATATAACCGCGTAGCGTTTCGCAATCTCTTTTACAGCATTACGTTTATTTCAAAAAAATATTATAACATAAACTTCAATGCTCAGAATTTTTTTTTTTTTTAATTTCTCTCTTTTCCTTTTCCAGTCTGTTATAATTCTTACTTTCTAAATCGAAATCAGTGAAATTTCACTGATTTCAGTGCTATACTTATAATTATATCAATCAGTGAAATATGCACTGTCTTTCAATGATAATATACTGATTCCGATTAGTGAAAGTACTCCCCTCTTAATCAAAATCGCTGAGAAACAGTGAATATTCACTAATAATCACAGTTATAAGTATAGCATTGCAAATCAGTGAATGATTATACACTGATTCTTATTTAGAAAGTAGATATAAATGAAAAGACTAAATCTAACAGATAAATTATTGTCTTTTTATGTTAAATCTTATGACAGAAAATTATCAGCATCACGCCATAATTGAGGTATCTGAAAAATACAAATGTAGATATACGTGCGATTTTATTTACAAGTGATTACGCATTAAAAGATTTGTACGTGGAACACAGGTTAATGTCTCTCATTAATCATATTACTACATATGTTCCATAATTCGTGTTTGTTCTTCCAATAAATATTGACATCATTTGGCGCTGCTGCTCAATTATAAATATTAACTTAATTATGTCATTAAATACCATCGGCAAATGCTGTGCATTCCTGTTATTTTCACATCAAACATGAAAATTTCTGTTAAATGTGTGTTCTCCGACAAGACACAGTCTACACGCGAGTCTGCATGAGCACGTAAATCGTATCTCGTGAACCCAGCTTATATCCCTCCGCTATTTTCTTCATCGACGCCTTCACCCAAGGTAGTGTGGGCGAGATAGCGTGGGCGGTGTTTAGGCGCATCACTGGTAATTACTCTCGAAGTCGCGGAAGACTCTATTGGCCTCGGTGTAGAATTACCGAGCGAGGGTGTCGAGAGGGAGGAAGAGAGGGCATAGGTGGAATTCATAATAACGCATTTGCATGTAGTCGAGACGCTTCATCGTTGTCGTCGCCGTCGTTGTCATCGTTGTCGTCGCCGTCGTTGTCGAGGAAGCTGGCTAAAATCCATCACGTCGCCGGCGAAGAAACGCCTTCTCCCAGTTTGCGCTTTAAAAAATTGAACTTTGGTGGCATCTCGCCGTAAGTTTTACGACGTAACCGGCCCATTTTCGACGACAAACGCGGCTCTCTCGTTCCATTGGACGCGCTCCTCGCCAACAATATTCCCTCGTTCTCGAGCATCTACATATATGAAATTTTCCAAGTTTCGCGTGGCGTAAATACGCCAAGTTTTCGTGACCCTCCGCTCAGCCACAATACTATTAATTTACAACCACTCATGGGAAATCCCTTATTGCTTTTGGCAATAAAAAAGAAAACTTTATGATAGTTAATTTTTTTTATAGTAGCTAGTTAGTCGCAAAAACTATTTACATTATCTTTCTCGATCTAAAATCCCGAATAAATGTTGATAGCGACGAATAGATTAATTTCGTTACTCTGTTCAATTAAAGATATTTTTTAAATCTTAGATACAATAAATATGTTATAAGAAGCATATCGAAGATATTTATAAAAATATATGATTTGATTCTGATAAAAAGAAATTATTGTGGAGGACGTGCGTTACATTTCATGCGCGACACATCGAGTGTTTTTTCATCTCATCTCGATTCTTCCTCGATAATCGACCTCGTCATTAGTTATATGCGATCGCGTGTCAGCGTTTAACAAACCCGCTGCTCGCCGAGCACGTGAAAAATAACGCAGCGGAGAAAACGACGCGACGGCGGTGTCCAGATTATCGCGTCGACGAAAAACGGAAGATACTCGGCGGGAATTCGATGACGATGGCGGAAGATTTCTCGTGCCACTTCGAAAGTCGTTGAAGGGTTCCTGAAACTGTGGATAGCGCGGAAAGTGGTCTTGATATCTCCTCCATCCCTCTCTCGTTATGCAGGTAGACTCATTATACTCTTGACGGTAGTTCATTAACCTCGAGCGACATTTTGCGCTTTAATTAAATTCACGGGGATTGGAAGCGTTCGCGCGCGCGCGCCCAGATATCAATCTCGCCTGTCTCGTAACCCAGTTTCGGAGATCATTTCTCCATCTCTCTGTAACGGTAGCATTGCAGCGGCTCGTGTGGAACTTAAAACGAAAAAGTATTTCATTCGTTTTCTCGCGGAGCGTTGAAACGATTTATTTCGTTTTCGTCCAAATGAAGTATTCCGTTTTCGTTCCCGCTGAATCGAGATGAAAAACCGGTTTTCGTTTACGAAACGTTATTACGAAGTGTGAATGAAGTCGCAGAAGTGGCGCGAGATGTTTTCCTGTGTGCACGGAAAAAATGCATTTGTCGCCTGTAAGGCAAACAGGAATTTGAGGACCATACGCTTTATATATGTGTTATATTAAAGCTTTGTCCTTTGTAATAAACAAGTATTGTAGTCAGTGACAGTTGACCACTGCGTTTTCATAAATGCCTTGTATTATATATAAATATATGCCATTTATGAATTATATATTATAAATGGGGGGCGTTCCGCAAAGGTCAGATGATATTTATAGTGATACTGCTAGTGCGATTTCAACAAATCCTTTGCGCGCCCTCCTCGCCTTATAGCAAATCCCCTTAAACCCTTACTATAACAAATTGTCTCGAAATACGGTTGCCTATGGACGCGCTACGACGAGATAGAGTCCGGCATTGCGTGGAAAAACTCGGCTTGGTCGCAATGCTATGGATTAGATTCAGAAAGCATCAAACCGTCGTAAAAGCTCCCTTTTACGTAAATTTGCATTTATCTTCGCTATTGCGTTCGTTATATACAGTGCGCTTTATTTGGATCGCACATATTACAGGCCAGATGAAAAGGAGTGGTGGTTGTTTCGATGTCGTTGATAATTTCTGAGTAATTAACGGTTGAAATCAAAAAGCTTAACGGTGATTCAGGAATGTAAAACGGTTGTAATGGAGCTTTATACTTGGTTACTCACATATTGACTTCATTTAGACCGAATAGAATTTTAATTTGCTTGGTTAACAGAGAGGAGTAAAAGGGAAAGAGAGAAAGAGACAGAGAGCGAATGCTTGCTGGATACCTTGTATCCTTGCTTGAGAGCAGTTCTATCGCTGGTTCGTTAACTGTCGTCGAGTGTAACTCGTAATTACAGGCGGTGGACACGCTTGACGACCTTACGTTCGCGGTCAATATATGCTAATGCTCGGTATTAATACGCGAAGGGAGATCTAAAGCGGAGAACGGAGCGGAGAGCGTGTGCGAGTTTGATCGATTAACCGTACAAGGCCTGCGAGCGCGTACCTTACTTTCACACGAATACCTTCGAGATATTTTTTGAGTTATGAGTTATTAGCGAGTATGAGTTATTAGATCTGTCTAGGAAAGGTGCGCCAATAAACGACCACGAGAGAAATTTATATTTACTTGAAAGTACATTTATTTAATCAAATAAAATGACATCGATACAATTTTTCTGTAAATAAGAACGTTATTTAGTTAATGATAAATCGAACAAAGCGATATTTTAACGTTATTATGTTTCAAACGTTGAAATGACTTACTTTTTATATAATATTCATGTAACAACGTGTGAAACTGAATTAATATTTTATTGATAATTGGTGACGCGAAGATAATATATTCATTTAGCAAAAATATTTAATTCTTTAATAATTTAGTATCTATTAATTTTAGTGTATCTACTTTAAATACACTCTTCTTTACTCAGTTAGGGGAATGAACAGTGTTCATTGAACGAGATGATGTCGTAAAATTAAATCAACATCCGGGATTAAAGAGGGCTTTATGATCTGTTGGCCAATGCAAGTGTGAGAGAAAAAAAATGAGGCTGGTTTTTTTAACGATCTGCTTAATTCCCATATCACGTATAGCGCTGGATATAATTAATCTCGGATCTGTCTTATTATTAATGATAACTGAAATTGAATTACACATTCTTTGAAATGCGCGCAAAAAAGAAATTTCAAAGTGCAATATTGTTCAGAAAATACGAAACACGTAAACTCGGAAAATCTCGATATTTTCTTTCAATAGATATTCTGGAAATAAGTTTCTAAGTTAATAAAAATTAATGAGTTAACAAAGGTTAGAATTATAATAAGTTGACATGTCGATATGTGATGGTAGAAAGACTAAGAATATTGAATAGTTGATAATATCGGATAACGTGAGCGCGTGTCTTTGCATATTTTCTGTTCGCTTTTACGAGGATAAGCTCGAAATTCGTTTTGGATACTTATGCACATAACTAGATAAGCCGAGGCGTGTTTATCGTTTATCAATATTGAATTCGTTCATTTTTCGAAATCGCTAAGTGAAAATCAGCTGTTCTCAATATGGAATCTTATGCGCATCATCAATTTTACAGCCGAACTATCTCCATTTTCCGAATTATTGAAGCATCGTCTCCGTTTCCGATTTGTGTGCCATCCGAGTTATATATTGTAGCAAACCGTAATACTTCGAATGGAAATTCTAATCGTCTTACATCCTCGAATAATTTCAAATATTTGCAACTATGATTGAAATTGTTGGCGAACATTCTTTAATGCTTCTGTCATTTATCCAAATATATTACATTTATACGTTAATCTACGCGATCCAAGTCTATTTATCGCATTCATAATTTGTAAAAAAAAGCAATTTCTTTTATCTCTTTCTTTTCAAATCTAATTGCAACATAATGTTAAATACACTCTACGAATATAGCGTTTCGAAATGGAGACAATATAATCTCTTGATGTCTTGTTGCGAACTCTTTTTCTGCTTCTTCTTCTTCTCGAGGATGACCCCGTGCATGACTCAGTCTCCTTATTAAACTCATAAGTAATTTGCCAAGGGCCCCATTATTTCGTGGTTTTGTTCCTGCGATTATAGGCGAGCTCTAATAACGACAATTATGTCATTTCCGCGGAATTCGACCGCCTGCAGCGATTCAGGACAATGCCTTCGTCATCCACGCGACTGGGGTCTATCGATCCCCGGTGGAAGCGCGATCAAATTTTCAGCCATTCGCAATTGGTACATCTATCTTGTTACATCTATCTTTTAAAATATAAAATAGTAAAACAAGTATATTTTAGTTCAACATCACC
Source organism: Cephalotes varians (assembly GCA_037157785.1). Taxonomy (NCBI): domain Eukaryota; kingdom Metazoa; phylum Arthropoda; class Insecta; order Hymenoptera; family Formicidae; genus Cephalotes; species Cephalotes varians. Next base: position 1,396,874 of record JANQDE010000041.1, on the reverse strand, counting down.
GTCTAATATACGATCGTCTTTTCTCTTTAGTTTGTTACATGATAAAAATTATATACTTTATATATATTCTTTAAATATAATTATATTAAAAATATAAAAATATATACATGTATATGTCTTGCATATATAAATTTTTGTAAAGAAAGAATATATTAAATATGTAACAATTTAAATATTAAAAAATGTAATTACTATTACTAATTATTACATTTGGTTATTATTTATATGATTATTATTTATTAATTGATTATTATTTTATGCTTTACCTGAATAAGCATATTGAAATAAACAGACATATAAAATTATACAAGTTTCGAGCAATGATAAAAGAATACCCCGAAAAACTTAACACAACATTTCAATGATTTATCAAGCTATAGCTATTCAGGAAATTTGATAGATTGTGTTAGTTCGAAATAAAATTTCACTCTTACCTCGCAATCTAATGTCAAGAATCTGCGTTCTCGCACGCGACTTATTTAGGACGCTCATATCCGCCTCGGTCGGCTTCCTTCGTACTCATTTCAACCGTCGTTTCTTTTCGTAACAGTCATAGGGTCATAGGGGCATACACATGGCTGGCCACATCAAACGCACGAGCGTGCTCTTTGAAGATGAAAAGCTTACGTCGCGCAATTTAATCTCGACGGCAATAGCGCGCGCATGTGCTCGCAGTTTACGAAAGCATCCAGAGATTCCACCGTCGTGTGGGATCTGAGTGCGAGGGTGGTGACATGGAGTGTATCGTGTACCTGGGAGATAGAAAGAGAGAAAAAGAAAGAGAGAGAGAGAGAGAGAGAGAGAGAGAGAGAGAAGGAGAACGAGCTTCGTGACCTTCGAAAGCAACGCCGTGACCAACGAGCCGGAGGACAAACGAGCAAACGAACGCGGCGTATCACGTAATTAGGTACGCTTGCTGCCGCCATAACGAAGTTCGACAAGCCGGCCATAAAGTTCTGTGTATCTTCTTGTTCCGGATGCTGCCCTTCGTGCTTAACGGTTTTCGCCAAAATATACAATCGCGTCACGGCGAGGAGGATCGTGTGCTCGAACAGCCGCGAATTTACCTCGAGAAGATGTAGAGGTAGGCACAGTAGCCGAAGCACGCGATGCGGTTTAACGCAAAAACTCGCTACATAGTTCGTAAGTAATTGATTTAATAAACCGTTGAAGAGAAAGAAGGTGTAAATGAAGTACTTGTTATGAATGTTCGCCCTAGATCTCCTATTGAGGCGCTAAATTTGAAATCAAAACTGTGGCGTCACAAAACAACAGCTTATTATAATTTTTGTTGCACACACGCATACGTACATAGATAAAACGGTATAAATAGAAAACAGATAAATAGAAAACAAATTTTTAAACAAAAAAACGTAATTTACATTTAGATGGAACAAAGAAGCAATGAAAAAGAAGTGATAATCAAATGTAATAATTATTAATAGCAATTATATTTTTCAATATTTAAATTGTTACATATTTAATATATTCTTTCTTTACAAAACTTTATATATGTAAGAAATATATACATGTATATATTTTTATAATATTTTTAATATAATTATGTATATTTTTTTTTAAGTATAAAAGTATGTGAATTTTATCATGTAATAAGATTTTAGATCTTTTTTAAAGAGCAATCTATGTCTGAGATTGTTAGAGTATGCAGTCTAAAATTTATAATTTTCCTGTAAATAGAGGTGGAAAATTGGAGCATTTTGAAATAATCGTGTTATAAAGCTATTAATCACAATTATATGGCTTGTATACTTTACGCAGTTTAAAAGTTCATCCAAAATGGGGTAAGACAAAAGCGTTGCCGTTAAATGCGTCGGCTTTTTGCATCACGCGCGAACGAGTTTAATGCTGTTAACTGGATAAAAAAGGCATTTTATTGAGCGAGAGCGTCAATTTACTCGTTTTCATGCACTTTGATTACATTTATCGAGCCGTGTCGAAAAACCATTTTTTAACGATCGGCATTACAATCCGCGCCTGCACGTATTATGCGCGGTTGCACGGTGGGATCTCAACATACCGCTGATAATTCGTGAAAATATCGCAAGCGGATTAATGTTCTTGCGAATCTTGAGTAGAAATGAGAATCTTCGTCGCGAAATTTAATTATCTCTCGCTGAATCTGTTTAGCAATTTTAACATCAGGTATTTTGGGTAAAAATTTAATTTCTTTAACCGTTCGATACGAAACAGCGATTGTTGTTTGTCGCATCGCATTTGGCATGCTTTCATTACGCGAAATAAAAATAATTCTTAACCCGCAAATGTCGACGACGTGCCTTGCAATATGTTCCGCACGAGATCGCGATCGTGTCCCGCTCGTCATTCTGCGATTGTCGTTACCTACATGCATATCTCTCCTTTTCCCGCCGCGACTCGGGAAGCGAGATAATTCCCGGGGCTGACATCGAGACGGCGGTCAATTTGCGTTTGCGCGCGAACCGATGATACCGATAAGGCGGTTTTCAGCGTGAGGATATACGGCGCAACCATAATTCAAAGCGGTCGAGGAAGGGCCCGATCGAGCCAGGCCAGGTCGGCGAGCATCCATCGATCAAGCGTCCCGAAAAAAGAGAGAGAAAGAGAGAGAGAGAAAAAAATAGCACGCAACCCCCCGTTCTACCAGGCACCCTCCCGCCTGTAGCCGCCATTCTACGATATACAGGTGATATATAGGCGACGTGCTCGCGTCCTGTTTTCGCTCGCTCGATGAGCGACCGATCAATTACCGGACCGACCTTAATTGGTCGTTTAATTAAGAGCGTTACACCGCGAGAGAACCAGGTCGCATCACGCGAGATTCGTTATACTCGCCGAATATTCGTTAGATCGGCCCGTCCTGATTTCGCGAGCTGCGACGACAACCCTGGACAAATGTTCCCCCGGCATGAGCCTTTATGCGTGGGTCGATGATCGATTCTCGCTTCCCTTTGATTTCCTTTTCTCTTATAAAACTCACGGTGTGTGGTGAATTTATGCTGATTAACTCTTTCGCGCGCACGTTCGGATGAGGACAAGCAACGTTTCGTAACTTGGAACCAGAGGCACGCACGATCTGTGTTCCCCTCTTTTTCCCCGTGCTTTCGTACGTCGTAACATAACAATTGCAAATTGTATTACATATTAATGTAATTAATGTGATAATTATAAAATGAATATAAAATTGGACATTATGAAAGATATTCTGAATGTGTTACATAAAATCATTGAAAATTTATATTTTATATATATATATATATATATATATATATATATATACGGATAAATGCAATCGTTACAGCTAAATTAATAATTTTCTAATTATTATACGGATTATTGTTACAATCACGATGACAGATTACGCAAATCGTCTAATGTAATTGTAATTATAATTATTTGATTAACAGATTGATTGCTAGAAAGGATGTCAAACGATTACTTTGAAAATATCAATTAATAAAAAAAAAATACTTTCCGCATTTTATGATTACATTAATGATTAAAAGACGTTTTTATCCTAAGCAATATAAGTTGCTTTTCTTTTCGTTAAAATCATGTATTTCTATTTTTCTTCTTAATTTGCAATCATGTTAATTTGCAAGCATGATTGTTTTCTTCTTTCTTTCTTATTTTAAAAAAGAAAAAAGAAAATGAAATGTGTGTCTGTTCATATCACTGCCTTGCCATTATACGCAAATGCAAGACATACACACGGTGCATCAGCCTGATCTCGGACTCATCGGCTAATTATGCCTCTCGATTCTAATTAACAGCGCGTCATGCCTGAACAGGACTTTTCTATCTGAATACGGAGATAGTTTCTCGTCGTCGCTGTATCCATCAGTCTCCGATAGCCAGGATTAATCCGTCGAAATGTGTTTTTGCCGGATTCTTTATTCGCGCGCGAGCTTTTATATAGAAACGTCGGTCCGTTTCACCGAGAATGAGCACTCACCGTCGACTATCCGTAGGTACTCTCGGCATCGAAGGTCTATCGATTTTCGCTAGCGACCATGCGGCGTTTCTCTTTTTACCATCACAAAAATTGTAACATTGTCCTTTGCCATTCGATATTGTTCTCAGTCGTATTGCTAACCGCTTCAACGTATCGTTTTTCTATCATCGGTTTATTTTCCACAACTGTGATTCAAGGTATTTAATTTGTGATATGTAAGCGACGCCTTTTTTGAGTAAGGAAGATTCATTGATGAAGACAATACGTGGAATATATCATAATAATGCAATAGAAAGCGCATCGCTTTATTGAAATATATTGTGAATTTAAATAATTGATTATAATCTTGTATTCGAATGAATATAAGCGAAAGATTGTGCAATATCTTTTCATGACGTGAAGGAGTTGAAATAATTCTCCTCTAAATCTTCAATTACTTCTAGTTTACTTTAAGTATTAGCTTTTGTTTTCTTTGTATTCTTGAATTATGTTACTGCGAATTATTTAATAGACGCATCTCGACAAGTAACGTGATACTTGTAATGAATTATTAATTTCTTTAATTTTACGCATCATTGAGCTTATTCAAATTCACGTTGAAGATTTCTGAGCCCTCTCAACAAGGCAAAAGCCTCCCTGATGCGCACAAATAAACGTTCGACTGCTACGAAATGCATTGCGATCGTTCATCTGGATAAGCGTCTTAAGAGAAGAACGATAGGCATCAGGAATCGTAAATACAAGCAGACGTGCGATAACAGCACTAAGCTATGAGAGGGAAATTAAAGTTGGCTCGTCTATAGAGAGGCTGCTTCGCGTAAAGTTCACGTCATACTGCAGGAGCGTATTTTCCAACGGACGGAGGACTATCTAAATATTTCCGCGAATAATGATTTTAATTTAGATATTCCTCACAACTTTCGTATTTCCACTGCTAAATATACAATTAGGATAAGAACATTAATATATTCAGCGTTAAATACGGCGAAAACAAGAGTTTAAATTATCATTTTGCTGTCCGAAAGTTTGCTCCAATTTAACTGGAGAGCAAGACTTCGTCATCTGTATATACACTACCTCAAAACTTCATCTTAACTTTACGTTGACATATCTACCCACCTGCATCGCGCATAGCGAGACAGGATTAAACCGTGTAAAAACTTTGCATCAAACTTTTGACGAATCGTCGATTATTGGCGGAACCTGAACTTGAACGAGGTGCCAAAGGCAAATAGCGCGAACAAGACAGACATTTCTCGCAGCGACGCGAACATACCGTGTCCCACGTTTCCCCGATTTAATGACAGCCTGCCATTTATGGGCGTCGCTCATCAAGTTCGCTCTTTCCATTTTAGCCTCCAGGAACGCACCAAGTTGCGAGCTGCTAAGGCTTTTTTCACATGACCCACTTTCTTTGGCACCGCAATCAGGAAGGTCGATTTCTATACATTTTCAAACGCAATATCTCAACCTTTTTAGAAATAGCGATTAGAAATAAGAGATAAAAAATTATATAAGTTATATTAATTGTTCCTTGAAAAATTGACGTTGTTTTTTTTTTACCGACGGTACGCTTTGATCATTCGTCATGAAAATTGTCAAACGTGTAACATTTTTAATTCAAAGATAGCGATATCGCAGTTACAATTTTTTCATTGATGCTGCAATATTTTCATCATTTTTAAAACGGGGTACCCAAACCTTGGGATCCAACCCTGACCCAGATGACGTCTTTCGGAGTTGCCGTGTACGTACTAGTAATTCATCTTGAGGGAGCTGCTCCTTCGCGCTTTCACCTCGTTTCGCCACGTGTTCCTTCACCCCGTTCTCTCGACCCTGCCGTCGCTTCCGTTTGAATGTCCTTATAAAGCGCTTTTATGATTCGTTCCCTCGCTATTCCGCTAGTGATTCTTACGAACGTGTGAAGTACATATCGTACATGTAATTACGCGAACACGTCGAATTGCTGGACGGTCAGTTGTAGCGTTGTGAATGCACGTGCGATGCAAGAAAGCGTGGTCTGAGATGTTGCATTCGTATAGCGTTTTATTCTATTGTGAAATACGATGATCTACTGACTATCATCGCATAAATCCGCAACTCGAGACGCGCAAAAAGCGCTAGGGGATCGACATAATTCCTGACTAACTACATCTTCTCTATCCGTCTTCGACGAGACAGCTTCTCCACGGAATTCTTAACTACGGATTCAATTATCATTTATATTTGAAAATCCTACAATAGCAAATTTAAAAAAATCTACGTTTCTCGATTGTTTTAATGCAAGTTTGAAAAGAGAATACAATCGCTACGTTATTTAAATCTCGAATTGATTTTAAACTTGTTGGAGAAGCTATAATTGAAAGCATGAAGTTGACCTGGTTGACCGTCTGTTTCATTTAGTCGCAAAAAGGAAATAGCGATTAAATAACGTATAAGAATTGATCGTTGTCGGATGCAAATAACGCTTTGACGGCCCGCTTCGTGTTTAGAGCCGCAAATAAAATTAACGTCGATAAAAAGATGGCATTCTTAGAAGAATATCACCGCCGGATCCGATATCGTCCGGTAGTCGCTCGTAAAGATGGAACATCGGCGAAACCGTAAGCACGAGAACTGCGCCGTAAATTGATGCCTCGCGTTCGCGGTGTGTGCGTGTGTCCGGCTTATAAAATGCGTGTGTATGCGCGTGTGCATCATGTTGCGTGTTCCACCGCATACGGTACCTATATGCGCGGGTCACGTGCGCCGACCCCACAGGTCAGGAATCCTGGTCCTGGTTCCCGTCCTCGGCGAAGTTACACTCTCGCGGACACTAGAATACCCATAGCTTTTCCAGGCGAGCTGAGGACACTCGCTAAAGTGAATTCGCACAGGATCGGATCAACTGAGGTATCTGAGATCCTCTCCAGTAAATGGAGCACACTTTCTACCTATTAAATTAATAATTGTCATTTATAAGCAAACGTCTGATTTATCTCGTTTTATTAACTGAACAGCAGTTTTTAGTAACTATCGATTGTGTTATGGGAAATTTATAGTCTGTTAAGAATTCCTAATTAGTTCATTTGAACTGAATTGTTTCAGAAAGAAAACGGACTCTTTATTCTATTGATTAAATTAAATCATAAATAGATATGTATTACGAGAGAAATTGTATAATTATAATGTTCTGATAAAACAGCTTAAATATACTCTCTTTTCTAATAATCAAAATTAAAATTATTCCGTATAATATATGACAGAAATATCGAACAGAATTGCCCCATGGATAGATATTTTTTAACATTACATAATAATTGATTAAGTATGCTGAATGCAAATTGTTTATTACCAATAATTATACTAACAAAGTGATTATTTATTAAAATACGGTTTATATTCTCTCTCACTCTCTCYCTCTCTGATTTTCTCTTTTTGTTATTTGGGGACATTGCAATATTCGTTGAGCAATAATGCAGATATTAATAACAATGGCTGTTAATAATTAATATGGAAAAGCAGCTAAGACAATACTTCAGCACGGTAACATATTTTCATTAATTATTAATTATCTCTACCATCGATCGAATATTATGTTTGCATATCTGATTATAAAGAATTTTATATATATATATATATATAAATATATGCGTGTAATTAGTATTATTAAAAAGTAATTAATTAAATAATTCATCCTCGAATATTATAGTGCTTTTTATTATCGTTTAAAATGTTCCACGTTATTGATTTCATAAAGATCACTGAGAAAGTGCAACAAGTGTGCATCAAACATGAATTAGTTAACAAAACAGAAAGAAATATATGCGTCGAAAGTTGCATTATGTTCTATACTGATATCATTGATAAAGTATGAGAAAAAAAACTTTATAAAATATTTATAATATAAAATATATTTGTTACAGAAAAATATCTCTGTTTTATGAAATATATAATTTAAAAAATACCATGTAATTATATGAATCTGTGTGTGTGAATTTGTAGAAAAATATCAGAAATATTTGAAGATATTTTCTTTCCTCGTTAGTTTTTTAGTTCACGATACTTCTCTTATGACACAGACGGCTTTCATGTCGAACGCATTTATCATATTGCCGTTTATACGCCAATTACATTCGTTATACTGCCGTTTACATATCCGTAACATTTATGAGCCGTTCGGTACTCGATGCAGCGTGCGTCGACATTTAATAACCGGTCCTCACATCGATGAATCCGCGGGATCGCGAGCTCATCGAATTCCAATCTCGTCGCATACACGTCGTCCGAATAAACATTAATCAAGCGCCAACCGTTAGGCGAGATATCGAGGAGCCTTCCCATGCCATATGTCCGGGATGCGATTGACAAGTTGCGTGTCCGCGTACATGCGGTAACCGCGATTGAAGGCCCATTCGCGATAGCACGGATAAATCGCTCGCTGACGCCTCAGAATAAATAGATACAATATTATCGAATATATTATGGAATATATTAGACATAATGGACATTTGTTAAACGAACAACTTACGAATGAAACGACTACTTTTATGAATCTGTTCGATTTGTTTAGTTATATGATTTGTTTGTGATTACGCGTATACAATTATAGTATTACAATTTTATTTTTATGTTGAATTTTCTGCAATTCGTAGTATGCAAAAATAAATATCAAACTAATTATAGACATATTTGTAAATTTCATATCACTAATTTCCGAATGCAATTATATGTTTATGTAAAAGTTAAAGTGAAAATTGAATGCATTATGTAATTATATGTGTGCATTGTATTTTCTTGCATTTTGTTATGATAGTTGACAGTTGAGATTCGCTGTGTATTTACAGTTATACAAATTATAATACAAATCGCTTTTGACATTCCGCCGCGTTCTCTGATTGCCAATCGCGTTTGGCGATGTAACATGGCCTTTACGGTAATAATTGCGAAGATGCACAAGCGTGGAGGCGAAGCAAGCTGGTCCTCGGGTGCCGGTCTCCATCGAGGTCGTGCATTTACACAGGCGGGGTCATCCACGGTCTCCGCGCGGTACCGTTACGCTGTATACACATTCTCGAAGCGGTCATCCCGCCGGTCGTTTCCCTCGCCCCGTCTGCCCCGTTTCGCCGCCGGGGCCTATTTTCTCCAGCTAGCCGCTGGCACCCATCGCGTCGCATATTTTCGTGCACATCGTGCGCATCGCGCCTGTATCGCGCGGTAGAAGGGCGCATAAGTCACAATGTTGCGCGAGTGTTACCGAATGTTCTGCTGCCTCATGTAACGATGTTACAGTTCAACTCCACTCATGCACACTGTTACGTTACTATGTTACATTTTCTGCGGTTTTCCAGTTTTCTAATTTTGAAATGGACATCATAACTTGTGTCTACAGATTAAAGTCAAAGCAAGAGTGTCATAATAGCGTGTGAATTCAGTTTTATAAACGCGGCAATCAGCTTGAGCTGTGTACTGTTTGAAATCGAATTTAAAGATTAACAAATCAGAATATATTTTGGCAGTTTATATTTATTAAAAACGGTTATTCCCAAACGGTTATAGAAACTATGCTATTAACTAGAATTCTGCCGAAAATAATTAATTGCCGCTATTGCGCCGCAGTACAGATGCTTTTCCCCACGCGCTTGTAAAATTAATACATGTTCCAATAATTGTCTCGCATACCGTTTCTCGCGATCTATTCCCGATGGTAATGATTGCTTTGCAACGTGCAATTAAGAAGGTTAACTCCGGTATGCTTAAATTACTAAGTTAAATTTATATAGCAGCTAACATAATAATAGCATTCAGATGGAAAAGAAAAAAAATTTTTAATTGTTTTCCTCTCACTTGGCAACTATAAAATATCTACAATATTCAAGAATTAAACATTTTTTTCTTCTTGAAAGAAATCACGCGTAATGCATTCCTTGTTCATCATTTGAATATTTTTTAGGAATGTGTCACTTTCAATTATTATAACATATTACAATTATAATATATTTATTCATAAGTTTATCACGTACAATTCTTAATTCTTAATTGTCCTGTAAAATACGATAATCGATGACTGTGTGATAGTCACATTGTTCTTATCAAGTGCCACGCAGCGATGTCTCGCGAAGCTTGTCGCAGTGTCGATGTACAGGTGTCGAATAAATGGCAGGTTGGTACGCAAACCGGAAGCTTATTATCGCGGTACCGACAGTCAGCTTAAAGCCTAATCGGCCGTTACGATCGCGTGCTTCTAATTTCACGCCCGCTATATGCTCCCCCAACGTATCCGGGTAATCGAATCTTCGCAGCTCCGCTTAATCGACGTTTAAAGACCAAAGACCCATCCTCGCAGGCCAATACCGTCGACCTACATTCCTCGACTCTCGTTTTTTATTGCCACTCATGATTGGACACTTTCGAAGCTAGAGTGCAGAGAACAGGTAGAAAATGCAAACGACAGAAATGTAGACTGTATGTGTGAGTGTGTATGTATATATTATTTCTCGAACATTTTACTGAACACACATTATTTCGTATCGTCTGATCTTAACTTCAAACGTTTTATTTGTATTCCTGTACGTTTTATCTGAACTCTTCTGTTCCGTATAATTTTCATTTTTGATTAACGGGACGATAAAACGTCTATACAAAAAAATACAAGTATATTTCTTATTATCTTTATTTTCCGCTAACAAGAATCCGTTTTTTGAGAATATTTAAAAAATTTGTTTCTTTTGTTTGTTTTTTTATATTACATTCGATATCGATAAATAGTTTCATGATAATGATAAATATTTGTTCGAATTTTGTAAATCATTGAAATTTTTTATTCTTTTTTATTCTTCAAAATTTATAATTGATATCTTTTTAATTAATATTTAATGTGTTTGTATCAGCATAATGAGATACGACTTTCTGGATCTCGTGGTCGCGGAACGGTGTTATGTTCGGCAAAGTTACCGCTTTTCATTCTCGCGTGAGCTATGCTTAGCAAATTAGGTGCGGGTTTGCGGGTTTCGCGAGCTGCCTCGACGAGATATACGTCGCGACGTATCTCATCTTTCTTGCAGTACGCGCGTGTTCTTCTTGGGAAGTACCGTCGGAGACGGATGCAACTCTTGGTCCTGAGTTTTACGACAGTTGCGCAGTAATAACGGTATTATTCAACCCACCTTCGTGACTGCGGCGCTATCATGACCTACCATTGGTCTTGAAGAAATCGCGGCGATGGAAAATTGGAGAGATGGAATACAGGAGATGAGTGCGATATAGTAATATTCTGCGACCTAGTGTGATTTCGGTACAATTATACATATGTAGCTTTTATATTAACAAAAATTTATATTTTGATCATAGCGCATTATCTAAAATAATAATGAACAAAACAAAAGAAGAATAGAAGAATAGAATGAAACTACATTGACATAGTCGTAATTAATTATTCATTTTCGGAGAAAAGAATCCCAAGGAAAACGATGTTATTGCGATGTATATTGCGATTACTTTGCGATAACTTTCCATTATTGCAATGAAAAGCATATACCGATTAAATTATATTAACCGGCTTTAATCTTTAATTACATCAAGAAGTGCGTGCGAATAACATTTTGCATGCAGAGGATATCATTTTGATGTTGTTACAAGAAAAGCAGGAGCCGGTTGCGGATAGATAAAATCGATAGCAGGAAGCGAGATAAGTGCCGATGGTGTGTGGTGGATCAAACTAGTTCTGAGACAGTGAACCCACATGTCAAACACCATGTTTGCTCGCTACTCTGCACGACGATATCCTCAGTAGACATCACTCTAGACCAAAGTGTGCTATCATCTTACACGACGGAAACTTTCCGTGTCGGCGGACACTCGAGAATTTTTAATGCAATTCAGTGACTTCTGCAAGCGAGGCACGAAGGAACGATTCGTATAGGACGAAACGCCTTCAAGAATCTAAGCTTATCGCGATTCGAGTATCTCGAACGCGTGAGCGCCGGAGGCGTGGTTGCAACTCGATTAGCGAGTGTGAACATCGCGGCTTTCTTATCGCCGCAAAAGAGCTTGATGAATTTCCCCCATTGCTACCTTCTGCCTTTATAGTTTTATCACGGACACTGAAACTTCCTCCATGCGGTCTCTAATTTTGTTTCATCTACTTTATCTTAGGACACGGTTGAGAATTAATCCACTTGCATTTGCATTTTGTCGGCAGCGGCGTTTAGTTTAAAAGTTTTCTCGTAAAGAATAATACATGCAATATATAGCTATTACACTTTGTCATTATACAAGAGTCTACAAATTTCAGGAAACACTTAGACAATGCTCACAATATTATGCAAAAGACTGGTTGGAAGTACTGCGGATAGATACTGACTTTGTATTGCGAGTTTTGTAAGTTTTATGAAGTGAGGGTCAGAAAAGGATAATACTTTACGCAGGTCGCGGTGGCATGGCATCTTGAAGAAACCGCGCTCCCACGAGGCGATATGCTGATTGCGTTAAGAACGTCACGCGAAGCTCGCACTTGCAACCGACTCCTTTTGTTACGTCGAAATTGCATAGTACGCACATGAAATCCGGCATGACCGTGTGTCATGCGTGTGTCGGAATTCCCATGTGCAGTCGTTGTCTCGGCTATAACATCCGGCACATACATGCAAGAACGATTGGCCGGATGGAGTGCAATGATATTAACACGCTGCGGCCGTGTCCTGATTGCCGGTCCGGCGATCAAATCACACGAACCATTGCAGTTTAAAGCGGCGCTAGATTATAGAACACAATCAACCTAGAAGCGCGTCTTCGCGAACTCCGAACTCCAGCATGAAACTTCTTAAATTAAATTCGAGCGAGATGTAGCGAGCAAAATTGATCTTGATAGCAGGACTCGTTTTATGCATATACATATATAGCATGATTAAATATCTAAAATTTTACACTAATATAATAATTCGATAGCAAACAGAAGACAATATTTTCATGACAAACGTGAAAGATGAATTATTCTTTATATTTTAATCAGAAAATAAAGTTGGAATTTTTATTTTCAATGAATTCAATTCTGCTACAATATACGGAAAAAATACAAAAACTATGCACCCGCCCGTCAATTGTTGTGATTTTAATACCACGAATCTTTATCTTTTCGTAAATCGACGTTGCGGTTTCGACTAATTCTATGCGTTTAAACCTTCACCGTCCAGTTCTCGGAGTTGTCATCGTGCAGGAATTTTCTTTCTCTACCGCAAGATTTCTGTAAAAGATGCTTTCGCAATATGCGGTAAACATATGGCCGACATTGTCCGGGGAACAAGTTTTCGTGACTCACGCGGCGCGACTGCCGCACTTATGACGCCGGCAGCACGCTGGGAATTCTCTTTTAGGCAGACCGGTCGTGGTCATGCTTTTGTTCGACCACCGTATTCGATAGCCCCGGCCAATTATGAAAAGTTTTGGTCCATATTGCCCTATTATGCCCGTTTCTCGGTCCTCGCGGAACCACCTGGCTCCCGTCGAGCGAAGATAATTTCGCGAGACGCTACTCACTTTCCATTTTATCCTCGGAATAAATATCGAAGAATATATGCGAGATGGTTTTCATTAGTTCCGCTTGATGCATGATTTTAATTAGAATAATCAATGCTGTTCCATGCATGTGTCATTCGTCGAATCGTTCGTCATTGATATCTTGAGGTAACATTAAGGAAATTGTTTATTGTGTATGTAATATTTATTTACGATACTTGTCTATTAAATTTCTTTAGAGATTTTTTTGTCACTAATGAAATTACGTTACTAGCGTAAGATTTACATATAGCGACTTTGATTATAATTTGTATTATATTCTTACTTTATTAAAAGCGATTCATTATTAACGTAATCCCTTTATTTCTGTTTCAGGTAAGTGGCCTTTTGTCTTGGTTAGTTCTTATGTCACGAAAAAGGTCCATCGAAGAACCTCGTAAGTGCTCTCTGAGCGACCGTAAGTTCGCGGGTTATCTAATCGATATTGGCGAAAATTACCGCGCGGCGAGAGAATTTTATTGCTAGCTACTGCTATTGTCGTATACGTCATTACTTGAATCCGGAAATACAGTTCGTGATATGCGATTCGCGTAATTAATATTTGAATTTTTAGGAATTTTTAGGATGGGATTTTTTTCACATGTTTTGTTCCGATATTTACGTTCGAATTTACGGAATTACACCGGTTGACGTATACTAACAACACTCCTTACATCGTCGTTCGATCTTTCTTCCATTAAAGTTCACGATCCTTCGGGTCTATTTGTTTTACGCGAAGATACTTACTGACAATTACCACAATAGATATACGTATTAAATCGGTAAAACAATGAACTTAGAAGAATCGTATATTTTTAACGAAGCTTTTTGTTGATTTGAAATTCTAGATTCTGCGAATTGTTTTCTTTAAAATAGCAACATATTTTCTCTTACATTTTCCTTTTATTTTTTAATATTGCTGCAAAACTTGCACATTATTCAATTAGTTTAATTCATTTAATTATTAATATTATGAAGTATGTATCAAATATATTTCTCTGATAAAAATCTAAGAATGCTCAGCATATAACAATTATAGCTGAAAATATATTATTTTATTCTATAAATTAAGGTAATTTAGATTGCAAACATGCGTACGTACATAAGTTTCACAAATGAAAGATTTGCTCATTTCGCGCTTTATATCATTATCATGTATAACGGAAAGCACAAGTCTAACAGCTCTTTTCTTGATGATTCATTCGAGCGATTTCCATTACGGTCTCCGGATGAGGTTTTTTTTCCCGTTTTATTAATATACGCTGGCACAATCTTGTAAAACATATGAGCGCCATTCGAGAAAGGAACGACGGTGTACGCTCGGGTTAACCAATTTCATCCGCGGAGATCTAATTTCCCGCCGTCAAGACGCGTTACGCCGAGGACATCCGCCGCGTTCCTCTTTATAATACGGCTCGTTTCCCCGTTGTAAACGTGCCAGCCGGAATTGCGTCCCTGTTGTAAATCTCGGTGCATTCTTGCTCGGGATGACTCCCCCTCAAAGGAACTCTCTTCGGTCTTATGCTTTTCGCTCGCAGCATCTCGCGCAATTAAATAGTATGCTCCCAAAACTCACTCCATTGGACCGAGATTGGATTCCCCATGGAACTTTCGCCGAAATATGAACGTTTAGCACGGAATGTAGAATAAAGTTATTCTGGGAATTTCACTGATAATACATCTAAGAAATATGTTTTAAAAGATACAATTAAAAATAAGAAATATATTTAAAAAAATAAGAATGTATATATATATATATATATATATATTTACATACACTTCGAAATTTATTTTATTCAAATTTTTTCGATTTTCG
This sequence comes from Cephalotes varians, assembly GCA_037157785.1. Taxonomy (NCBI): domain Eukaryota; kingdom Metazoa; phylum Arthropoda; class Insecta; order Hymenoptera; family Formicidae; genus Cephalotes; species Cephalotes varians. The sequence goes on along the minus strand of JANQDE010000041.1, from coordinate 1,381,575 downwards.
AGATTGCTTCTGATTTTTATAAAATAATGAATATACTGAAATGAGAAATTCTACTTTTAACAATTAAAACTTAATTTATTAAATATTGTATCATACACACACATATATACATATACATATATATACTACATATAAATCACATATCATTCTCTCTTAATATTACATGTTAAAATGTTTATATAAATTATATGATTTGAGAGCATTCCAATTATTGTCAAGCTGCATTAATATGTATACATATCATATTGCGCATATTTGACTAACTAAGCTGATCTGTCTCTTAAATGTACAAGTTATATTTATCAGCGAATGCAAATCTTCATCATTACGCGATCTATGGTAAGCAGTGACGATAAGAGATACTCGCACGACTCAAACCGGCGAGACGGCATTTCCCGGCAATATATACCCTGGCATTTACATGCACACGGTCATCATTAATGGTAATCGACGTCGCTTCCTTTGAGAGATCCCGAAGACACGTTCGAATCTCGACGCGAAGCATCAGGATATAATCGTCGCGCGTTTGCCGACCGCGTGATTAGCATACACTACGAGGATGCAATAGGATGCATTTACGCATTCCTCCTCGCAGCTCTTTCTACGAGAGGAAGAAAATTCGCATCAAAAGATACTGCTTTTTAAACAAAGATTTACGAAAATCGATTTATGTTTGAGTTAATACATTAACAATAAGTAGAGTTTAAATTTCACAATGAATAAATGAAAATTGTACAAAAGGACGATAAAAAGCAATGTTTAATCTTTTAAAAAAAGCATAAGATCGAAGAATTGAAAAAAAAAATTCAGGAAATACTAGTTAACATATATATACATATATATATATATATAAATTTTTCTTTTTCCTTTAAAAAATATTTTTACGTGCACTAATCATGAATGAATGAATTTTATGACTTTGTGATCGAAAAGGCAGAATGTGCAATTGTCGATAGAGATAGAAGTTTTTTGAATTTTACGATATGCAGAGATGACTCTTATGCTCGCGGGATATGTAAATCGCACGCATAATACATGGTCATCAGGATCGCATCGCATCGTAAAAAGAACTCGCCACACCCCACTGCGCTCTGTGATAGTACGTTGTTACCGCGTCACTCTCCACGTCTTGCTTGTGAGACGGAATTAATGTCGGTTAATGTGACTTTAAGGCTCGGTTAACGAGCGTCTGCTAAGATCGGTTAACTTACAGATACGCGATAAAGTTTTTTGTCTTCGCTCAAAGGCAAAGTACCGATTCTGCAAGTTCGTCAAAAAATTTATTCTCAAAAATATGTAGTATCTTATTCTTCAAAATAATTAATCATTAAATTAGTTTTTTATTATTCTGGCGTTCTGCACGATAGTCAGTCTGAGGAACATCGGGGAGTCGAGATATGGCTGTAGTTGAAGGACATCGGTAAAACCGGCCCCAAGACTTGTAGTCGGCAAGAAATGACGATCGAGCGAGTTTTTGCACGCGAACGCGGGAACATTCAATCGGCGATCTTTTCTACATGACGACACGATAAGAAACGCCGTAATTACAGAGAGGATGTTGCATATTGTTGGTACACACATGTAATCGCGAATGCGACTGTTCTCGCGTTAGAAATCCTTTCCGATCTGTGAATAAAACTGAAAAGCTTCTATTTGCTTTCGGATGAAACTGGGAATCAGATAGCCGCGTTCAGCTCTGAATGCGCTGCTAAACGGAAACCCGAGTCCCAGTCGAGATCATCGGCGACGCGGAACACAATGATTAATTGGAGTGAAACGTGACGGAAATGCCCGACGTTAATTTCACGCGATTCCTTTGAATACAATATTTGAATTGAATTTCATATGACACTTACCTGCACGCTGTGATGCAGTGGCAGTTCCAATTACGCGAATTCCACTTTATGCAGGCACCTTGGTCTTGCTCCGCGTGCACGTCATTAATATCACTCGTGCATTTTCTGTCCACAGGCTACGGACTCTCTGCGTATTAGGTCGCGATTTCACGCGTCCCTTTGATCAACGTCGAAACGTTCGCGCAAAAGTGCACGTTGAAATGCCGCTGACACTCAAATGCGCCATATTATATGGTGCATTGCTTTGTCGAGGATCTCAATCAAACCTCATCTTCTATTTGCACGGATAAAAATAAATCTCAATAAAATCTCAAAATAAATCAATATGTAATTTAAATTAATTATTTTTTTTACAGAAACCACCCGCATCTACTTCTATAGATTATAAAAATATATGTCATTACATTTATACATATAAAATAATATTTACATAAATTTATGTTTTGCAAAGACAGGATCGAAATATACAAGGTTCAAAATGTAATTTCAGCGAGATAAAACTTTTAACATTTTATACGTGTTCTAAGCTTCGTCGGGGAAACTTGGCCATGTAAAAATTTCTGCAGAAAAGCTAGACTGTCATTATTTGACGGATATTTTGTAAAATATATTGCCCTATGCAAAATCAATTAGGGCCAAATTAGAGTCTTAGACCGACACGTAACGCGCTTACTCGCGCGTAATGACTGCTCCAATTACGCGAATTCCACGTTATACTTTACGTCGTCGCGACGTCCCGGCGTTAACGCTCCGATAATACGTAGGTAGACGTTAGGTAAGAGCTCATGCTATGTGTTAAAGCGTATGCACCGGTGCCTGTGTGCGCCGTACTTCGAGAAAGCGGCCTCCGTTGCATCGTCACGGTCGAGGCGGAGGCCATCGTTCTCCTCAGCGAACGAAGAAAACTGCGCTCTTCTCTTCTAATTGTTTTAATGACTCGCCTCTCTCGGCACCGTCATTTTCCCCTCTGCCCTCCTTTTTCCCTCCGTTTTTCTCTTAGCTCCCCGGTCCCGCTCCCTTAGCTTTTCTTCTCAGAGGTCAGTGATACTCTTGTACCCTGTAACGTGTAAAGATCGAAAGAAAGAGATACGATTGCAGGCTTCACTTTGAGATCGAGAGATCCTGAACAGTTGAGTTGTTGATGCGCAGCAATTTATATCGATTAACTGCAAAAGTATTATTTACATTATTCTTTTTTATTGTTAGTTTAGTTTATTTCCAACTTGGATCCCTTGTAACGGCTCTTTATTTATTTGACAATGATGAAGCAAAGACCAGAATGGAATTATCTTGTTAATTATTCTAGGTCTTTGCATTGCTACGGTGGAAATTCTTGTCTCGCGAGGTCTTGCGAGTTCGTTTGATTGATGGATCGACGTGTCTGTTCGTAAGGTACTCCTCAACGGGGCACTTGCCACGGTGTTAATTAAAATTGCATCCTACGATGTGCCGCTCGGGGCGCAAAGTGCACATCGTGCCAGGCCACTGATGGCACTTGACATCGGGTTCGTCACGCGTGGGAAGTAAATTAACGAAGCGGAGCGCTTTACTACCTTCAAGTCGACCTTTTTTTAAGATTGAAAAAAGTCATAAGAAAGAAGATAGAAACTTTACGAGTAATTTACGTATTTAAAAACAAAAAGAAATTTCATGAAAGAAATTTTTTTAATTGTGCGATAGTCTAGATATTTCGCGTATTCGTGTCGTCAAAATCTACTTTTTAAATTTTATTTGAAAGAAATAAAAAAACGTGTTGAATTAAACATTTAGAATTTAAAACGAACGTATATTTGAATTGAAGACTCGTAAAATTGAATCGGAATATAATTTTGAATATAATTTTATGAATCAAAATATAATTTGATAACATTATAATTAATAATAAATAGATATAATTTGATGTTTCGCACATTTTTTTTTTACATCTTTGATTAAAAAAAACTAGATTTATTACGTATACGATTTAAAAACATTAAAACTTTTAGATTCGCGTTTCTTACAAAGCGAATGCCATAGAAGAATTGTGTGTCTTGTCCCTGAAATATCTTATCCCTCTTTCTTCGTCTCTTCTCATATACCCGAGCTTAATACTCGGACAAAAATCCAACCGATGGAAGGCGCGGTCGTGGATTCAATATCGTCGCCCAGAAATCCCACGTGCCTTTTACGAAGGGCACAAGATACAAAACCCGACGCGATCACGATGACGTTCCGCGCGATAATCTCGGCGCGTATCCGCAAAACTGACGCGACGAACGAGAGATTCTCCGAGCGGATAAATCGAGAGCGGTTGTCGGTTTCCACCGCGTTTCCTACTCGCCCCGACGTTGCGATCCTCTCTTTCTCTTCCTGAACGCACAAAAAGTGGAGCCATCGACGCGAGGTTACCTACGGGATCGCCTATTATATCGGTATAATCCCCGCGGGGCCTATTCGGGATTTCTTTGCCTCTGTATGATTATCTGTCTCTTTCTTTCTCTCTTTCTGTTTCGCTTTCTCTGCCGGTCCTTTTCCATCAGTTGAGAAACACACAAACATATATGTACACGTATATACGTATCCGTGTCAGTCCGACCGAAATCTTTTTCTCCACGGCATGTTCCCGCTTTTGGTCTCGCGTCTCGGGGGACGCTACGGAGGAAGGCGAGGATTAGAGCCACGGTGTTCGCGGTGTCGAGGCTAAGCCCCCGTTCACGATACGGGATTATATGCACGAGTGAAATATCGCACGTAGGTATCCATTTCAACCCTGTCGTCCTCGTTGCCGCCGCGCCTCCGTCCCGGGTTTTCACTTCGAATTTATATACCGCGATGATAGTTTCCGTGATATATATTCAGGATAATAACATTAGTTCCCTGTAATAACGTTACTTGTGGAGTGGCTGAATATTTTGATAGTAATCCTAGAATATCGAAGTACCTTCGCAGTAATCACAGAAATTGTAGGTACTAATCTTAGAATATTTCATTATTCTGAATCGTTAATGGCGTATCTACCCAGAATACGCAGGGAAATCCAAGATAATAATCTTAAAATATATCGCGCAAATACGTCAGAAAATTTTAGGGTCCCTGCCATATGCTGCTCATCTCATTTTTTGTATTTTTATTTTTTGACATTTACGTACGTCTATATCTCCGAAACAAAAGATGTAAAAGAAAAAAGTTTCTTCAAAAGTATACGTAACGGTAACAATACTACCTAATGTGGGGGTGATATCGATCCTCCCCAAGAGCAGAAATTATGCATCCATCGACAGTTGTCATATTCCTCAGGTATATCGAGATTGTCGGGATCAAAGGCTGTCGGCTCGCTGGCTGTCGGTCCTGCTTTCCGGTGCGCATTTCGCAGCCTCCCCATATGAGTCACGTGTGCTCAATATCAACGTTGCATTGTGCGGACGCATCGGGGTCTCCCTCGCTCTCTATTTTTCTCTCGCAGTGTATACAGGGTGACTCTATATTCACATTCATGTCAAAACTCGTCAGATATTTTTGTCTAATACGATTCGATATTTTGTTAGACAAAAAATTGAAGCATTTAATTCATTGCGAATTAAGAAAATCGATTATGGACAAACTTTTTAGCAAATCTCAGCAGAAATTGCTTGAACGCGCAAACGTTTATTTATCATGCTATTTAAGCTGAACGTTGAAAAATTGTAAAAGATTGAGTTTAATAATATCATCTTTGAAGAAGAATCGAACGAAAGAATCTTACTACGTGAAGAATACAGGCGTGGATTTGGAGACACCTTGTGTATACGTGTGAGCATCCGAGTCGAGATATGTGTTTACAGAGGAGCGGCGTCTTCTGGACAACCTTGGTATTGTGCCGGTGACTGCTGGCTTATACTTATGTAATGCGAGCCCTACACCGACACGAATGGTCTACGGCGCTATTCTACGACTCGCTTCTACCGGGATCTCAGCTGCCATTGAATAACGCGGTTCGACATCATCGCGGTAAGGAACCTCGGACGTATTACGTCCGAGGGTTCTCAGCTGACGTAATCCGGTTGCCGAAGACGAGCGAGAAGTGATGCGATGCGATCCAGCAGTCCGTCTGGTCTATATAAACCTCCTCTGATCTACGACATCTGGTACGACGTGATCTCCCCGACCACATTGTAATAACACGTACGAAATCGGAAGGCAAGCAGAACCACGTCGGTGAGCGGATATAAATGATCGCCGCTTGAGATAGAGCTCCCTGAAGTCAATATTCGTGTTCCATGTGGTGCTCTACGAATTGCGCGATCCTTCTTGGCTCCAGATCTATCGTTAAACCGAGGATTGTGGCAATAGTCTCGATTGCGATGTCTTATAAAAGTAGATAAAAGTAGAAAAATTATCGAATCATTAAATATATGTCTAGTTATTTTTCAACTGAAGCTGGATTACATGTCATGTTAAGCAACTTCACTTAGAGATATGAGACCTGATATCAATTTTTATAATTTTAATAAAAAAATTCAACTTCTTTACAAACCGGAGCAAAAAAGAGCGAGTGGAGCTAAGATGAAAAAAAAAATCTTTATTACGTAAACAGTTAGGCGTCTCGTAGTGGTGTCTAAAGGTAGCTAGGTGAAGGTATCGCAAACTAAAAAAAAAAAAAATCATGCGCTCAGCAAGCGGTTAATAAAATTTATGTAATCGATGAGAAATTACGCTTCGAGCATATTACCGGGGGACTACTTTGAGCGTAGGTCAACGGCACAAGTCGTTTCGCCTCCGTTAGAAACTCGACAGGAGTCGCTAATGCCTGTAAAATTCCGGAATTATACGGTTCTTAAGTGCTTCCGCGAGCGCAACGAATTTACGTTAATACCCAACAAAAGTTTCCGCGACGCATAAAAACTTAGTGCATTTCCTCATTTAGGACTTGCAAACGAAATTCAAGTGTATACGCGTTAGAACGACTAATGCGATTCGAAATTTAAAAAAATGTTAACGAATTTTTACAATACGTCGCGACGCGAAAGAGAAAACTCTAGGGGCCCATTCATAAGTAGTCCAGTCGTAAATGGTGACCCTGTTCCTTCCTCGTGCTTTTCTTCCTTCCTTCGCCGGCTTTTTTCTTTCCACTCCGCGTCTTTTTCGCCCGCCTTTTCGTGACCCGTAAAATCGCAAACCCAGCTCGTTGACCCGTGGATATTGGTCCGTATTCTCGCCCCCATTTAGCGCTACATTAGCGCCGAAAACCTCGTCCGATTCCAGATTTTATCATTCTAACACTACGATCGCGTTCAATATTAATGCGAGATGAAAATTGGATGTTGCATCTAACGGCAGATGAGACTGCTGGCAATTTGATCTGCTGTTATATAATTACAAGTAGAAAATTTCGTTTACAGTTTGGCGGACAGAAACCAAATTTATACGAAAATTAATTCAGAGATAAAAAAAACGTGGAAAAATTAATTAAAAAATTACAGATTCTTAGATATAGAGAGCATTCTATTTATTCGAAAACGAAAAGATGTATAGATATACAAAACTGCCTTGTCATTCCCGGGTGAAATTTTAACAAGAGATTACGGCGAATGCACGTTCCGTACGCCAGGCATTGAAAGAATAAAATTCTACCGCTTTTTTTCCGAATCTCCGATCGAAAAACGCGATCGCCTTGAAGTGCATTTGGGAGCGAGACAACAGTGGGCGGAAGTCGCATATCGCATGGATGTCTAATGTGAGAATGTTCGCATCTTGTTTTGAGTTGGGAACGTCGGCAGATGCACCTTTTAATTAGTTCCGTCATTTTGAAAAGACGCTGGTAATTATACGAAGAGGCGCATTCTTTTGGTGCGCAATTAAAAGAAATTTGATTAATTTCACGATACATTTGATTTCTTTACCGTATCACTTAGTTATTATAATTTATTTCCGTCTCGGAAGAAAAGTATATTAGTATGTGATAACGTAATATCTTTTCACGTAATATTGTTTTGTAGTAGCATTACGAGATTATTAAGAGAACGAGAAAACATTGAATTCTACTTCTTACTGAACAATGCCGTGAATTGATAATTATCTCGACACTCTTCAATTGTCGAAATTTCAACGTTGTTATGAAATTATGCGGAAGAAGTTTTTGTCGATAAAAATTACGTTGTCTCCCATTATTTGTTGAATGAGTTCTTCATATGCTCGGCAATCAATTAAACCCCTTAAATTAAGCCTCCCGAATGAATAGCGGGCGGGAAAACTGTGTTTCTTTGGATCTCTAATTATCGTGCATTACGGAAAGATGTGCGGGCGAGATGGGGACGTCATTAATTGGCCGCCATAGACTCATTAACGCCGAGTTAATTCGAAATAACAATTTGCCTATTGTACTAGCGACCGCGGGGATTCCGGCTTGCGTTGCATTATGCAACTCTGCATTTCTTTTCATTTTCTCGTCGGCAATTTCGCCCCCCTGTTCTAAGCGTTCGCGCTAGCGCTCGAACGTAATTCGGTTTTTATCGCCAGTCTACCATCGGAAAAAGTTTTCGTCGTTGGCGGACCGTGTTCATGAATTTTATTAAGATTATCGTCGATAAGAATATCGTATCCGTTTCAGCTGCGCGGACACGTTAAAGATGCAACTATCGGATATAGATGTAGGTGGTATTTGATTTGTTTTATTCTAGAACGTTAGGATAAGTACTAAGACTTATAATTGACATGAGAGAAGTGAAACGATAATATTTAGAAGAAAATAAAAAAAGTTTACGCAAGAGATGAAAAGTAAATTAGATGAGAAGAAGAGGAAATCGAATGAATACAAGTATTTAACATAATACCATTTATTTATTAAATTAATCATTATCGTTTGAATATTTTACAATTATAGGAGATAGAAAAATTTGACTTTAAAAATTCGGTGAATTTATAGTGATATATTTGTATTGGCGATATATTTACAAAATATACAAACAATTTAAATATTTTTATAATCTTTAATTATAATTATTGCGAATTTAATTTCTCTAAAACATCTGACATTGTACCTCGAATTCATCGTTTGATCACTAGAAATTATCCGTTCTAATTGCCAAAGAGATTCACATGCTGGCGACTACAGAAACGCTCATCAAATCTCTGGAAAGCGAATCGCAATTTTGTAGCGGATGACTCATATCACATCGAAAACGAAATGACATTCAGTTTCGTACGCAGTGATCGGAAAGTGGCGTCAGACTTTTTAATCGAATCATTTCGCGACCGCACACTTTTTCCGCTTAGAACGTATAGCCTTCGGCGATTTCCCAGAACGAAAGCCACATTCCTACGCGCAGAATCTATTTCTTTATGGATCGCGGAGCGATCGCACACATTTTCGCAATTATTCGCGACCTATTCATTCTCTTTCGCTCATTCAGTGGAAACGAGTTTTTCCAGGACAGGAATGGAGAAAGAGAGCTTGCTCTCTTCGCATCGACCTCTCATCGGATTGCCCGCGATAATTAATAATTCGTGTCCGGTATTTGAGTGAACGGTGCGCGCTCGAAGAACTCGAAGCGTCGCACTGCGAGAACGATGCTGCGGGCGAAGATAACGTGAGAAGGGCGGGAATCATTTATTAACTCTGGAATACGTATCCTCAGGCGCGAAAGAATATGCATATGTCCCAGAAAATGTTACTTCTTTCATCAACGTATCTTTTGATTGATGGAGAGAGATGCGATTATAGCTTAATAAAAATATCGAGACGTTTTAAAAGTTTGCGAGTGAACATTGAATGGGCTAATGAATTGCAAATAAACAACTTGCGAAATAGATTAAATTTCTAAATTTCAATACAAAAACTAACGCTTTAAAAATTTAAATATATATTACATTTGAATACATATAAGAATCTTATACACGAAAAGAACGGTGTTGAAAGATCTAAAATTTTAGCTGGATTAGATATAGATTAGAAAAGTAATTTTGTTGAACTATCAAAATAATTATGTAGAACACTCAAACTAGTTGCTAGAATATCAAAACTTTTTGCAGCATTGCTCATTACTTTTAAGATTTCAGTAAAATTATTTTGATGGTCCAACAAAATTATTTTCAGACCTAATCCAGCAAAATTTTAGATCCCTCAACAAAATTGTTCTTTCCACGTATTTTTTTATATTATTCTTAAGTATAAAATGTACATCAAGCTTATTTTAGTCATTCATCGAGTTCGCAGAAAACTTCGAAGAACGCTTGGAAATTTCAAGCATTCGAGCTCTCTCTCCCATATATTTAATGCAAATACTGAGATTTGAAGGAAATATCGGATACGAATATCGATACTCCCTCGCGCGACACTTGCATTCCTCTCGCGATGCATGCGCCTGCATGGGGACGAGAAAGGACGCAGGCGGAGCGCGCCGTCGCGTATTCGCGCAGATTTATAACCCAACGAGCAAGCGAGCGAGCGAGCGAGCGAGAAGGTGTCGTCTGGGAATGAGTAATGATACATTCGCCCGCATGCGAGGCGTTTCGAGATCGCCGGATACGCCGCGATCCCGAAACCGCAGAGCCGAGCGGTAGTTCTGAATGGGAACAGAACGTCGCTCGCCGCGTATCTTCCATCGAGCCGAGTCCTCCTACCTCGAGTTCTCCTCGAGTTCTTAGCGCTTGATGCAGATGCGGGTCGTCGTGCACTTTGTCGTCCGTGTCTCTGTCCTGTTGTTTCGCTGGATTATCTATGACTTCGGAGGCATCCGGTTGCTTAACACGATATACGGCCAACTGATGAGAGAACGCTCGACTGTTGCTCTTCGATCAAGAATAGATTAATGATAAAAATACTTCCAAGAGAAGACGTACTTTTCTCGCGCTTCCAAAGCTAACGAACTTCTCGATAATAAATATTTTCTCGATTATGAGAAACTTAAATTCATCTAAAACTTTCTTATTTTTTTCTGTTTTAAAGAACTACTAAACTTTTATTTGTATTATATCGCCTTGTGCGCGCGCGCGAAATCGCTGACCTATGTATTATTTTTCGTTGCATTAATAGAATTTATAACAACTTTGAAGATATCGGCGAATAGACTTCGCGAGAGTCTTTTCGTGTAGCCGACAGTCGACTCGAGAGTTGATGCGCCGGTCACGATCGGAACGAGATTCGTGCAAGTGGAGAAGTACTCTGAAAGAGGAATGGGTGCCGATGAAAGGGTGGCAAAGGCTGTGTGCTAGAAGCGAAACTGTGCGAACGGCGCTACGGACGGCGTTAGCAAGGCGAGGAAGGAGAGGCGCTTTATTTCACTAACAAAAACTTCAAGTGCCCGAGGAATGAAACTTTTTCTCGGGGCTGCTTTGTATCATCCGCCGGACGCGAAGATGTTCCGGCAGCAGTGCGAATTCATTTACAATGAAAATTCGCAGTTTGACAAAGAATATCTGTAACAAGTGCCGAAGCGCGGAATGCTGTTTTAATGGACATGCGGACGAGAATTCTTTAGTTTTTAAAAAATTGTTCTTTGCGTTTATTGGTAGAAAGAGCATATAGAAATGGTAAAGATATATATAATAAAATAGAAGGCGGTATAATAATAATTCTATTTGAAGGAGCATTGCACCTATTCTACTGTTGTGTTTGCTCATGTCCGGACTAAGAGCTTGTAACAACAATATCGTTCAGGGGAGCAATCTCCCGAGAATCGCAGTAACAATGTGCTCAATTTTTCGAGCGCCGTTCGAGGGTGCGATTCGATTTCGGGCGAACTCGGTGCACCGGGCCCGTCGTGCGACGCGCCCTTCGTGCAAAGAACCTCGACGACGCCTAAGGGCGCCTTCGCCAGATGTCTGGATGTACGCTCCGGCGAATTTTCCGGCGAAAACGCCGTGGAAACGAAGCTGCGCCGAAGTAAATACACGTATATATACGCGCGCACACCGAACGTGCGGCGGACAAAAGCGAGACAATTTCGAGCGACTGCGAGCGTGAAAAGGTCCGGGTAAATACCGAGGATTGTTCCCTCGTCAAACCGCATGAATAAATAATAATGCGTCCGCGCGGAGGGCTGACGCCCTCCGTCGGTCTCTCTACACGACTATCGTCTCCCGCGGCGGATGGGAAAATATAAATATTTCTATTAAATCCTCCTTAAAACGATCCGCGGCCCCATTCAGGCGGTACGTGAATAGTCCTCGAGGAACCTGTTCTCCTCGCTCAATCCGTTAGCGCTACAATGCTGGTGTGTACTGTGATGTTCCAAGTCCCACGTACTTCCTTTTACTCCACGAATCCTTTGACAAATGTAGAATTTATTTTTCCTTAATAATATCGCTAGTAATCTTACAGTTAAACGCTTTTGAAAAATCTTTTTCAGGAAATAGGATTTTGAGGAATTAAGTTGTAGTAGAAAGTTTAAGCTTTCCTTCGATATAATTTATTTCAGAAGGCAGAGAGAGAAAGAGCAAAATTTTCATCAAGTTTATCTATTTATTAATTTTAACATACACTGCAAATAATCTATATATTGTAAAAATATTAATTTAAAGATTATTTAAAAACAAATTTATCTTAAAATTTATAAAAAGGTGCTGACTGAATCTCTTTCTCTCTCTCTCTCTCTCTCTCTCTCTCTCTCTAGATTATTTGAGACTTTGGATACCGATGCAATAAATACTTCCTTTTTTAAATCATTAAGATTTGCATATAATGCAAACGCACGACAAGGCAGATATAAACGTATCAGACGCAATTAAAAGAATTTCGAACAAAATTCGCATGCGTCGGGTCGGCTTTAATTCATGCAAATTTAAGTCGCGTTTAAATTTCAAATCAAGTCATTAATAAATTATTCGCGCCGTGTGCGTTGGTGTTCGTGTGGACAAAATGCATGGAAAAAAAAAAGATCTTAACAGCATTCCCAAGCCTTGTATTTGAAGCAGATAAAACTCACAACAAAGCGTGCTGCAAACTCTCGTGTACGAGCGAACATATTCTTATTATCGTAATTCTTTAGACAGAATCATATCTCTCTCTTGATCTTGTAGAAAAAACAACTTATGTAATAAATTCTTTTCTTATTTTTCTAATTACGATTTTTGTGAAACTCATTCTTTGCAGTTGCGACTTTTTTTCACGATGGTAGGACATGTTCTTCGCATAACTGACACAGTGACTCGCATCTAAGAGTTTTGCGACTAACAAATCAATATGTTGTTGCTCTTACTTGATGTCACAGAGACGGCACATGAAACGGTAGCAAGGACAGGGTCGTCATGGCGGTTAAACGGTTCATGTTCACTTCGGTGTTGAAAGGGTTGAGCTTCAGCCTGTCAGAAAGAGAGAGAGAAGGAGCCAGCCGAGACGTGCCCGGCACAATAAACGCCTCGTCGAGCAGGTTCACCTATTACGCCAGATAGCTAACCTTCGTTTAATGTACTTCCGCCAAGCGCGAAGTTCTCCGACCGGTTATTTGTATGCACGATGCAGCCTTTCCTCTGGATCCTCTGATCCTGCCCTCTTCACCGCGTCTTCTTTGACGGAAGAGGTCCGTCTTGCCGTCTTCTCGGTTTACGCTGACTTCCTCGAACGTCTTCAAGATGTTCCTTTGAAAGCCATAAGCCGCCTTCCGATTCGCTAATAATCGCGTTGAGTTGCAGAATGCGGTGCAATGTCGATTAAATAATTTTCACGATATTATATCAATTAACAAACGAACTCTTAGCATACATACTTGTAGAAAAATCTTGTATATATTATAAATGATTACACGATCAAGTAATCTCACTTTTCCGTGTTATTGATAAAATGATAAACATTGTAAGCGTCTTTTTCAAGCGAATTAAATTAAAGGAACAAATTTGTATTATGTAGAATATATATAGTCAAAACTACCAAATTTCAAGTAGAGAAATATGATTTTTGTGATTTTTTTTCAAAATGTAAATACTACAAATCGTGACTATTGAACGAAGTTTTGCAATGTAATTAGATCATTTTTATTTAGTCAAAGTTTTAGAATGTTAACGTCTAGAATGCTAATCTGCTACAACATGCACTTATATATATAATGATTATATTAATCAGTTAATTTATAATTCTTACTCGCAATTTTGCGGACAGTTTGCATTTCTCCTTCTTTATGTCCAAAAAGTTAACATTACGCGGATCGTGCATATTGAACATCCAGCAGTAGCGATAAGCTTTCAAGCTAACAGGATGAATAGTGCAGATAAGTGCAGTCTAATAGCGTAGGAGGAAGGAATCCACCATCGCCCCGAGTCGCTTTAACATTCTTTCGCCGACGGCGATGGCGTTTCCTTTCCTTGTGCTTGCTCGATCTCATCATCTAATCGGGCGTCCAAGTTCTTTGACAGAGAATTTCTCTGACAGTGGCTCTCTTCTGAGTTTCTCTCTCTTTCTCTCGCTATTCTCCTTCTCTTCTTCCCGTAGCCTCCGTTCACGCGCATCCGTGAGTCGCCGCTTTCTTTGAAAGCTCCGCTATTCCGTAAGAGGGTTTATATTTCAAGGACTTCTCCTTACTCTGTGAGAAATCGCTTTTTAACAGATTGTCGATCGGATCCGAACTCGAATACTCTGAAGCAACGAACGCAGCTTCTCGCGTGCTGCTCGTCTCACTGCGATTAGCAGCGCGCTGTCCAATTCTGGTAAACGCTCTAAGATACGTCGTTATAGGGCATTTTCTGCTCATTCGATTCTCTTGCTTTGTACGTCGTTTTAACTCTTTTGAGGTTGCTGATACTTCTTTCCTTTCACATTCATACAAAGGACTAGCGCACATTCCGAACCGAACAAAAGCGATATATCTTTCGATCGGAATCACCTTTAGGGCATACCATACATTCTGAATGCTATTGTAATAAAGTCACAGATTTTTAATTAAAGGCACGGCGCTCATATATTTTTAGCATATCTTAGACGCGTATATCATCGAGAACGATCGTTCCGAAGAGACTTTTACATCATCGCATTTACGGAGAAATGACTGAGTGCTTCGCGCTACACTGCAATCGATGTAGAGCATTTTCCATCGTACCGAGGTAATATCGTACGATCGTAATCTCACAGATACGCGATCATGTAAAAATATTTGGCCGTGTGTATCATGGGAGATTGCCCTCCGGGGAAAATAGCCAACTCTGATTTTTATATACTTTGCTTCGGACCAATGTATAAATTTAAATTCTATGCGATAGATTTTAGTTTCTTCTATGCATGCGTAATATATGAAGTATGATTGCTGTTGTATATTACAAATCCGCGCGGATGGGATTTCACTTCTTAGAACTTACATTCTTACTGAATAAAGAAGTTATCATGGATTCTAAATTTCTATTGAAATAAAGTTTATTTTAAGAAATAAATAAATAAATCTGAAATATAAGCTTCTAAAATAAATAAGCTTCTTTTACTTGTAGTCTTGAAATGTAATTTTTAAGCTAAAAACTTTTAATCTTCCAGGTTTAGTTGTTCCATTTCAATCTTCAAATCACAATTACACGTGTTTTTGTAATACTGAGAGTAACTTATTTAGAATATATTTAAGGATGTATTCAGCAGTGTGATCCAATCATTACCCAACAATTGCAATTATTTACGACATTTGTTTAAGTTTGCTTTTCATAAAATTTACAAGAAGTCGGAAGTTTGTCGCCTCGGGTTCGTAAATGCGACCCAGTTTGAACTTCGAAACCTGTCATTGACTGTCAAAGCGAAGAAACTTCAGAGGTTTCGCGAGAATAAATTAATTAATTTTAAAATTATCGTCATTTTCGCACCATGTAACGTCAGGAATTACGCTGCAATGATGCTATAATTGTTTATTTTAAGTATGTCGGAACAAAAGAATAATTTTCTATCAGAACATACACATACGCATGCAATAGTTAACGTAATAATAATAATAATAATTTTCGAAACCTCTAGTAATTTTTTTGAATAAATGAAGAAATTAAATTAAAATTAATTACATAAAAAGTGCAAAAAAAAAAGTATTTTTCGGCAAAATATTTAGTTTCTCCTGATATTACATTATCTTTATGTAATTTTAAAAAAGGTGCAATAATAATCTATCACAGAAATACGAGATTTTCATTTCTAACGTATTCTTCTTCCATGTTATATTTTAATTTTCTTTTTGCAAAAATCATCGGTAAAAAAATTGTTTTCAACGATAGCAGAAAATAATAAATTTTATGTAAACTAGAAAGAAGTATGACGAGACATTTTTTTCTCATTAATAGGATTTTTAATATCAGAAAATTTCAGTTAGTCACGAACGAATTAAATCATGTTAATGTCAATTTACCGTTTCAAAATCGCGCTGTTGCATTAACACAATTTAATGATTAAATTACTCCCGTCGCATATTCCCTAATCGATTTTGCATAAGAACGTTCATTTGTCACTGGTTTGGTGTTCCAGTATTCTGTCACTGGTAACATCTTTTGAACGAGTTTCTGCATCACAGACTTCAATTTCTAAAATCCTGTTAAATTTTCTCTCGTTTTCTACGAGAGAACGTTTCATGTGAACGATCAGTTTTTTTATTCGCTAATTCACGCTCCTAATTGCTAATTTAACTTTACTTCTGCATAGCGATCGTACTGTCTTTAATAATTGTGAATAATCTCTTGATATTATTATTATAAATATTATATATTAAAAATTGATAATTATGATAATAACTGAAATATTTTTTTTCAATTTCTTGCTAATTTTATAACATTTTTATTTTTTGTAACTTATTTTTTAATTCTTTTTGCGCGTGTGTGCGTACATCCATTTTTTCAATAAATGTAACAAATCTAATCTAAAAACTATTCTGTATTTCTCTATATCTCCCGTTATCTATGAGCAGCTCGATTGTTTTTAATCGTAGCACGATCATGGTTTGATCGATCGCGATATCTCGTCCGGTACTTCAGTGATCCTGGAATTATGGATCGAAGATTAACGCGAATGATGTTAGCGCACCTGCTCTCCAATCTTCGTGCATTGGCCGATGTTTGCAGAACGCGCATGCACGCATATATACATACACGCATGCGAGTACTTATGCCACGATTCTAGAATACGCACGTACACAAAATGTGCGTCGGGGATGATACAAGTCGATTCAGCTTATAATTAATTTATTGTTATAACGTCCGTAATTTTATTTTGTTGTTTTATTTCTCGTACAATAGAAATGAAAATACTATTTTTATTAAATAAGCAAAGAAAAAAGTAATTTTTAATTGAGAAAGAGAGAAAGATTATATAACAATATACAACCAATAATATTTATAATTTTAGTTCAATTTAATTAATCTAAATACCTTAATCATTTGATTCTTTATCGAGATTCTTTCTTTGTTTTCCCGCGATCGTAAAATCCATGGTTCTTTTTCTCGCTTTTTGATAAATGATGACCTGCGTAAGTATGTTTACGAGCATTTAAAACAATAGATCGAAGGAATTGGGCGGAACCAATCGTTAAATATGGAAGTTGACTTTAACTCCGATTCCGAATTTCTCGCCTCGTACCATTTTAGCGTCGTGATGTACGGGGAAGACAAAAGAAAGAAAAAGAAAGCATCGATTAAAATTTCTGCACTGGCTGATGCATAATTCGTGGAGAAGCGACGGCGCGTTTCGAAGCGCACACTCCTCTACCCACCGCTGCAACGACTTACATCGTCGACGTGCACGAGTCCGAGCTCCCTCGCGCGCTTGCGCCTTTAAAATAATATTTTACCGGGATTATTGTCGATGGGGGAAATGGTAAAACAGCTTACGTCTCGCACTTGAGCGGGCAGAGGCATTATGCAAACCGAGTTCACCCCTCGCTTTCCATCACCCTCCCTTCGCCCCCTCCATTCTTCGGATCACGAGGAGGCGATTTTGCATCTCGTTCTCACTCTTCGCGCTCCATCTTCCATCCTTTTTCGTATTCTTTTTCCGACTCTCCCTGTCCCGTATTCTGAACTCTGCGCGCCCCGTAAATCCTTCCGCTCGCGTCTTTCACTCGATGAGGTATCTCGTTAGATGAGGAAGCTTTACCCCTGGGGTAAAACTCGGGGAAAACAGTACGCTTGCAATTTTGTATGCGCGTCTTTCTAGATGCCGTGACGAATCGATGTTAAAGCTCTGGAGCAATCATATCAGACTATTTGATGTCAGAAGTATGGAAAAGATATGTGAAATGCCCTTATGTCCCTGTTTTATGGGAGGAGAAAAATGAATTTTTTTTTTACGTCTGTATATTTCATGAAATTGGATTTTATATGACACAAGATTGAATTTTATTTATAAAATATTCGTGTATGAAATGATATTAATTATTTCAATTTTGTGGTCACCAGATTACAGCATACCTTCGCATTTTTATGACATATTCAGGTAGTTACTTGGGGATTTTCAGGTAATCATACAAGATATCCGTCCATTGATTCTCGCGAGCTTTCGTCAGGACCGGTCCCTGCCAATCTGAGGATTTCACTCGTATTTCCGCGACAGCTACGTAACGATGTTCCTCGTTAGAAAAGAAGCTAACCCGTCATGGCGTTCGCCGAGAACGAGGTGCCGTCGTCATGGTTACCTGTGATGCAGGGAGCAGGTGCCAAGTTATGATTCGACGTGTCGGCAATATACATATAGGACAGCACAAGATTCTTTGATTCGAATTTGAAGTCGATTTGACCTTATAAAATTTCTAAAATTTCTAATTTGATCACGGAGATATTTCACAACGAAAATTCAGGAAGCTGGATTTAAGTTTGACATAAACACAATGAAATTTTGACGTCAATTCTTACATTTTAGTTCTTTTAGAGTCTGCGTCTAACGGAAATTTTATTTGCCAATTAACTGCTTATAACCAAATAGAAAATATTTTTTAGCTCTCTTCCTAAGATTGGGATAAAATTTAAAATAAGTTCAAAAATTAGTCTAATATTAACTTTTATCCTAAAGTTGATGTCAAACTTAAGAAAAAAGTTAGAAGTTGAATGATAGGGAATGAAAGGTACTTAAAATCTTTTCAAGACTGCTCAGTCTTCCTCCAGTTTGTCCTCCAAAGATAAAGGATATCATTAAAGGTAATTGATTTGTGTTTGACATACATTTTGAACTTTAATAAACAAGACCAAAGAATAAAATAATCTCGCGGAGAAAAGGCTAAAAATTTTTTATTCAAAGAAAAAGAGAAAAAGTTTAATCTGTTTAAAATTTCTCGAAGTTGTATATAAATCAAGATATTAAGAAACGAGGTTTATTGAGCAAGTTTATTAAAGCTATCAAATCAATACAATCATCTCTTCAATTAAAGTCAATTATTATATAAAGATAAAAATGTCAATCTTTCTTTGGCCAAATTCATTAAAAAAAGTCATTAATTTATGAATAATCATGTTCAGATGTAAAATCATTGCTTTTGTATACGACGATTGTAAAAGCTATTATCTTACAAATGACGATTTTATTCTATTAAATTATGTAAATAGATATATATGCATGAACGTTCAAATGTCAGTTACTTCAATTTCAATATTTGTTATTTTAATTAGCTATTTGATACTCTCGAAATGTGTATTTTATCCCGGCAGTGACAATGTATCGACAATTTTGTCGCAGGTGTCACATCGTAAAAATAGGTTCGCAAGCGGATCAACGGACGACTTTTCGATTTGTCCGGGGGATCAGGGATAACGGTGGTTTTTCCCCGGAAAAACTTATTTCCCCGTTTCCTTCATCCGCTTCTTTCGACATTGTCGCGCATATTCGTGATATTGGCGTCCCGCGTGGTTTACGTGAATTTCCTGTCGTTCTCGGAGTTTTTGAGATTTGTTCCTCTGCCTTGATCTCGTGATTGGTTTCCCCCTTCGATACGATTTGTGTACATTTTTTTATAGTAAAGTGAAATTACATGAAAATGTTAACTTTGATATTAGGATAAAAAAAAATCTAGTGAGAAAAGAATCAACTTTTTTCAATCTTTCGAAAGCAATTTTTATAAAAAAAAAATTGTAATTTATTACGATGTTAAATTGGTGCACTCAATGCATTTAAATTATTAGATAAATATTGTAATTCTTTAAATCGTGTAAGAGTTACTCAATCTTTTAAGAAGGAGAGAAATTTTTTATTTATTCTTTCCTGTTAAAATTTATATTTTTAAATTTTGATTTTTTAATGTAACAAATATGTTAAGAAATTACAAGTAAGATTCATATTGTTTTGATATTGTTACTAATTTTAATTCATTTTACAGTATTACATATCACAGTGCGTTTTAAAATCATCGTTTAAAAAGAATCTTCCTGACTACATGAATATCGAAGTGCGCTAATTGTGAAGATAAGAAGAAATATCTTTCGCTGAGAATGTTTATCGATTTTTCTAAAAAAAAAAATGTATCCGGTCGCGAATAATGAAAATTTTCTTGGAATTAACAATACAGCTTCATCAGCTTTGGACTAGGAGTATCATACTTCTCTTTTTGTACATACATTTAATCCTCTTGAAACATTAAATACCAAAAGCATGATAGAGAGTTTATAAAGGTCTCTACCTAGAGATTTACGGTTTATTCCTGTAATTTCTCGTTCGCGCGAAAACGTGTAGCTGGCTTCAGCAAGCGCGTGCTACTCTCCACCTTTTATCTCGTAGTTCCATTCGCACTCGCGAGTCTCTTCGCGCCAAGCCGTGGGGAACACCCGTGGGAACACGCGTATGAACTCGCGTCGTAAGCCGCGGGAATTAAGCTCGACGGGATCGCTCGTCCCTATGTACATACCATCAGTCGGCGGCAAATATTGATTTTACTTCGCGGATATGACAACGATTTGTCACCGAGTGCCGGTCCCTTTTGTGTACACACGCACATGGGCACGCACGCGCTCGCACGAGGTGATTCCCGGGGCCTCATGTGAGGTCGGATGAAACGCATATTTCACGGCCGACGCCGAAGAGGGGCCCGGCCAGTCTCGCGTGAGGTCGTTTAGGTCCGCTCGTGTTTGAACGACGGCACCGGCCGTCCATCGTCGAGTGTTTTGTTAAGAAACATTGGGAAACGAAAATAAAGACGGGAATATACCGCTCTCGCATGTTAGTAACAAAAATCTCGGTGCAAGCATATGATACAGCGATATTGCCGTTTTTAACACCGTTATTTTATTTGTAACGTGTCTACTTCCATTTATTCGTTATTATTGTTAATTAGACAAGATATCGTGTATTTTGTTCATAAATTTGTGTACAAGCTGAGGCGTTTCGCGAACAAACGCAACACGCGCAAGATGTAATACATTTCATATCTCTCACTTACGCGATGTTTTTTTTATTTGGTCGGAACGTTATATCAGCCACTTTTTATTATTTTGTTATCCCGGGAAGTTTCTTGCCGCCTGCATTTTTGATTTAGCGCAACTAATAACAGGACACGCCACGGTAGCGATGTCTTAATGTCCGATCACGGAAAGGTTCGTGCATCGCGGCGACTGATCTCCGGTAGTCATGAGCCATGAGCCATTTTCGTGAGAGCAACGCGCGCCGCGCACTACAAAGCGAATCGCCATTCATCACTGTCCACGTCCCGGGGATACGTGTAGTTTGTGCCGTGGAAACCATTTTCTAAAGTGCGTCGGCGGTGGAGCGTTAAACCGTTCGTGTAAAACATTTCGGCGAGCTATTCGTAGTGGATTTCGCATGCTTTCGCGAAGCCCGCGTTCCGGAAGCCGCAGACAGAAAGACCCTTTGAAGACATCAAGGAAGAACTTACTTTGATAACAAGCCCTTAATCCTCAAGTTCATGGTGCAATCACAATTTAAGTGAAAATTTTTATTTTAATTTTATTGTAAATGATGATAACGAAGAGAAGCTTTACGTATATTTTATTATTAAATAGCATTGTATCCGTGTCACGTGATATGGAAGGACAGGTTGATTTTGATGACATGTTATGGCGAGTAGATATTAATATGGGATGCTTACGGAATCTCGCAAGGAGATGTTGGTCGCGTAGCGTTGATAGTGAGTCACGAAATGACTTTATCGAAATTTCATTGAGATGGCACCGCAGCCTCTTAGAGCGGCAATTTCTGGGACAGTGAGTGGAGAGTATCAATCGTGCGGTTCGCTGTTGCAGATAATTAGATAGAACTACACAAAAGAGAAACGGCTGTATCGGGAGTGGCATGTCGTGATATTGAGACGAAATTCTAAGGAGTTGCATGCAGTTTCGTATAAGTACCATAGTGCTTTTAGGGTACAACCGCGATACTCTCTAACAATGTCGAAGTGGAAGGAATTATTCATTTATATGAAAACATTTTTTAGTTTTTTGAAATTTTGGAATACGTTTAAATATATTTTAAGCGATATATTTTGCGATTCAATCCTTAATATCAGTTTTTATATTAACGCATTAATTAAGATTTTAATTTGCATATTTGTTAATTTCTTTCATGATAAAATAAAAACGATTGATTTAAAAAAAAATTAATTCCTAATATTAGAACGCAAAGACCGCTTTCACCTAAAGAAATCTCGCGGGACGTGACAGCTTGTTTACACAAATATTTAAATATCATCGAGTGCTTCCAGCTAGATTCCGAGAAATAATTCATTCAGTCGTGAAAGGTGACAGGAGCGCGGAAACGAAGCGTTACTGCGGGATTTCGAATCTTCAGAGGATCGCATTAACTCGGACTTGCGACCAAAACGCGATCAATTAGCTCGCTTTGATCGAGCTAAACGGATAATCTTGGCCGACGATTTCGTCGACGACAATTCCTTTCTGCCGCTTGTGTAACGCGATTTTGCTGGGATTGGCCCGGAGATACCGGGCGACGAAAATGAATTAGTGAATTCTTCGGGGTTGCCAGGCACTTTGCCGCAGTCGTAGGGCTCGTTGTTTGAAGAGGAATCTTTTTGGAAAAATAAGAGGTACTTTAGCGGCAACAAATTAAAGAGTTATCTTCAAAAGAATAAGAGACATTTTCTTCGCTCTACTTGATTTGAAAAAAAAAAGAGAACGAAGGGAAATAATACATCGAATTATGTAATTAAGCTTGTCGCAAATTGCTTAAGTCGAAAATTTAATTTTACATTGGATTAAAAGAATGATATAAAAGAATTATGGAATTAGATTTCTTACAATAGTTATTTTCTTGAAGAACGATTGCACGATAAGAACAATAATTACTTATAAAATTAATGTTATAATAAGAGAAATGAAAGAAAGTAATAATATCGAACTTACGGAATATTGTAACGATAAGCGAAAATAACGATAAGCATAAATGTCTATTGGGAAATATAAGCGCAGTCGTTTGCAAATATTTTCTCGTGTTTTCTCGTGTCTGCTAAAAAAGAGCACTTACCACAACGAAGCGCGAAACTTTATTGTTATAGCCGGATTATCGACTAACCATGATTGTACATAGGTATTAAATGTCGAATTTTAATCCGTAGGCAGCTGAGCTCTTTTCTAAATCGATTACTTAAAATGGATTGTTATGAAAATATTTAAAAATATTTAATTAGAAAGTAGATTCTGAGATCATTGGCTTTACGAGTAATTTTACTGTTCAAGAATTTAAAAAACTTAAAACTGAAATACAATCATATATTAATGCTTGACAGCTACTTTAGTTTATATAACAGAATATTAATATATATAGATACATTTATTTGTTATAATTAATAAGAACTTGTAAAGATATAAAATGGCACTCAATATTTTCATATTTTCATTCATTGAAATACGATTACAAAATAATGTAATTATGAATTTAGTGATGTCAACATTACCTCTCATTTTAAAAAGAGATCGCACCTTTTTCTCAGTTTTAAATCCGAGCAAATTTGCGCTGCGTATAATTCGACTTTGCTTGCATATTCATTTTCAGGAGGGCGTTTTTAAATATTCCATCTGGCGAGAGAAACAGAGTTTCAATTTTCATGTGTGTAAATATAGGATATTTTAACTTTTCTCTGCAACTTGTTTGCTATATTTTTGTACAAGTTGTCATAATTCATTATATAATAATAGAATGAATATTACATAGTACATATGTATATAGCGTTTACATACAGTAAGAACATTTATATAAAGATTCGGAATATGTAAAAAAAAAAATTTATTACAAATTGAGTTATCTTTCATATTTACTAAAAAATTACTAAAAAATAAAACTTTTATTTTATTTTCTTATAGTTTTACTAATTTTTACTAACTTTTATATATTCGGGATAAAACTAAATAAAGTTAACTAATTATGATTGGAAAAATACTGGGAGAGAGGCTTATATATATTTGTTGTCACAAATAAAATACGATTGGAATACAGGTAGCGAACGGGTCGAAGAGTTTCTCTCAAAAAATTGTATTAACAAAATCCCGAAAGAGGGAACGTTTTCAATCGCGCACGGCAGTCACTCGGTCAAACTCGTCCACCTCGTTATTTTCAGTCGTCACGAAGCTGCCTCTTTGTAATACGATTTTGCGACGTGCGCAGGCTGACGGCCAAACGAAATTGCCGCTGCGGGTTATAGCACTCTCTCTCGTTCCCTCTTTTCCTTTTTTTATCCCCGGAATTCGCTATGAACGCGAGATATCGCGAGCAGTAGCTCGCAATTTTCGTAGCAACAGGCGCAACCTTTGCCCGAGGGATCGCGATCAGGATAGTCAGAATAGTCTTTCAGGATAGTCCTACGCGATTGACACTCTATCGATGATAGTCTGATTTCGAATGTAAATCGTGTGTTCCTGCGATTGGGAGAATATTCTCGCCGAAGGGATGAGTGTGAAAATTACGGGGAACGTCCGCGACTCGCGATACTTGATAGCCAACACCGGTAAAGTGACTTTATTGCACCTTCTTTCCTCAAAATAGGATAGCACGAATAAGAATGGCGAGAGTCGCACGGAACGTATTTTTACACAACTTAATCATTTCTGTTTCTCTTTAATGGTAGTTTCAATGAAGTTCTTACAATAACTACTTTCCTAAAAAACTCAAAAGTTTTTATACCAAAATTTGAGACAGTGTTTTGAAAAGTATTGTATTTTATTCCAATTTTTTTAAGAAAAATTATTATAGAAATATTGTACTGACAAAACTAACAAAAAGAGAAAATATTTCGAGTTTTTATAATTAAAGATGATTATATAAATTACTAAAATTAACATGTTCCGCCAAATATGCGCCATGTTTCATTCAGTATGTTTCAAAATTTCACTTAAAATTCGAAGTAAAACTCTTAATCTTATGTACGAAGTAGCTAGAGTGCGAGGGTGACGAAGAAGAAAGCCACAATGAGATCGCGGGAAAGCTTTCTTTGACTCCCACTTGTTGTTAAGTAGATCCTCGGCTTTGCATGAATTTTTCATCGGGTGACTCTTTAGCGCGGCAAATTGCTCTCGCAGATTCGCAGGAAGACGCATCGATGGTCGGCACGCAAGAAATTTTGCAATTACGAACGCTTCTTCCGGCGGCAAAGTAATGCCGTAAAAAAAAAGTGCGTTCATGAATTTTCATTGTACTCCCGTGTCGGATGTCTTAGCATATGCCTTATTTATCATGCATCGCTGTCCCGGGACTACATTATACGATGTCGTTAGCAGTATTGAAGCCAGAGGGTAGACTGACTTTAATTTGACAACGTGAAAGTTGCCTAGTATTTTTCTCATTTGATACAGAAACGATATGTCTCATAATGGAATTAATTGTCATTATTAGATTGTAAATATATCAAGATATGTCAATGAAATCTAAGTGGAGTCATTTAAATGATAAATTAATTTTTTTTACATCTTCTTATGCTTACTTGCTTTTTTATAACTACTTAGAAATTTTTTCTTTCGTTTCTCGTCAAAACTTTAAATATAATTCAATCTGCATTAAAGAATCGGAACATACCAAAATAAAAAACAATATATCTCCCATTCTTCGATGAATACGAAATTAATCAAACATAATTCTTCTCTGATTCTTAAAAGAAATATTCTCGTAATGAGTAAACAAATTAAGATCATCAAATTGTAAATGTATGGCAACGAAAAAGTATTTCATAAAGTCCACCATAAAAAACAACTTTTTATTACGCAGAGACGTTTGTAAAGCCACTATAAAATTGAAATCTTCACGCAAAGCCATATAGTAAATGAAATGTGGCATAAGGGCGTGTAAGAGTATGAGTTGCATCGGCAACCGTTCGAATTATTTTTTTAACTGTCTTTGTTATTGCATGCGTCGTATGAAACTCGAGATCTCGCATTGATGTAACACATTTAACGTTAAATTGATGACCCGTTTCTGATGTTTGCCTAATGTGAAGATAGCATGCGATGGGATGACAATCGGATGACAGTCACGTGAGTATATAGAATGCATCGTGCGTAAGGATCCGCATTGGAGCTACATATTTAATGATAAATGCGATTACCTGATTTCGAATTTTATTTGTCCGATGTGACGATAGCACGCAACGGATTGAGAATCGTACGGTTACGCGAATGCGGAACACATCGGCATAAAGATCCGTATTCCCGTTGCATTTGATGTTAAATACATTGACCAAACTTTGAGCTTTATTTGTACGTCGTGAAAATCGCAATGAAATAAAAAAGTATTTATATTCGCGTTTTATATTTAACGTGAATCGCGCGCTCGACCCGTTTTGCCCTGCATTTAACATTATTGCCCGAGTCTCGAGTGTTGCCTAAAAATTCGGTGCGCTCGCTCGACAAATATTCGATAAAACCGATTGTGTCGCATTTATGCGACAAATTTTATCGCCTTGTCACATATAATCGCGCGCATTTCACTACATGTAGGTCGTTTCATTACTTCGTCTATTCGTTTCGTTACTTCGTTCACGTATCAGATAAAAATTGTTTTAAAATTATCCTAATACGAAAATCGCATGTCGGCTTCAGAATCACGCGGTCGTGTAAAATTATGGAGCGTACCGTGCTCAATGCAAATATATCATATGTCGAAACACACAACGAAAGTTTCGGGAGTCAGCGCGTAAAATCCAGGCGACACCGTTCAATCGATACGTAATACTTTTTTGCGAGAGCCAGGCTAAGTCCGCCAAGGCGTTTTCGTCGCCGGAAATTGATTTTTCATGGCATACACGTCGCGCTTACCGGCGCATGAGAATCGACAGGTTTCTTTTTCTCTTTCTCTTTCATAGAAAAGAAGAATATCTGGCTATCGATCGAATTTCTTCGATAATATGGCGCGGTTGATCGGCGCGTCGCATTGTCGCCGCTGCGACAAAATCCAGTTGGAGTACGTCGTTCAAGATAGCGATCCTATTAGATAGTATCAATATTTATGTATCTTCAGCATTAAAACTTTGCAGCTCGGATGAAATCAAGTACGAACAGAATAAGAGACATAAACTGCTCACAAAGAATTATCTTGAAGAAAAAAACAATGCACTAAAAATAGGATGACTAGCTCGTTCGTGTTCGCCCTATCCTAATAAGATCCAATGAAACCTTCGGATGTCCGGTGAAAAAAAGTGTCCTGTAACTTGAAGAATACTTAATGCCTAGAGACGAAACGAACTCGAAAGGCAATTGCAGGTCCAAGGGCGATCTTTTCGCTCGCGCAAGTGTGCTTCGGCGTGTCGTCCAAACGCGGGTGTCGCGTGCGCGCGTTTGTCATGCTCGCAGTGATTTATCCAATTATCTGGCGCAAGTGCTGTTTGTTAACAGCATGTAGAACCTTGGTGTGTGTCGATGTCCTCTTCGTCGCCGGCTGCCGTCGAGAAATGTACACCGTGCTCGACCGTCGGCGTTTTGCCGGCTGACCGAATTCGCATTTAGCGGACGAACGTCGACGGGCAGCGAGTAAGCGACGCGCGTCTCAGTTCGTCAACTTTAGGGGCTGCAATTAAGCTAATGTCGCCTTCGGCAAGCGAACGACTTTGAGAATGACCCGCCTCGTGCGTATTACGAATAATGTGACAAGTTGGTTGAATTTTGATACTAATTAGAATAATTGCGTGAATCCACTCTTTTATACATATTGATAAAGCGGAGGAAGGAGACGGGAGGATGACGACATGTTCCAAAATTCATAATTGCAGCGTATAATAGACATGACACAGATAAGTCGAAGAGAAACGCATTTTAAACGTAGAAAGATCTTAAATATTAATAATTTCTATGAATATATATATATCGCGGGATAGCTCGATAAAGTATTTGCTATTTCTGTAAAATATTGGTTGTGAGAGAGAAAGAGCGAAGGGGAATTGTTGAAGAGCGAAGGAGAAAAAGAAGAATATACCATTTAAATATTTTCTGTGTTAGCGATGAGAGACATCTCTCTTTTTTCTTCTCGGGGAAGTGATATAAATAACCGGCTATGCCTGTGGAGAAGACGGAAGGTGTCTGTCAGTAAAGTCGACGACGTGCCTTTAAAGAAACGATACTCGAGCGAACTGCTGCGAAAACTTTTCTTATAAATTCCTCACCAGTTCTAAAACAAAATAGAAGTTTCGTGTGACAGGAACGTAAAACTTCAAAGATTTTACAATGAATATTTTATTAACGAAAGATCGAACGCATAAAAAAATATATGATAGCCGTAAAGCGGATTCTGATTACAACAACGGATAGTATCGCTCTCCTGAATTTCACGCAAAAATCTATCGCGATACGATCAGTAAAACACGGTGGATGGAAGAAGAGCGATTGCGAAAACGTTCGCTGACGAAAAGCTTTGCACTCGTCATAACTAAATTACACGCTTCACTCACGAGCGCGTTAAATTGCAATTAGCGTTCGTTTTTCCATTCTTTCCGCCATTTCCCTTTCGGCTTTTTTACACCGTCGATACGTCTAGTGTCGGCAGTTTTTCTTTTTAAAGGAGCAGCTTTTCGCCAGCGTTTTCGCACATTGTCAAAGTTCCCACACATGCAAAATCTACCCGTCTTTTACAAAACGTTGAAATTAAAAGATTTTCACGAAAATGCGAAGGTCAATTACGCTCAAAGCAAATTTTTACATTTCTTTAAATACAATAATTTTACATTTCATTAAAAACATTATTGCAATTTAGATTTTGTATTGTAAATATTGCTGTACTCGTATAGCTAGATTCTGCTAGATAGTACGAAATATTTTTCAATTAGAAACAGATCATCAATATTTTCCAATCATGGCGTTAAGCTACGGCGGAAATTTGCCGGAAGTTTGATCGTTGTTTAGAAATAATCTCTTTGAAGATACCGCTTTTCGTGCATATATATATATATATATATATATATATATATATATATATATATATATATATCTCGATGTTCGGTCAGGTGTTGTTGAACGGTTTGGAACATGGGAGCATGGGGAGTAGCTATATGGGATCATAAGCCGCTTGAATTCAATTAAGGCTTCATAAGGTAGATTACTTCGAAACTCTGGGGAATTTAGTAAAAGTGCTGCGTGTATCAATATATACCTAAAATTATATAATTAGATATCAATATATATCTAAAATTATATAATAAAATTATGATAATTAGATAATAGATAATTATATGGTAATTAGAAATTATCATTAAAATCAATTATCAATGTTTATGGAAATATTGTTTCAAGCATGCTTTACTACGTGTTCTTCATAAAATTTCTCATTTATAGTTATTTTTTAATTGTTTGCAACCTATTTAATTATCTATTTGCGATATATTAAATTATTTTTAAAATATTACTTTATTTAATTATTTACTATATTACGTACTTTGTTTTGCACAATGATGTTAAAATGATGTATGTTACATTTATACATAGTAATATTTAACGATACCTAAAATTATGTTGTTACTGAGTAGTTGCTATTGTTATTAAGAGAGCTTGTTTGTACAATTTATTAATGGCGTAATGAACGCCATAGTCATACTTTCATGAATTTTCACGGCCAGTTAAGTATCATATATTATAATATATGCCTATTCCCTTTTATGAATTTTCAAACATGCAAATTTTGTGTTGGGGTAACGTAACTCTCGCGTGAACGATTTGTCATAACATATGTTATTACATATGTATGTACTTCCGCATAAACCGCCGCATTCACCATCGGTAATCGGATGTATCTTACCGCAATGACTTCGATCATCGATCGCGAAACGCCCGTGTTCCTCAAAGCACCCCGATTCACGTCGCGCGGATCTGGTTGTACATACATAACGAATCACTTCCGGTATTGATATATCTACTCGATGTAAAGATATTAAAGTTACAAGGGGATTTTTTTGAGAATTTCAATTCCATTTCTACATAAAAAATGAGTTTGGAAAAAACATCTTTTATCCTGTTATAAAAATTTATGTGATTGTTATAATGGCATATCAATTTTCCCATCATTAAGAAATGTTTTTGCATTTAGAATTTTCATTATGTTAGAATTTTCAAATTAAATTTTACATTTATAATGTTCAAATATTTTGCATGTGTAAATCGTTTCATATGGTGAAATGTTATTTTAATGTTTTAATGTTATTTTCTAAAAGAAATTCAAGATCTCAAGATCTCGAAGTTGCACTTTATTTTATATTTTTGCCGCTATTCTTAATTTTTGTACGGAGTACAAAATTACTATTTCATACCGGTATTCTCGCGTAAGAATTAAATTTCTCAAGAGTCTCTTTACCGTGGGCTCTGAACTCTTCTCGAAGTATCCGGTCCTGCATCTATCCACATCTGCGGCGAGAGCGGTCTGCGGTTTATCCCCTCATTACGCGCGATTCGTTCGCGGTAGGAACGCGCTCTCGTCGCTCGATTTTCTCCCGGTCGATTTCGCGGCCCTCTTCACGGCTTCTTCATCGCGGTCCACCGTCGCAGTTATTTGCCGATTTGCAACTCGCCCCGGAGCACGTGATAACGAGGCTCGTGGTTGAGCGAGGAAATCGTCGGCAGCACCAATCGCTGCCAATCGCCGCGAGCTCGCACTTTGCCTCTTTACTGGCGTGATGCAGCTCTCGCTAGTAGAGATGATGTAAATAGATCATCGGTTCAATTATATACGTGGCTAGTTTTTGCATTTTTCCTTCATGCCAGGTCAGAAGAAAATGGCATATCGACTTAAACAATTGAACATCGAACGTTGATAAGAATATACTTTCATACACTGAGGATGGCTTAAAGGAAAGCCGAAACGTCTGTAAATATAGATAATTAATTATATTAATTGATTACGCTCTGTTAACTAACGACATTGCTCTTATTAGATTAATTGTCCTTCTAAGATTAATTGATTATTGTTAATATTTCAAGAGTTCATCACATTAATAAATAGCTTACACTTATTAATATTGTTATCGACTTAAAATTATCTCATATATATTTTAAAAAGGCAGAAGGCAAAAGGCAGAGGTGAAGAGAAATATAATATCTGATTTCAAATATAATGCAATATGATGCAATTGACCTATTGATTAAACTTTATCAAGTTATATTCAACTTATACGGCGATCATAGTGAGTAATATTGAATTATTCATATTTTCTATAGCATTTTTATTATACATTGTTATTTGATCTGTTGCTCGTGGCAACAAATTCACCCAATATCATCGAACATTTATCGTTCTCTATCTTAGAATATTGAAGAATCGACAATTTCGCAGATTATCGTAGATAATTGTTTTAATGATCCCGCGACTGCGCGGTTGGAAGCCGATGATGAGGATCGCGTTGAATGGGCTCCGGCGAGGATGAACGGGCAGGAAGAAGTCGCCCTTCGAAACGAATCGCCACAATTAAGCGCGCAATTATTCGCTCCCGAAGACGTCCCGAAGGCTGCCGTTAATTTAATTTGCCTCGCGGGGGACGTTGCCGGGAGAAAAACGATCAGTGAGATTGCGAATCGCAGGAAGCGACGTCGAGGGAAAATCGCTCTTAGCTGTATTTTCCGAATGCGAATCGAAAGTTACGCGCCGTCTCCGGCCGTTCACAATCCCGATAATGAAACCGCCCCCGAGTCGGCTTCTCCGCTGTTTATTTTTCCATAGTAATTGCGCCGCTTGCTTTCCAGACCCGACAAGACTTTTTGGATTAGGCCAAGTTGCTTTTGGGTCGTGTATGAATTACCTGGACCGTTACGAAGGAGAGGTTTTCGTGAATTTACGAGCAAAGTCGATTCACTTAAATTAAATGGAATTAAACTCATTTATAGGATCGGGCAAATGGAAGTTGTAAGACAACATTGAAAAATACTGCGAACTGAAAATTAGAATTATTTTAAATTGTTAAGATTAAACAAATTGCAATTAGGTAGATGTTTCTCGTAAATTATTATTTATTATGATAATGCGGTAATATAAATTTATTTATTCGTGTTCGACGAGAAAAAAGTTCTCGATGTTTCCGAATGAGTTTCTGAAAACTATTCGATACTCGACGGTATACATTGAATTGTTCGCAAATAAATATTTGTAATATAAAGTATACGTTAGGAAAGAAAACTAGATACTGAAAGGAAAAAGAATACGATTCTTCTCTAATGATTGCAACATACAGATCAAAAATATCTGATACATGTTATGATACGCTTGGCAAAATATCGATACAACAATTGAAGATACAACAATTTCCGCTGTACACGTACCGTAGCGAGAGATTATTAGTCTCAGTTGGGAACGCATTAAATCAAAGTCAAGAGTGTAGGAAAAAAAAAGAGGAAACTTTGAAACTCGAACAAAGGGCAAAAGTATGAAGCAAACGTAGGCAGGAATAAGTTAATTG
This sequence comes from Cephalotes varians, assembly GCA_037157785.1. NCBI lineage: Eukaryota > Metazoa > Arthropoda > Insecta > Hymenoptera > Formicidae > Cephalotes > Cephalotes varians. Next base: position 1,349,021 of record JANQDE010000041.1, on the reverse strand, counting down.
TACCACCTGTATCTTTTGTTCTCTCGCACATTCTGACACAATGCAGCCGTAATTAGACGTCGGCCTAGCACAACGCACGGTAAACGCGGCGTTTTGGGTCATTGTGCGAGGCGGCACAACATTTAATGCCGCGTATTCAAAGACAAACTTCGCACCCCATTCGCGCTCAAATGCAAGAAAGAAAGAGTCCTTGTGTTCCCTGAGACTAATTCTCTCCTTTCCACAACAAGTCCGCGCCCGGTCTCTCAATCAACGGGACTATTTGTTCTTCCTCGCGCACAACGATCTCGCGATCCCTCCATAGCTAGAAAGATTGTCTGGCGTTCCGCGGAAAACGTTTTCGTTTCTCGCGATGCCGATCCCGGAGCATATCGACCGCGAAGGGGAACGTCGGCGCTTTTTGCCCATTGTCTCAGCACCGCCTGCGTACGTGTCTATCGTCGTGAGGCATCGCGAACGATAAATCGTCCTCGCGGCCTCGCCCTTGCCTCCCTTCGGACGCGTTGCCGTCGACGAGGGAGCGCGTGACTTTGCGCTTCCGTTCCCGCAGGTGCGTGCGGCATACGTCCCGGCCGCAGCAGCCATCATTGCGGTACCACGGACAAAGGTGCCTTAAATGTACTTAAGACGCCATGCAGTGGGTCTGCCCACTCGCCCAATCGTAGCCTCCGCACGACGACGCCATTTTTTCGCCTGGCACGCACAAGTGTGTGCCAACGGTGCGTTTTGCCGAGAGCGACGTGTGCTGTCGAGTATACGTGATTTCGAATACGCGCGAAGAAAAGGTGAGACTCAACTTTTTTCGAGCGTGTCGATATCTTGAAAAAAATTGAGGTCGTTAAGTTATATATGAAATGTTTCAAAGATAAAGTTTCTTCTTCCATGCTATGTACGTAGTGATTTTGTACGGGAAAAAATAGAGGGATCGATTTGCTTAAATTATTTAAGTCTAAATTGAATTAAGTAACATTAAGAGCGAACATTGATCATATGATAAAAGCGAGCATTGAACAAGACACGAACATCTCGTATACGACGAGATATCTGCTCTCGACGAGATCCATTACACGTGCTGATTGTGCATAGTCGATGCCGGCTTTCGGAGTTGTCGACCACTGCAAGAATCATAGTTGTATCTGAATCCTGTAACAGGCAGTTTAGCGATAAAGCTTGTTCGCACGGCTATAACGATAATTTCGACAGTCAAGTAAAGCCTAAAGGCAAAATAATAAATAATGTTGCATTCGGTGTGTGAGACAAATTAACACTACTACATTAATTTTGCCTCGTTGAATTTTTGTAAAAGGTGAAAAAACTACCTCGCAAGATGCTTTCGTAATCATTTCGGAGACACACAAGACACACAACGTCTCGTCATCCCTGTCACCACTATATCGCGCAAGGAATAACCGTGTAAACTTGAGCTCATAAGAGAATTTACAGCCGAGGGGACGAGAAATATTTGCTGAAGTTCCGGCCGTCATCCACCGGTAGTATCGTCATCATCGGCCATTCCGCAGGTCCAGGGAGTGTTTTCGCGACCTCACTTTAAAGGGATAACGCGTTCGGAGACTTATCTCATAATATATTTATAGTGACGTTACGATGGCTATATATTATCCCTCCATTGCCGCCACGCTGTCCCTCGCTCGACCGATGTATTATGCATTCCGAAGGCGATGTATTCTCGCATGCGCGAACGCGCGCGTTATCCGCCTTATACATTTTTGACCTGAATCTATCGGCTTCGCGCTATAGCTCGGCACTGTGCAGCGTCAATCCTTTAAAAAACGAGTTCTTATTATTTATTGATAGAAAAATTTAAATTTCTCGTCAATTGTTTCGAGTACGCTTTACGAATTGTTTACGAACTTTTGAATGAACTACGCTTGTAAATAACGACTACTCAACAACTCGGTAATTTGTATCACGCATGATTCTTTATCAGGAATCGTAATAAAAACGTATAAATACATTAACGTTATCCGGTGAACTGTATTTTTTTGCTAGCGTGACAGCACACAACATATTTATTTTGTAAAAAAAAAAAACGAAAAATTTGCATATGTAAAGTTTCTTTGTGAATGCAGATACATCGGCATTAATGCTCCCGATATATATTTCTAGCTGACCGATAAAGATCAATATGTAATTATAGCGACATAAAAATAGCTTTTGTCCGAGAGCACGCAACAATTTCCCTCTCTACTTCCCTTCCCTCTTTTTCATTTTTATGCGGGTTCAGAAGAGTTAGATTACCCTCACGGTGTTCCGCAGGCTAAATAACCAATTATGAATACCCAGCGCTCATCTGGGCACAAGTCGCGGTCTCGCGGTCTCGACGTCGCCGAGGCTCCTCGATCTCTGAAGAGAGCCTCGACGATGACGTACTCCTGGCCCATTACTCCCTCATTTGCCCCGGGTCCATAGAAACGTAATTAAATCCTCCAAGCGGACGCGAAGCGAATCGTAGGAAAGTCTCGAGATTGCGAGAAAGGAAGAAATGGGTCGCTTACCCTCTTTCGCGTTTGACAAATTCGTATTAATCGGCACCACCGGGATTCTGTGGTCCTCTCGCCATTTTTTAAAGAAGCTGAGCACCGTAATTAGCGAGTTTATCGCGAGCAAGTGTGACGGAAAGAATTTAAACGATTGCGTTTTCCTCAGGGATATCGATCGACGTTCTGCTTAATAACAAATAGAATATGGAGTGGAACATAAAATACAAGTAGAATATGATTACAAGTGGGACTTACTATTAAATAAATATAATTACACATTTCTTAAAATCATAAATAATTATATTATCTTTTGTTTTATTTCTATTGCGTATTTCTGCTTGTTTTAAGTGAGTTCTCAGAGTATGATAAATTTCTGTTCCTTTCTCTCTCTCTCTCTCTCTCATTCTTACGAGAACGGTATTCCTTTTCTCATTCCAAGCTCTCTACGTCCCATCCCTTTCTTTCTCCGAGTTACTTTTAACTTTCGAAGTTTATCTTTCCGCGCACCGTTCTCACAGAGTCGCTCGCCTCGCGAGGCAACTCGCGGCTTCGATACAAACTTTACACTTAGTGCATTATGAATACCACGATTTTGCGAACTTATTCGGTATGGCCATTTTTAAAACGGGAAACTGCGAACAGCGCGAATCACACAAGAGTCTTGTTTATTATTTTTCCGCATCTTTTAAGAACAAATTTACATTAAATTGTCAGATGCTTAGAAGAGAAGAACTTGTATTACAAAAATAAATAATTTCGCATTTGTTTAAAATTTTTTTTATATTTGAATTTTTTGTGGGTTGAATGTAATATATCTAAGTTAAAATTTATATAAAATTTTATGAAGAATCTCGGTTAAAATTATAGTGAATTATATAAATGAATTATAATTAATGAATATAAATGAATATAAAATGTTATTTTTCAATTCCAGTGCAAATAAATTATGATTTAATAAAGCTTTCCAAAAACGAGGTAGAGAAAATGAAAATAATGAAATAGAAAAATTACTCATCCAGCTTCGACAATGAATCGATGGCATTTTAACGAATTTAACGACATCTCGATCGGGGAAATTATTTAAATATCGGCAGTTAAATGCGAGCTAATGAATACAATTGCGCGTTTTTAACATTTCTATCTGATTTTCCGTCAATGGTATGTATTTATACATACCTCGACGGAGCTAAAATATTCCATGACGATATGGTCGCCATCCGGTCGCTTTCTTCCATCAACTCATTTCACTCGATAATTGAGTTACGTATTCCGCCGCAATTAATGACGTAACGTTGCGACAACTGCACTGACTTATCGCAGCAACCGTAAAACGATATGCATTTTTTTGCAATTGACACACTCGAGTAGTTATTTCATCATTCTCATAAGTAATATTGTTTTATGTTAATTGAGGTTTTTATAATCTAAGAATATTACAAATTTACTAGCATTCAGATAAATTTTTTTTGGAAACTCAATTAGATTTTATGTTATTCTTTATTATATTGATTTATAAATTTTTATATCGATTTTGAATTTTGTTGTAATAATATTTTTTTAATAATGCAGCAATTATATAAAGTATTTAGTAAAGTTATTAATAAAGAAATAATTATAGAACTAATTGTTAATGGGAGAAATTCAAGATCGCATTACTACTGAGTCGCATTATTAATAAAGGTAAATAAGACTTAGGAAGCTCGAGTTTTCGACTTTGTCCATGCTGAGCCTCGTTGGTTCGATACAATGACGTGTTCAGAGACAATTAACAAACCATTGCATCAACTAAATCACTAAATCGCTGCAGCGATCATACACGGAATACGCTCTCATTTGCAATTAGAATGACTAGGTAGATTATTCATTGTGCGTAACGATGTTGAGCATCGTATTAATATCGATCTGTCCTAACGTTCGTATATTCGCTTCAGCCTCATTAGGCTCTTAAACAATTGTAGCGATTAAGTGAATATGACGATAGCATAATTTAATGTCATTTGGTAGATTAGAAGATTATTCCTTATATGCTAGATAACGGAGCAGTTTATTACATCATTCTTACTTATTTATTTTTCTTTGGAAAAATAAGGTACAAAAAATTTGTGCTAAAATTTGAAATATTAGAATCTAAAATATAATTGTAATCTTAAAATTGTCTAAATTTTATATAAAGATATCCATTTTTATACAATGTAACAAATATATCTTCGAAAAGTAACACGTGTAACATAACACACGTGGCACACTTTTGAACAAATAATTTGATCAGAATCTCCTGATAATCTTGAATTGCGGCCCCGTTATTCTGTAGATGTTTAATGTATGATATCTATTTGTTTTGATCCTTAACTTTCCATTTACCGTACGTACAGCTATTAATCTTCATGCATGACGTAAATGATAATGTCGTAGAAATGGTTTTTTAATGGGAATGTCGCAAGCCTTCTGTGACTTATTTCTTTTCTAGTTTACTCTGTAAATCGTTCACGATAAAAAAGCAAAGCATGCAAATCAAAAAGTAATTTTTTCGTATACAAGATCGAAATTCACTGACAATCCATAAAATTGCAAAATTACTTTGTTTTTCTGAATAATGGTTCCATCGATATCCAGTCGGACATCTTTTGACTTAAGATTGCCGAAAAATGGATTAAATGAAATTTTCATTACCGCGAATAATATTCACTGAAAATGTATATGAATCAAATATGTGATATAATTTATAGTCGTAGTCGTTTCTTGCGAGTCACAATGCATCAAGTTGTTATCAAGTGTGAACGGGTAGAGAAAATTCGACCGATCAGCTGATCAACAAGGAGGCAACTTGAGCGAAAGTCGTGGCGAAGATTGATTAAAGCTGGGAAAAAAATTCTCCCTTTTCTGAATCCGTCATGGGAGTTTTCGTGTCTTCGGACGGTAAAATCCATTTCATTAATGCGTTCGACGGCTCGTCGCGCGCTTCGCGATATCGCTCACGTAACTCCTTCCGACGTTGCGTGCGTCGTTAGAATAACGTGCACGGTCGCGATTAGCGAGGGCACCGTTGCATTAAACGGCGCACCAAGTTCCAGCAGTCTTACGCAGAGTCACGTACATACACTCATTTGTAGCTGTCGCAGCCGCAGATAAGAGACCGCCCGCTTTTTTTTTCCCTCTATTTTTTTCGTTTAAGGACATTGTTGAATTTTTTTGTTAGCTAATCGAACGAGAAAAGAAGTGTGTCGCGCGTACCAGCCACGCTAGGAATTAATCCTTCATTCTCATCGTATGAGATGTGTATCCGAGGAAAAGGAGAAAATATAACAACGTACGTTCTCGTCAGCTTGACGTTGCGGAAATTTGAATTGGTAATTTCGTGAAACGGATATATCTTTCCGTGAAAAACAATTCTCCGAGAAACAACGATGTACGCCGGCGGTAATATTTTAAGTTTAGCGAATGCGTATTTTTTTCCGATTTTAAATCCCTCGCACATTTCCATCGGTCTTGCAATTGAAGTTGCATAATTAAACTTGCATATTCATGACAATAGGAATTCATAGCAATGAGCGTTTTGTCGTGCAAATAGTTTTTAACAATTAACAAAATGGAGGGGTCGCCGAAGTCGCTGTTATATCGAGATGCGTCGACTCTTAGCGATCAGTGATCCCGTTATTTCCACGCGGATGACGCGTTCATTCTATTAATCCGCCATCTCCGCTTGTCGTTCAGCTCGATCATCATCCGTAACGCGTTCCGACTCCGGATGCCCGATCGCGATAATAACGCAATTTGGATCGCGTCCCAGACATCTTCACACCACATCGAACGATTTTACGGGCATTAATTGGTACGTTTGGTATCTGCTATGTCGGCTTGTATATCCTTCTTTTCTCGTTTTTTTTTTTTTTCCCGACATCTGAAGAGGACCGATGTCAGCCTGATGGATGAGATGCAGTCGTGTGCATACTCGAGGACACGCTCGATATTAGTTCGTCGACCTCGTCCGTCGCTTAAGACAGTGCGGTGTTTTGAAATATTTAAATTTAGTGGTTTGTCATCTGGTATAAAATTTCGCCAATATCTTTTTAGTATATTTTTAAGTATTAATACTAATTAATACCAATATTAATACTAATACTCTAGATACTTTTTAGTATTAAATGTGCCAATGGTAAAAAATTCTGCACGACATATGTACATTCTGCTTAAAGAATATAATTTTCGTTACGATCTACCTTATTTTTTACTTATTAATTGTGTTAATTGAAAATTAAAATAAATCTTATTTTGTTTGATCTTAAGCGTCGGGAAGATATATGTCGGTATAGATACAATGTTTGGAGACACTTATTGAGCGCATAAATACGTCGGCGGGACAATATTTCCAATATAGACTCAGCTAGAGATTCGGGCGCGTTGAAATTTATGTGAAATTTCAAGCGAAGCTCTACACATACACGCGCGCTCGCGAGTCCAAGTTTTGCTTTTGACATTTGTCGGCGATATCGCGTTTTATTTGTTCCCCGGCGCTGCCGCATACATCGGCGGCCGTCGTTTTTGCATACACCGACGACTTCGGGGACGGCGATGCGCTTTCTTTCGGATAAATCAATATGCCGGCGCGCCGGTAAACAAGTAAATCAACGCGGGGTAACGACGCGCGACACGGAAATACACCGATCGACAATTGCGCTCGCATGTCTGGAGTGTTTTGTGAGAATATAATTTAGTTTGTCGTATACGTATGTTCTCTAACTTTTCCTCCCCGTCGTCTTAAAATAAAATTTTGATAATTTTAGATTTTTCCACAACTGAATGAACGCATGTAACAAATGTAAAAAGCGCGTGATACGAGTACAACAAAATGAAAATGACGAATGTATGTTATATGTATTTATTTTAAAGCTTCGATAACAGAATTATTGATTTTAAGCTCATAATACAATTCTTTTCAGTTGAACTTGTAAATAAATCTTTTCACAATATTTACCAGTAGATTTTTATATTTGGAGTAGAACATTATAGAAATTGTGATTAAAATTTTTATTTGGATAACTCTGAACAAAGTGATTTCATATAATCATACACAAAATTATATATATTTGTTTTTTTATCATAAAATGCCGTGCTAAATAAAGACGGAAAAGTCGTGATCTTTTTTGTATTTTCAGACGAAAGAAACGTAATACGAAGTGGACGAATTCGATCGATCATCACACTCGTACACGTACGCATAGCACACGTATTCATGCGCTATCACCGCGTGAATTTGTACACGCGAGAGACCCTCGATCCCGATGGGTCTTCGCACCCGGTCGAACGCTCATTATTTGCCAACTCGCCCATTCACGCCTCCGTACACGCGACACGTCGATTTATCGGGCGACCAACATTTCGATTCGCGTCGTTTTCGCGAAAGCGGTCCTCGATTTATTTATCTTAGGGAGGAGTTTGCACCGACCGAGGGGGTGGTTTATCATCCTCGTGCGGCGTCCCATCCCGTTGCGCTGGCGTTGGTATATATACAAGGCGGTTTCGCAATACCGAACTTGAGTCGCATATTTCTCTTTACAAAAGGAAATTTGAAAAGTACAAAATGAAATTTTTTCAAAATCATCCATTACGTGATAATTAAATCAATACTTATTTAGATCAGTTTTTTATTTCTTAAAAAAGTTAGATTCATTGTAATATACCGCAAATATACCTTAACTTTTTTATTATTTTCGCATATGTATTGCAAAATAATATTATGTAAATTATAGTTGTACATTTTGTGTGTGTGTGTAAATATTTACACAGAAATCTAAATTATAAAAATATTTAGAAGCGCTGAATGCTCAAATATTTTAATGAAATTCCATGGGAAAATGCAATGGATAACAAATCTTTTTTTTGTGAGTTCCAATTGACAAAATCTTAATTAACGTAGTTTATATTAAATATTCGGAAATCATGGAAAATTTGTTGCGAGCCCATTATAGAACGCGGTTTCTAAATTTGATGCAAACCTTGGCGGAACACCCCGTATAGAGGAAATCGTGCCAGGCTGATGCCGCCGGTGCCAGGGCGCAATTGGAGAGCAATCGACTGAACGACACGCCGCAAATCAAACCGTACCCGCGCGTAGTTCCATCCTCTTCGAGCTGCGCTGCGCCGCGTCATTCGTCCCCTTCGCTACGTCCCTTTCGCCCGGATGGGTGTTCGCGTTCACCCTTTTGGATGCGCCTCCGTTGTGTCCTCTCAATTTGAGTCGTCGTTTCTCCGATGCACTAGAGCGGTTCAGGCAGCTGCTGCGGCCGATGCATCACCTCGGTGGAACATTTCGTGCGTCGCACGCGCCGCTACTGTTAATTGCATCGATTGTTTTCGGGTCGTCGATCGTTCGACGGATAGTCATTGAATAAGTTAAAGAGGATTAAATAGAAGAGGAGATACGCGGCGACAATGTGCCACGCCGTAGATTTACGTGGAAATGAACGTGAGCAGCAGCATTTCAACTGGCGGTTGGTAGCGAAACTTTTATTGAAAAGTAATTTTTTTCCATGATTCTATTCTGTAATAAAAATAAATTTTAATTGAATTTTTTTAATTAGTTAACAATGTTTGATGATTAATAATTAGAAAATAACATATTACAACAGTATATTATTCTGTAGATTTATTTCTCCAAAAATATATGTAAGCCATTCTGCAATATTTTTTGACTGACGGCTAATAGAGCAATAGCGAAACTTTTACATTGAAAAGTAATTTTTTTCCATAATTCTATTTTAATAAAAACAAACTCTCTAATTCGCTTTTATAAGTTATTTAATAATATTTTATGATTAATAATAATAATATTTAATTGGATACTTAATAATTGGATTTATTGGAATTATTACATAAATAATCATATCTTTAATAACATTTAAACTTTAAATTCTTATTTAGAATATCTTTAAGTATTTTATACAATATGAATGTGTATATAATATATAAATATTATATGATATATATAATATTACAAGTATATATAGTATATCTACAATAATATATGCTCATAATACATGCTTATAATATATTTTATTATATTCATTAGAATAATATGATTATCAAAGAGATTAGTATATAAACAATAAAAAGAGCCAAGTACTTTTAAACTTATTGCACAAAGACATGTAATTCTTTCTTTTATGCTACGGATAGTAATGCAAATAAATTTGATTGAATCTTCGTTAAAACAAATCAATCTATTATTGATCTTTGAGAGATTTTTTTCTTCCAAAAATTATAATCAACATAATTTCCAACTGGATCATCTATTTGTATTTACTGGCTTGCCTTTGAAATTAGCGCATTATAATGACGACTCGATCAAATGTTTAATTCATGTCGCTTAGTTGAAATTCTCGTAAGCTCGTGTTACGCATCCGATTGCCGATACATTGGTTTTGTTAATCGGCAGAATTAGCCGGCGCTTCTCCTTTGTATGCAAGTTCGAATTGTCCAATTATTTCCGCGTAACGTCGCGCTCCTGATACGAGTATCCCGCGCATATCCCGTTATTGCTGATTGAATCGATCGGTTTTAATTTCGCGGTTACTGCGGCAGTACCGTAAATCAGGCCGATTGCGATGCACGCTGTCGGCAATGCGCGCACCTTGACCCCTATTAAATCACATGATTCCCAATCCAAATGTTGCAGCTTTTTTCAAACAAACTATGAAGAGCGTGAGAAAAATCTTATTATTGTTATTACTTTTGACGCCTCTCTCAATTACAATCGTCAATATCAGGAAAGATGATTAGTGATACGCTAGATTACACTCCACTTACTTGTTCGAGACACATTTTATTAACTTATTGCGCGTTTCGATCACGACATAGCGATTAAAAAAAGAAATTAAAAAAAAAAAGATTATTTTTTTGTCGAGCAACCATATTGTTTGAAGCATAGATTCGTTTGCGCAAAATGCAATCCTGTTAAACTCATTGCACAATTACGTCGCAAATATCCGCCACGGTAAACATCAGTTCGGACCGCGTGATCGCGAGGGATTAAACCAGTTCGGCGGCTAGTGTTTGGCGCCGAACTCGTCGATGATTTCCGCGCGTGTACACGCCGGATTGGCTTACTATTTGCGGCGCATCGGCCGATGCGCCACGCCATTGTCGCCGTTAATTGAAACGATCGTTTGCAGATCCGCGGTCGATCCCTGGTCGGGGGTTCAGCCCACCTCTGCTCCCTCTCTCCCACCCTTGCCTCTGGGTCGCACGTGCGTGTCGCGATACGCAGGTGTATGCGATCAGCGTTCTGCATTTTTACCACCGCACTTTGGTTGATCGATGATCTCGATGAAGCCGCGCACCATCGCGCTCTCCGCGATCGCCACGCAAAAAAGCGTTGAAAAAGCGCTGTACAGAGTGAGCTACAAGCTGTGTAACAAACATTAACAGAGCGTTTGTGGCAACGTTTGAAGAAAAAACAGATTCCACGTGAACTACGATCCCTCTCGGCTTTATTACGGAGCTTCATTTACATTCAAATCCAAGATGGTAATTTTGATCGTTATAACAATTATTAGTGCGTTGTGAAACTTTTACTGAATCTACCGTTTCTTCAATTGCAATTTTAATAAATTCATTGTTAAATAAATAAATTCATCAAATTGTTAAAATATATCTCAACAATTTTTGGAATTTATTAGTAATACTAGTCGCCTGGAAACTGTATTGCACAATCCGCGCAAACAATGCACCAATATTTCCCGTTTTTACCCAATTTATTGAAACGTCCGAGTATAGCGTTTCTCCCCGATATTTTCAATCGAATAAATTTCATTGCAAAAAATTCCCGGCTCGCGTATTTTAGCCACACCTGCGATCTCGAGGATGACGCGCGCGCTCGTAGTTGCTGCCTCTACAGCAATCTCGCCCTTAACTCGTGCCGTGCTCGGCGCGAAGCGCTTACTCCGCAAGTACAAATTGACTTTTTTTCTCCCCCTTCCTCCTCCGCGAGACGTGCCTGATTGCTGAAAATGCAAAATAAACGGTAGCGCGGCTATCCCGCCGACCTCAATCCGGCCCATCCTTTTTTCGAGACACGCGCACGATAAAACGAGAAATTTTCTTTGTTCGCGGATTCATTCCGCCGGAAACTTAATTTTCTCCTCAAAGCTCCGTTGCTCCAACTCGTGTCTATCGTTATGTCCGAAGAAACAAAGCATTATCGCCGATAAAGAGGTCAATAACAATTTTTACCTGGGAATCGGCGATAATATCTTCGTTGAATGGCGGTCCATTAAGCTCGCTCTGTCTGATTCTTGAAAATGCAATAGCGAGCAGCGGCCACCGCGCCGGTGTGAGGATAAATTAATCGTGACGTTGATCGTTATTTATGAGTATTTCTACTGGGAAAACGAGGCAGTCGGCTTAGTCGGATATGTTTCCGCGCTATGAATATAAGCATTATTTCGTTGACGGTTAAAACAAGTTAGACATCGTAATATTGTTGATACGCTCTTCCTTTTTGATTTTGTTTTAATACTTGCGTTAACACTTCGCTCACAAAATTTTTCCATGAAGATTTATGAGATTTTCGAACATTCTGAATATTTCATCTTGATACGAGACTCGAGTAACGATCATAATTTTACTCTTCCATATATTTTCGATTAATTGAATCATTGTGTGTATAGTGCCGTTTAAAGATTATTATAACAGAATATTATTGAAATAGTATTATATATTTGTGTGTGTTTATAAATTTGTAATATATATCTTATTTTCTATAACAATGACACAATTTTCAAAAAACAAAGATTTCCAGAAATTAAATTTGAATATTTTGAATCATTAAAATTTTAATGATAATTGTAATATTATTATATTATATTATATTACATTAATTTTAAAATACAATTGTAACTGATTGTAGAGGATTAAAAGTATGTTTTTTTAAAAACAGTCTTTATGTTTCTGTTTTTTTTTGCAAGCAATTCAAAAATAACAATTTTTGAGTTGTGTCGTTGCTTTAGCAGATGAACGATATATAACCAAATTTATTAAATATAAATTTATTCGATATGAATACAGAAATTAAAATAACTGATACTTTCGTACAAGACTCATTTGAGCAGTCCTAGTCTCTGTCTGGCGCGATATACGATTTTTGCGTGAAAAAGAATGAAGTCGACCGTAAAGAGGTTGAAACAATTTCAAGTGGAGCGCAAGCGTAAATGGCCGTTGCACCGCCGGTGCTTAAGAACAGTAAAACACGATGCGTACGACTATCGTGCGAGTTATGTGAGAAAGCAAGCGCTGTGCAAGATGTGCATGCACAAACACACACACACATACACACACACACACACACACACACACACACACACACACACACACACACACACAAAGCATGCACCAATAATCATTTGCGGTTTAAACACAGCAGATATCTCCCAAACCGTTGTGTAAGTAATGGGAAACAACGATGACACGGAACATACGCGACTATCGCAATATCGAAGAAAAATATCGACAGCATGTTCAATGTTACCTCTATTTGAAAGTTCAACGGTTTTGTTGTCTTTGAAAATGCAACCAACTGTACCGTATACATTATTTTCCCCACATTTAACATTCTATTGTATTACCGTGCTATTTCCGGGGAACGTGCAAATTTACAGTCTGCAGTAGATATTTATTGAATTTTTCGTTAACGTAAAAGTTTCAAACAAGTAGTAAATCTTTTTATCGAACGGTAAATCATATTTCATCATAATTTCAGTTTGTTAACGATGCAGCGAACGTCATTTGTAATCGTTTAATTTTGTATGAAATTCCGCGCTTGACGAAACTCAGAGTATCTTGCTTTGTAATGTGGGGAATACATTACGTAAACGTTATTCCTCGTTCTTTTATCCATTAAGCGGATTACATCTCTAAGTAGCATAAATTACCTCCGTAAATAAGACGGTCGCCTCAGGTATGCATCGTTCCTGTTTCAGATGTTTTGAGCAACACCGCGCGGAAAGATGAAGACTGCGGTCGGCTCGCTCCTCCTTTTGCTCGTCAGCGGCGTCGTCTCCGTCGAATGGAAGCACAGTGCTGTCCTGGACAACAATTTCTTGGTGCTCTGGACGCCCGATGAGAAGGACGTTACATTCGAGATCCAAGTGAAGACCCTCGGCTACGTAGGGCTCGGTTTCACCAAGGCCGATGGCCACGCCGGAGCTGACATGGTCATCGGATGGGTCGATAATAACGGTCAGGTCCACCTTCAGGTGAGTGTCTTTTTATACAGGTATCAGGTAATATCTGATTTCTTGCGGTCGCCAGCAAATCTCCTTTGGACATTTCCCTCGGCTGTGTCAAAATATCGATGTGCACTCGCGCGTCACGTTTGTGAACGAATATGTTTGACTTGAAAAAAAAAAAAAACAATCTACTTAAGTGTGTCTAAAAAGATAACAATCCAATATAGTATCCCCGATAAAAAATCGAAAGCCAACATTTTCCGCAACTTTTGAAGTTTCAACATTGAATATATTATTTAATAAAATAACGCAAATTAAATTTCAATTGAATTAAAGATTATTTGAAATACGTAAAAAGCGTGATTTTATTCATATAGATTTGACACTTTTGAAAATTAATCGATTAAATTCTAATTTTCGTCATTAAATAATTTTAACAAGATCGCGCCGTTGCGAAATTTATTATTTATCACAATTTATCGCTTTAACAGAAAAAAAAAAACGTCAGTATATTGATACTGTTCCTATATTGTTGATTCCCGTTGTTTCGTACACACTGAGAGGCAAGTGGAAATTGTTACCGCGTCGAGCATTCACATTAAAGCTCACTGATATTTAAATCAACCACGCCGACATCCCGCTTGTGTACCCAAAGTGCCGGAGAGGGGGGAGAGAGCGAGAGTAATCGAGAATAATTATTTCCGTGCTACTGATCGAGTGGAGTTCCCTCTTTGAATATTGTAAAGTCCGTCCTGGCACGCCAACATCGGCGATGGAACGCGCTTAATGGTAGTCATTCGGGAGATAAGTAATGGCTCTCCCGTTTCGATCGGCGCATCGGATAGTTATCAATCATATCCACTAAAGCCGGCAGCCTGTCATTACGCGTTCTTCTCATTTTGCACGACACTCGGTATATCGAGGACTCGCTCGCGGAGGCGATTGCCTTATGTAATTTTTCCGCGAAGATGCGATTTCCGCATAACGTGCCAATCGTCCTGATGCTGTTCATCTTCGTCGCGACGAAGAGAATCTGCGCGACTATGAAATAAATGTGGTTTCACTGTTTGCATCAGACTATTACGGATATTTGATACAGTTTCTTCCTCCTCTCTTTTTCTTTCGTTTTTCAAAAAAACGAATATTATTTAATATGTATAGTATTTAATGAATGTTATTTAATATGTATATTATTCAATGAATATTATTTAATATGTAAAATGCATATTATTTAATATGTGAATTTCAAACAGAACACATTCAATCTTTAATCATTATAGAATCACGTGAAAAAATCGTGGCTTTTTGATGAATGAAAAAAAATTCAATGTTACAAAAAAGGAAGTTAATAGATATCTCGTTTTAATTATTTTATGCTTGAGACCGATGTAGACATGATGTAGAACGCGGTCTATTATTTTCGCTGAACTCAATAAAAAAAAACCGCTGACAATAACGTAGCTTCGACTTTGCCATTTAATTCCGCGATAGCGGGGCCGAGGTCCGCAAACTTCCCCCGGATATATCATGAGCTGTCCGCACTGCGGTTAGATTCAACGCCGCCGTAATAGTTCGGAGTTAATATCGTGTGCATGTGCGACGTGAGTGCCGGCGGTGATGGTTCTTTGAATAACAAGGCGTCATTCAAAGGAACGCCGACGCGTTCGTGGCACGCCGAGAAAGAGGGGAAAACTCCTCCGGGCCAGGCGTAATCTAGTTCGCGCGATTTCCACATGAACGGCCACGAGTATTCTCTGTGCCAAGCCACGGCGTTATTTTCGACCGCTTCTTTTTTTAAATTTAAAACGTCGTTAGTCGCGCATTTGGGAACGCGGCTCCTCTTCGTAGACCGGACGCGACGGGGATTACACGCTATCCACCCTTTCATCAGCGTTACACAGCCGTTGACAGTCTCTGGCCCGGTTCTTTACTATATGGCCGAGGGGATAGGTGTGTCGCTTCTTTCCCATCTTCCTTTTTTCTGCTCTCTTTTCCATCGTATCTCTTTCGGGTAGCGAGCGGACTGAATCAACTGAGAAAGGGGAGAACGCCGCTCGTCGCGTCGCACAAGCTTTTTTACCGTATTTTTACCGACCACGCCGCGAAACATTCATTTCGCTTCGCCATTATTCCCCAGTTATCCCCCTCTCGCATAGATTTATCAACGGCTACTTTGCGCTCGGCTTTTCGTTGCATGTTAGGCGTCAAAGGAACACCGCAAACGCTCCCTCTGTTCATTTTTATTTCGGTGGAAGCGTGTAATGCTACGGCGTTATTAAATTTCTCAGCGGGATTATAACGCGTTATACAGATAGATTTTTATGAAGTCAAAGAATATTGTGACGAAGTCAACACAATTCATGCGAAGATATAATAGAAAAACGTAATGCGCTTCTTTTATTATATTTTTTGTAATAATTATAATAAAAGTGTAAGAGACAGTATGATACAATGCTAAATGAACAAGATAAATAATCCAACAGATAATCATGCTTTCTTTAAAGAAATAATTTTGTAAATTGTACATCATTAGGCATTAATGACACGGAAAGTTTTATTTCGCTTTAATTATTATTTCGATTGCCTTAAGAGATATTTAATTAACGA
Organism: Cephalotes varians; assembly: GCA_037157785.1. Lineage (NCBI taxonomy): Eukaryota > Metazoa > Arthropoda > Insecta > Hymenoptera > Formicidae > Cephalotes > Cephalotes varians. Next base: position 1,332,691 of record JANQDE010000041.1, on the reverse strand, counting down.
AACATATGATTTATCATGCAATTAATATAACAAAACTTGAAATGTAGATTCAATTATTACAATATTCTGTAACATTCTATAACATTTTGTAACGATTTAAATTTTTAAGAAAAGACATAATTTCTCGCTAGTCTTCATTTCAATCACACAGATTCGCTTTTGCAACAAATGGGCTGCTTATATTTATGCGAGCGTGATTGGTAGCGTTGGGCACATCGCGTTTACATTATAGAGACCTCCCGACGTTTCTTACAAAATGGAAAGCAGTCGTAACCGGGAGGACGGGATATAGGAAAGCAATCTTCCACGACGAGTATCGCGAGGGTCGACTGAGAGTGGTTAGGTGAGGTGGGTAACGCATAGATCGGTATCTACGTAGGTAGATATTTCAGTGTTTCCCAAATGGTGTTCCCTGGAATGCCGAATAAAATAAAAATGAAAAATTTAATCCACAATCTGACGATTTTATTTTTATTTGTCTCGGCCGCTTCTTACGTTCTAATATTATTCTTTTTCATGAAAACCGAATTTGACGAAAGGAAAAATATCTCGATATAAATTCAAATATAAGATTATTATTATTGTACAGAAGTGAGATAAAATTTGAAGTCCATAATATCGTGAGCATATAAATTCAGCAAGCGATTAATTGTCAAAGTTCAAAGCTCAGCATTTTAACGTCGTTTCTTTGAAACATATGTAATATATGTGGATTGAGGAAAGTCTATGCGACGCAAGGGTCGGGGGAAACGGATACTAGAAAAAAGAAAAAACATTTCGGTCGTCTCTTGAAGTCGATGCAATTACGAGCTCTATGACGTATTCCGAAGAATTCAGTCGCCATATAACAAATTGGGAGACACTGCTCCACGTGGATGGGCAGATAGAGAGGAGATAGTCGGGCTGCAGATCGCGTCCGTCTCGCGTGTCCGCAATTTTTCCGGCAGAATCGTTGCTCGCTCGTTCCATAATGCATGCCGCGCGCCGCGCAATGCCCTACACGACGCAGCCGCGTCGCCGGACGTTCTCATACGCCGTGAAAGAGAGGAGAGTCGATAGAGAGTCCGGTGGAGGAGGGCGCGGGAGGGTGCGTTGGCGAGAGAAAGAGAGAAAGAGAGGAGGAGAGAAAGACAGAAAGACTGGCATCCAATGGGAACGAGAAGCTTTTTCGTTATGATCGTAATCTTAGAACCAGACCAGCCGCGGGCGTTCGGTCCAGCCGGACGACTGCTACTCCGCTCGATTTCTTACTCGTCTCGCAGGCCGTCCCTCCGGTCGATACGCGACTTTAATTCCGCCATTTGCGGGGGCGATACACGCATCGGCGAACGACGCCCCGCTGCAATCCGATATGCATGCCGCGCCGAGTCGAGATCGCCCGAGCGTTTGTCCACGCCGGGGATTGGCATGTAACGAGCAAAATCACTCTGATTGCGCACGCTATGTGAATTACATGCGCGAAACGCGGATCCCAATCGCAGTTTCGCCGAGAAATTTCCGCGGTCGGTTGCTGTCACGGTGCTCAAATATATTATCCCTCTGGCAGAGCACGAAACGATTCTCGCGCGGCTCAGCTATAAAAGTGAGACGTAATAAGAAGTTTGAGTGATCGGCGCGAATTCTGCGAATATGCAGAATCGGATATCGTGATCGAAGATTTTCTTTCGTGGGGTTACAGCGTTGTACGAATCTGCTCGATTGTTTTGCATGGTAAATCTCGTTGTGGCCAGACATGAGTCCAGTGCTGACTGTTTGCTGAATAAATGATACAGTCCGTAATACCGCTAGTCGCAGTGCGCTGCTCGTGAAATTCGTGTGCATAACTGGAATAACGGATGAAAGAGGAGCAGGCGGGGAAAGGGGAGAGGAGAGAGACAGAGAGTGAGAGAGAGAGAGAAGAGGCAAATAACTGGGTGAATTAATAAAGCCGGTGCAACAGGGAGATATCGCTAAATCATAGAAGACTCGCGGGATTATCCGTACGCGCGCGTGCGAGCCGAACGCGAAATAAAGCGCGAATTGCGCATTCGGCGTTCTACATCAAGTGCGCACGATAGTGCCCGCTCGTTCGCATAATAATCCCCCATAATGCGCTGGCAGATTGCATTTTCAACGAGACCAAATAATTGCATCCAATTGCGAGGTGTTTAATTCGTTAGGTTCCTCGCGTATTGTTTTGCGGCACGTCGCACGGCGGGTGGCGCGCAATAATCGCGGACAGCTTTATTAAAATATCTCGCGCGGCACCCTCCCCCCCGCCCGCCACCCGCGGCGGTCCTTTGTCGTCGATTTGTATCGTCGCATTCCGCGGCTTTCGTCGCTTTGCATTTTAATAACGCGGCCGATAGACGACGGATTAACGCGGGGATTCTTCCGCCTCCTCCGCGACGCCGAGCTTAAGCTTTACATCTGATTTACGGTACCGAGATTTTTAATATCTCGTATTGTAAAGCGCAGCGTCTCGTTAAAGTAACCGAGAAACTTCGTATGTGGTATCCGAAGGATACAAGCGCGCATGTATAATCTTGTGTAATGCAATCTGCAAACACCTCTGGACACGTGTCTCTTCACGCAACAGACTCGCCTCACGTGTATGCTTCAATGACTGTAGTTATCCGCTTTGTAGATCATATCTATAGCACCGTGCTGTCAGACAATCGCTTTTTACTAGATCTTAACTGTAATAATGAACTTTAGTTGGGTGGTCTTTGTCCTAGTTCACAGCTATACGACGAGCAAGTTCTGGTTGAATGTAATTTTTTAGATCATAAAAAGCTAGAACTGAACCAACTTTTTTTTAGATCGTACTTTCACTAACAAACTTTCATCAATTGTGCCTTTCTCGATCACAGCTCGGCAATAAGTATTTAACCGCCCGTAGCTTTCTCTCTTTTGTGATTATACAATAAGCAGAAATGATATATTTTTTTAGCAAACCGTTGATCAATTACAATCGATCTTGGCAAAATTGATTTTTAAATAATTCTGGTTCACAGACATTATCTACTCCCCGCAAATAGCTGGCGGGACGCGAGGGGTTAAATCACCTTTTGCCGGCGCGACAGGGGGTGCGCGACGCAGGGAAAAACGAGGAAATGATAAAAGCCCGCTGGCGCGACGTCCTTGCGTAAAAATGCTAACGATGCATCTGCATACGGCGGCGATGCACCATTGCGGAGAACCACGGGGGCGGTGGAGGCAGAATACGAAACGGGAGGGAAGAGGGGGCAGGGCAAAGGGGAGAGAAGCGCAGCGGGGTGGAATGACTGCGCGCGCGGAGGCTATTCCCAAGGCACTCCTGCCACGGGATTCCCCCCGATGCGATTTTAGCCGAGGCAAATAGGATTCAGCGTAAATGCAGTCACGTGTATGTAGGATGTATATATATATATATATATATGTGCGCGCGTATGTACGTACGTCCGGCGCTCGCGAGTGCTGTCGCGGCACTGTTTGAACCCCCTCTGCCCCATTCCCCTCACCCTTCCGTGCCCAGCGTGGAGTCGCGATGGAAATCCGTGACAGAGCGAATGCGCGAAATTGCGGCGGCTGAGGATCGTCGTCCCGACGATGAGCCTCCGGCCAACTTGGATTCCATCCTCTCATTCGCGCCGGGTGCTTTACCGGGTCAGAACCCGGGTGCTGGGTATTATGACACTCGGAACGAACTCTTGAGATCGCCTCGCGCATCGTGTGCCCGGAAGGAATTCCGGAACAACGTCCTGGAGTTTCATTTCTTTCCTTTTGTTGGCATGACGTTGCCAAGTTCCTCAACATGTCGCTTACAATATAGCGGGAATCACTTTAGCGACCGCTGTATTATTCTATTCGCTTTGTTTTGCTGATGATAAAAAAAAACATCTGATACTGATTTAGTTGAGTAGTCTCATTAGTATGAGGTAACCACACATGTTTCGTGACGCTAGAGTGACCATATATGGGACACGCCTTCCCAACCACCATTAAGGTTATTTAAAGAGAGAGAGGGGAACGACCATATTTTTTCATAAGATAACGCACGTGTAATTATTTAAAGTCATTCAATTGTATCTTCTTCATTGCTCAGCCATGCGGATCAATATTGCATAATTTCAAGATAACATTGCGTGTTATTTGGAACTTTAATGGCGGATGATTGTCATGATGTAACGATTGTGCTTAATCGGAAATAATATCACCTATTATCCTACCTACGGTGTAGCTACCTAGAACGATAGTTATAGCGACGCTATAGTCATTGCAGAGTAACTGACATAACTCACTGGACAATTGAAGGGTTAAACGCGTATAATTTGATTCTAAAGAACTTGGAGGAAGTGAATTTCAAGTTGAGAAATTCAATGTGTAGAGATCATTTCTTTCTGTTTTCCTGAAAAAATTCAATTAGTCCGTCGTTTCAGTTGACATTATCGATCGCCCGCGATGCATGTGCTCGTGAGATGATCTTGGAGAAGTCGTCGAAGATTGTATCGCCAGCTGGACCGACGTCGAGAGGCAATCACGCGAGAAACAATACGAGCAATAGGCAGGTCAGAAAGGAAGGGAACGAGCCGGGCTGAAGCTACGCTCGTGGATGATAGATCGTGCCTCGTCTCGTGGATATATAGATCGGCATCGGTTCGTTGAAAGAGAACTACTTTCCCAATAAGTTAGACTCTGCCGATCGGCGGCGCGATACTGTCAAAATTCTCATACGCGGGGCGTGAACGAGCGCTCTATTGGGACCACCGGAATTATTATCCCTCGACTACCGCATGTGCGCCGGAGAATCGTTTAACGAGGTCCTTTTTATTCCTTTTTTATCGCTCCGTTCTAATTCGAATACGAATCGTCGAATATTGAAAACAAGCAGCAAAGTTTAAATAACCGATCGTAAAAGATGTCGATTACTTGTTGTCACTTCTTTTTAGAGTCACGAAAACAACTCGTTAATTTTCGGATAATCAATCGATGAATTTCTGATCTTTCCAGGAGCGCGATGAATATTTGCTGATCTCTGAAACAGTACATATGCTTTCGATTTTAGAAATATCGGCATTTGATTAAAACTGTTTGTTGGAAACGGGTATTTTTGGATGATATTACTTATTACCTTTAAATAAAGTTAATCAATTAATCAATTCGCAGTCTTCAGTCCAATAATTAATAAGAACTTCTTTTCTCGTTTTATTTAATCTTGACTTCGATCTACCGACGATGGGTACCGATAAAGTTCAAGTGTCGAATGTGTTATTATGTAGATTGAAAACGGATAATCTCGATCGAGCGGCGTACGACTCTTTTTCGTGACCGTTGACGGAGAAACGGTGATGCAAATACGCCGGAAGCGTTTCTTCGCAAGTGGCAGATGGTAGTTTTGTATTTTCTGCTTCTGCTTCGGCACTGCTTCTACCAGGCTTTAACTCCTTTTTTTTAGACCGCTAAAAGAACCATGCGTTTTTTAGTGTCTTCGCGGCTAATGGATTACATATGCGCCGAGAGAAAAATAAAGCGCAACAAGCACTTTACAAACGTTCGTGCTCTTACAAAAAATAAAAATTGTATAAATAATTATGGCTCGCTAAAAATTAGTTTCTATAAAAAGGTTGATCCGAGAATTGACCTCATTTCCTAAATGAGAATCAATACAATTGCGTTGTTGTTAAATGATAATTGTATCGATAACATGGTAATAATTAAATAAAAATGATATACTTGCTACACAATAACATGTATATCGTTTCAAATCCACGGCATTGACGAATTTGTCGATTATTGTCACTTTGGAAAAGCACAATTTTCCCGCTGCGAAATAATTGAAACATTTATGTGCGTGATTTCAATCCACACATTAATATAAAATTATCGGGAAGTAGTTTGTGCGATCGACGAAATGCGATTAAAAATGTATTCGCGTGTTATCGACCAACGATGACCTAATACACAGGCAAATAATACCGACATACATAATTTGGCTCAATTATCGTGATTATTTTACAGAATCCATTCGGCGGGTCGAATGCGCGACCCGCGTAAAATAATAATTACAGAGAAAGGTAGAGAGAGAAGGGAAGATCGATTTGCGCGCGACGGGCAGATTAATATCGCGAGATGCGTCGCGCGAAAATCGCGAACCCTTCAAATATGCCGCTCCGTTATCGCGAGCTGATATGCCGTGACAAGCGATCCGATACGCATGCAAATTCGCGGCGTGGCGCGAGAGCACAGTTATTGAGCCGTAAAATACGATCTATCGATAAATAACGTCGACCGTCGGCGATTATGCCAAAACGGAGCAATTCGACGGTCGCAAGCGTCGGAGATACGTAACTGTAATTGATTGTCGCTTTATGGCAATTTAAAGCGAGATGTCGGTTGCTGCTGGGAACGATATCGATAAATCGGCGGACAGTACACGACAAGTACACAAAATACACGTTTTCGCGAAATTGCACGTTGCACCGGTATCGCGTGAAGTTTCGAAACGAGAATACCGATACATCCGGATGTCATCCGGAAGTTGCGCTTCGTTCTATTTCGAAACAGACATCATTCGAATATCCCGAACGTCTTAAGTATGAAGATAAATTTTCTTGTTTTACAAATTGGAATCCGCATGTGACTGGATTCGTGCGGGTGTCTTACGACGAGAAGGTTGTGCCGAGGGAAGAGGGATGAAAGATCGGGATGAGAAAATTGACAGGCAGTTAACTAAATGGCGAAAGCAAATCACGGGCTATCGGTGTAATATTTTACTTTCGAGACAGCGGCGGCGGCGGCGGATGCCATTAATTCGCAATTAGTCGGAATTAGACGCAGCGGAATAAGTTTCCGCGAGCGAAACGAGGATTTGCCGAAACGCCGATGCCGTGGTGTGCGAGGGAAAGTTACCGGGGTCCGCCAAATTGGGTTCAACTTCTATTGGCTGCTCTGTACGACTCATCGATCGTGTTGCGGCTAAGCCAATTACCGATATACCTTGTCTTTCGGTTCTATTCATGTTGGATGTCCTTTTGGCCGACGCGATAAATAAGAAACATCTTTTAATTGTTAATGCTATTCATTCTCGCCTAATTCCTCTCGGACATGAAGCAAAAATATTCTTCTATTTAGGAATCAATCTAAAAATTTAATGACAACAAATTGGTAATTGGAATCGAAAAATGTTCACTTATCGAGATTCTCATTTATGTAACGTTTATTTTTAATTCGCATTATTGGTAGCTGATTTGCGTTAATTATAATTTATTGAATAATGAAATTTAGCTTCTGTATGAACAGCTCTATTAAAATTAAAAGAAAGAAAACTAAGAAAAATTAAAACTTTTTTTAACGCATCCGCATTTTAGCTGCACATGCAGGTGCAATTATTCATCATTTGTACAAGAAATAATCGATTTTAATTAATCCGATCCGGCAAGTTACAAGGAAAGAGAGTGCTACATGAATGCTCAGTATATAGTTCGAGCACATTTCCAGGTGCACTTAACTACCGACACAACGAGCCTAGTGCGTTTTCTGAATGCGAATACTACATTGTAATTGGTTCGCCGTGATGAGCTTAACCACCATATAAATTGACTAGAAGAGTCTCACAACCGGTCTTTAATATATGCCTTTCTACGCCGCGACGTAACGTGAGCTCGGCGATAACTATACCGTGAGCGCTTTTTGCTGATCGTGCGTCAGCAATAATCTGCTTCACGTACGTATTCTATTGCCGGCGTCGTTTTATGGTTTCACGATTTAGTTTTTTCGATTTAATTTATTCTTCTATCGCGATACTAGATACGCTAACTTTATCGTATTCTGATGTTATTCTGCAGTTTCATTTTGCCGATTTTGATCTAAATTTGACGAACTATCATCCTCTGAAAACCGCATTTCGAAGAAATTACTAATTACGTGTGTATAAAAGTCGTAATGTTATTACGAAATGACGATAAGTTTGAGAGTCGCATCATTGTTTTAAATAATATTTATATAAATTCATCATCCAATATTACTTTCTTTGTCACGGCAAGCGTCGCGCATGCAGGTGAACCCCGCATCGAGGGTGAGTAGCACATCGCGTCGTGAGAAAACGGAAGCGAAGGCCGTGTGAAGTTTCCTCGTCGATAATCGAAGGAAATCCCCGACAGCAGCCGGTCGATGCGGTGCGCCCGTGCCGCTGTACTTGTCGATGTGAGGCACTTTAAATACCGTCAGCGGCTGTCCGTCGCTTTCACACTAGCGTGTGGGAAGCCACGCGAGTGTCGACATCGCTCAAGTGGCCCGGGACTGACGTTTATCGTGCTGTGCCGTCAGCCCGATCTTCTCTCACCCTCGATTATCGCCGCGAGTTATTTGGATCGTTATTGATAGACTCGTTACGACCTGGTCCAGTGAAATCGACATTGCTCCACGCTAATGAAGGCGGCGAGGGAAGACTGTGATATTTTACTTTTCGATATTTCACACTAAACGTTGCTTTAATCTTGTTGCAATCACGAGTGGACGAGGATAAAAAGAGAAAGAGAAAAGTTTATATAGTTGCGCGATAATGAGAGATTGCATCTTGTAATTGTACTTGTAATTATGCTTATTGGTATTGGTAAACGAGGATATATAAAAATAAAAGATAAAATGAAAAGGTTTCAAGAAAAAGTGAATTTATACGCGTTGCTTGTGATAATTATTATTTCAGAATGTTATTAAGTATAATTATCGTACATTTCTTGTTAGTTTAACATAAACAATTTCATTCAACCTGTAAACCTGTTAGACGGTAATACCTGTTGGTGTTTTATCAAGGCGCTATGGATGGAAAATTAATTGCGATCGTACTTCTCTGGAAAAAGAACAGAAAGAGCAGGCTATACCGAGCCCTTGAGGAAAATCTTGACGGTGCTTACGGAACCGTCCGTGTCGGACGAGACTCCTCAGACACTTTGGAGGCCATGATGCTGGTCGCGACAAAAAGAAATTAATCGCAGCTATCGTAGCGCCGTGCTATTACATGGTGGCAAGGAGAGTTCACGCAAGAAACGGTGGTTGAAGCGTTCGCCACGATTAATCCGCCTTTTTATGATATCATCCTCGTCTGCACTCACGCGATCCATAACCGTCCTGGAACTTAATCCAGCGCGGTAAGAGGACATTTGTTTCCTTCTTCTCTCTCTCTCTCTCTGTTTCTTTTTTCTCTCTCGCGATACTTTTTTCGCGCTTGGATAACGGTGCACAGAAATCCTTAATAATTGTTTTCGTTATTTCCCGTTATCCGTAAGACCGAATGAGAGTCCACGGGTGAGTGGGACCGGATGGCCCTAGAGCGGGTTGCAGGGACGATACAAAGGATCAAATCTGCCAGCTCTTAACGAGCCCCGACTTAGGACGCGAATCCTTGGGGCGAAACTGGCTTACACCGGCAACGAGGAGGGTTGTCTCGTACGGGAGGGAGAGGAGGATGTCGTTGCAGCGCGAGGAAACAGATAGATAGAGACTTAGAATTTTAGTCAGCGGATAGAGAAGGATTGCGGAGACCCGCTCCCTCTTCCGTCCTCCCTCCTCCACCTCCGCCTATGTCCCTCTTATCCTTGCTCATCCCCCGTATCTCCGGCTGTAACAAGCGCCAGTGTAAAGTCGACTTCGGCTGACTCAGCCACGGCGAGACCATGTAGTTTTACCTCTTCTCTACGGCTTCGTGCAACCCTTTCCTGCCGCCCCCCTGGCCCCTCTTCCGCCCTCAACTACCGCTACCTCTGTTCTCCGGCTTCGAGCCGTCCCACATCCTCTGCGACTTTCGCATTGTATCGAAATTCCCGAGAGCCCTGCACGCGCTCTCGAGACCAAGCAAAAATGGTTGGCCGCTCTTCAAAGGCGAGGCACTCCCCATTTCCCCTCTCGCATCAAAAGAGAATCGGGAAATTCTTTAATTGGTAATGACTGACGATTGTTTCGTGAAGTTTTGCGTATAGCTCATACCATTGATTCAAGATATAAGAGAAATTTCTATGCGGTTAAGTTTAACTCTTATGGTTTATATCAAACTTGATCTAATAACATGTAACGTGTATGACGATTGAAGGGAAATTAGGGCGTGATATACGGATAGGTAAGTCTTAATATACGTATATTATAGTCTTCTCACATGAGCAACTTCGCAAACCGAACAGATACTTTGCTGGGATACACGTACATCAAAGTTCGTGTGTGGGAACGTGTGTAGATACTCCGTCGTTTGAAGTTTCAACGATCCCATTATTTTCGTCCCGAACAAACTTCCGCCCGGGAGCCTTCGTTCGCGCAGCGAATTCCATTAATTAATCCCTTAATGAGCGATGCTCGTTAAATCCGCGACGAGATTAAATAATATTTCTCGGTAGCGATTGCGTCTCGGGACTAGGGGAACCGGTCGAGTCGTCTTGTTCCCTTATTAAAGTCACGTACGGCTCATTATATTTCTCTCGCGGTGTATTCTCTTCTCCTTTTCGCTCTTTTTATCCTTTTCGGATGCACAACTGCCGCCACGTAACTTCGAGGTTAACGCTTGGCAAAACGAGATCGCCGCGGCAAGATTTCAGAAACCGGCTACCTTCTTCTTGCTCTCCGCATGCGTGAAGCGTGCGTGACACGTTTTTACGCCTCTGCGTGGCGATCCGGTTGACGATGAAATTCCTTATTTTGTTCGCGCCGTCCGCCGCTCTAACTCGTGCAACAGCATTGCGTGGTTCATTTGAATGAATAGAAATATTATGGATTCATTCTCTTATTATAGAGATTGGAATGACACGTTTTTGTTCTAATGATATAAACATTAATTACATAAATTATGTTTTTGAAATTTTTATATTTTTTTGAAGAGAGCCAAAGTTCTCGGACAAACAGAATAACAAAATTATTATCGAGATACAGTTTTGATTTTTTTTTAAAGAATATTTAATTAGGATGTGTGATGATTTATATACTTTGTGTGTATCACTAAAGTAAATGTGAACCGTTTAAAACATGAATATAATAGATATCCGTGAAACGTAAACGTGCAATTTTATGGATCAAACATAATGGCTATATTATATTTCTACCTTTTCCTCTATCCACCAATTATCCCAGCCATCCTTATAATCATCGAGGATATACCTGTACGTGGATATATACTCAATGATTATAATAGGTAGCTTTAGACACCATAGATATTTTTGGACAAGCAAAGGTAGAACGTGAAGATGTACAACTTGATTCGGAATTCGGAGCAACTCCTCTGAGATCTCGAAATAAAGCGCCATCGTCAAATATACAAAGTAGCCCGAAATAAAACAAGATCTACTTGAAACGATAATTTGTTTGAAACATTACCAGGATTTAGATAGAGATTTGAATTTAAACCAAGACTAATGTTTGGTAGCTTCTTGGAAATTAGGACAAGCTAAGAACAAGATGTTAAAACAATAATCAAAACAATTGTGATAATATGACAAAAAATACGATAGCTACAAATGAAATCAGTAATACTATAGGAAAGTAGAATTATTAGTAACATTGGTTCTGCAATTTGCAACTAAATAAAAAAAAAGCAAGAAGTATAATATAAAAACGTTTTGTTGCTAGAAGTTCTATAGTAATAATAGAGTAAAATAAAATCAAGAAGAAAAAACTAAACAAAATAAGTAGAAACGAAGCTTCAAGGTTCAGTGCAGTTTGATAAAACTAACACAAAGAAGAAATTTGAAGTTCTTAATTGAACGGGTATTGTTTGCGAAGAACGCGAGATCCGCAGTAGATGTGCAAGTTAGGCGGAATGTGCTCGCTGTCTGCATCACGACTCTCATCGCTCCAACCCTTCCCCTCGCTTCTCCTCTGAGCCCTCCAGGCTCTGTCTCATCTTATAAGGCAAACGTCCATATCTCGGAGTACAGCTGTAGCTGCCGTTGTTGCGGTTGCAACCAACCAGCACCAACCGGCAATCTCGCGCGAATCTTTTCACCTGGTCAGTTTTCTCTATTTGTTCTCGCCTGTCAAAATATTCGCTTTCATAGTCTAATTCCATTATAACGAATGGAAGGGAATTGTCATTTTAAGCCGACCGTACCAAACGTAAATTTGAATGGACAGTTCCATGTTTTTGTAGCATGTATCTTAATGTATTTGTTTCATTTTCTTCTAAATTTATTATTTCTGTAAAACTTTAACAAAAAGAAGTTTTATTAATGTATTTCTTAATTTATTAATGTATTTCTTTTTTCTTAAAGAATGTGTTTCATCGTTTTTACTTTTTCTTATGTCAAGAGCAAGAACGTAATAATAACATACATGTAACATTGTAATGAAATTGTAAATTATGAAATGGAGGACCGTAAGACACCGTTTGTCTCTGTTCGTCGCGTTGTTTGGAGCAAACATTTATAAGACGAAACTGAAGCCCGAAAAAAGAAACGGCAGGAAAAGCATGGCGGACGATGAATCCTCATTCATAAAGATAAGACCTGAGTAAACCTATACATTCACCGCGGTTTTCGCTGGAACACGTATATCATGATTTACGAATTTGGCAATTTATCGCGACGCGCAAGTAAATATAGTAACATATATATATATATATATATATATATATATATATATATATATATATATATATAGTGCAAATTTGAGTTTCTGTGCGTACTCTATAAATATACATACTCCATTCCGATTTGAATAAAGATTAAGAGCTGAGAGCTGACAGTCGCAAACCGATGATCTGTGCAAACTTGTGCTCGCGATATTGTTATACTAGATTTCGACATTAATTTACGATTACGCAGGCATTATGTATGTAGGCGATACTCTTGTAGTTTTACGATAATTTATTTCGTACTTTAATGATTTTCCGTGACGTTGTATTCCGGTAGCGGGTATTAAGTTATAGCATTCATCACGTTTATCGTGCGCGCGTTATCTATGACGCAACGGCATCGCAATCACGAAACCGCGATGTACAACCGTCTCTACCCGGCCGGAGATACCGCATCGCGCGTCCTTCTCTCTTCCACCCCCGTTCCGCCCCTCGCACGAGGGTTCTGTCTCATCTTATAAGGCGAACGTCCATATCTCTGGACCTTCAGTCGCTGCCGCACTTGGCCTCCCGAAGAAGTTTGGTTCCTCTTTTTCGTTCCGTCTCTCTCCTTCTGCCTCTTCCAAACCTTCTTGGAGAACTGTATGCGCAAATGTGTATCGGGAATGATGCATGGAGGCCGAGATCAGAAAGGGAGGAAAGAAGAGGGGGGACAGCAGGGGAGGGGAAAGAAGCGAAGAAGGAGATTCAGAAGGGCACGCCGGAGACGAAGGGGAGGAACTAGTTATGGTAATGAGGAGATGCAATGATAGCTCAGCCGTTCGCTCCGAGTTAGCTCTCTCTTTCCCATCTCTTTTTCTCCTCTTTTTCTCTCTGTCCTTTTCGCTTCGCTCGACTCTTTACCTTCGCTCTGCCTTCGTACGGCGATGATCCCCGGGACCGCTTACGCACCTTTTTACGCCTTATTGTTCACCGAGACGTGGCTGTTATCCGTGCGACTCGCAATCTCCGCTGTATGGCTATGTATGTGGAGCGCCCGCGCGCTCATTCGTCGCATAATGGGACGGCTGCTCACTTTAAACACGGTAAATAACTCGCGCAGTGGCGCCGCACTATCTGTAACGCGGAATCGCCGTTGTTCCAACATGTACGCGATCGTTATGAAAGTAATTCTAATTTACGGGTGTTCAAACGGTATTTAATATTCTTTTTTTACTTAAAATATATTCGTTTCTTTCGATATTAATAAATTGAATATAATGACATAAAGAGAATGCAAAGAAGAAATGCATTACTTAATATGATTTTCTTAGACATCTTTCTTTAAATTGATTCTCTTAAATAACTTATAATTAGGTTGATTAAGATTAATTAATTTCCTATTTAACTAGGAAGAAACAGAATATCACTTAAATTATGATCAATGTTTATGGACATATGTCAGCAAGAGTTATTTTCAGAGTTTGCGTTTCACTCTTGTCTTATCTGGAATAACTTTTTAATTCGTTCTGTCATCGTTACGTGTTACGACGCTATATTTTTACGACACCACGAATTAACCGATTCGGCAACGATCTATCTTCCGCACAGCGAAGGGATTCTGGCGGAGAATTCCGAGAGCGCGATAGCATCTTAAGAATCTTCGAATTCTTGAACGGCGGCGAGAACGAATTGTCCACGAATTCGACAAATTATCGAGCCGTTTGCGTTATCGTGTCGTTTGCGCGTGCGAACATCGTGTTGTAATCGTCGCGTTGTAACACACTGTCCGTCGTGGCATACCCGCGCTCTCTCGCCTTGTTAAGATTATCAGCCCGTAGGAAGCCGCAGGCCGGCGGTTTTCGTCGCCCCGGGATAAATTCCGGCTATTCGGCTACTTAACTCGTATTACGGCTAATTGGTGTAACAGCCACGTCCGTTTAATGGCTCGCTTTAACGACGCTTTCATTTCTAACTCCGGAGGAACTCCGCCCGTAGTTCAGCGTCCGACCCTCGCGTCCAATTAACGCACGAAATTGAACCGCGGGGAACACCCAGAATTCTTAAGGCACGAATTAATCGTTGATACGATTTATCACGACTTTGGCACGCGGCGTGTAGAGAAGCCGCTACAAAATTGCCATCCATCTCGTCCATCTTTCGGATATGTAATAAATGACTTTTCGCCTTTACTGCTTGCTCCTGCCATAATTCTTCTTGATTTTCGATTAAGATAAAATATCTTGATGTTTTACTCACATATATTTTCTATTATTATTATACTATTAAAATTAAAATTTTAAATCAAGTTTTTAACTTGAAATTAAATCATAGATGAAAGCAATTTTTAATAATTAAATGCATATAAATTTTTGTATAACTTTATAATAAAGATAAAAGATTTTCATGATGTTGCAATTGTTTCATTATACTTTGTTTTCCAATTTTTATTTAATTACAAAGATTGATTTTCTTTTTTCTATTTCTTCGTTCGTATATTTTTCTTAGAAGAACGTTGGGACATATTAGGAAATTTATCTTTAAACAGAATCGCTTCATTTCTCGTGCAAGTATAAATTATCTGGCAGACAATAATCGCGGTTGACGGCAGAAACTACAGAATGAGTTACTGCTTCGCTCGTTCTCGCGACGGTCGATGTGTCGCCCTCGAGATTCCCCTTTGCGTGTCCGGCAGCTGCGTCGTTTTCGCCGTACGGAAAGAGAATCCTGCGTGCGGTAATGAGCCGCGATGAGAAGACGACCGGAGGAAAAACGAAGACTGCGAAAAAACAGAAAGAGAGAAAGAGAGAGAGAGAGAGAGAGAGAGAGAGAGAGAGAGAGAGAGAGAGAGAGAGAGAGAGAGACAGAAAAAAGAAAAAGAGGGAAAGGGGACCTTTTCTATATTCCCTCCGACGAGACGAGGGCAAGAAGTACGCCGAAAAGAGCGACGTCGAACTGCGCAATGTGGGAGGAAACGTAGCGTGATACCGGCAGTACTTTGTCACTTCCTCTCCCTCTCATCCAATCCGTCGTCGTACCACAATGCGTATTTCAGAGTCGGCAAGACAGCAGTGTTTTTCCTCGGTGTCGTTGACAGTTTTGTTACTCCAAACGTCGACGTTCTCGCAATGGCCGAACCAGCTTGACATACGCATTAGTATCCGCTTCGAGATAAAGCGCAAAGAGGAGTGGAAATGACAGGAAAAAGAGAGACCTTTAACAATATCGCGCGTGCGAAAAGCGCGAATCCGCTTGCAAAGAAAGATCTTCGACAAACTGCGTCGGGTTTCAATTCGCTTTTGACGGAAGAGCTTCAAGAGAAGCTTCAAGATTCTTTCTAGGTAACGATTCTTTCTTATCGAGAAAACGAGGGGAAAAAGATGCGAAGGTATAATATAGTAATACTTTTGAACGGCAATTATATATAAATTGATTCAGCTTGAGATTATAAATTTTATATCATGAAACATGACAATTATTCATTCCGCAATAATAAACAGTTGTTGGCTGTTTGATGGGAAGATGATGAAATTTGCAGGTATCAAGGTAATAATCATTGATCTTCAGCGTTCTAACGTCATTTCCTTGAGTGACGAACAATGAGCGACGGCTCGAATCTCGTTTGACGTACAACTGCGAATTACGCGCTCGCGTGTACATTTTCCCGTAGGGGGAAGTTGTATTTGAGCAGGATAATACATCGTTTCTTCCATTAATGCGAATAGGGGAATAATGGCTGCTAATATGCAGGTAACGCCTTGTCTTCAATGTAGTTTCAAAGCAAGCTTTGGCGAAACTTTCCAAAATACATTCCCGCAAACTTTGCACATAAGCTTCCTTCGAGTAGAAGATTCCTAAAGAATTTTTTCGCAATTAGAACTAATTAGAACTCACATCTAATTTTATCATCGAATGAAAGAATGTCATATACACTGCTGATACAAACGTCATTGTGAGAAACAAATTTTATAGAAACTTTTTGAATTTCTTCTATCAAAACATACGCATTACATCAAGTAAAGTCAAATTACGATTTAATCCATTTAATCAATAAAAAAAACTAACGCAAAATAAAATCCTTTACATATTTTATTGTACATACTTGTAGTAAAAAGTAGAGTAAAAATAGATAACGATTCTGCATCTTTTATCTTTCGATGATCATTTTTACGACGGTATTGTTTGCCTTCGCTTCATGCATTCACCCTTTCCTTCCTTTGGCCCACTCGTCCGTAACTCGTTCGCTCAAAGTAAACCGTGCAAATTCGCCTTAATACATTCAGACAGAATTCCGCCGAGGGGGAATTCACTTTCGCGCGATCCTACGGTTTTCGAGCGCGGTAGAAATTGGCGGGAGTGACGTCGGGTTGACTGGAAGAACGGCGCTTCCCCCGAGACAGATGGAAAAAGAGCGGCTGATGGCAGAAGAAGGCTGGCGAGAGGAAAATGGGGGACTAAATGGACGTCATCCGTCCAACCGCTAGGCAGCCTGAGTAAATAAGTTATCAAGAAACCCTTCCAGACATTTCGACGAGGAATTAGCGGAACGGAGCCCGATTTATCACGCGCCTTTGTATTGAAATTATCTTATTCCGAGTCGGGCGAAGCAATCTTTCCGACTCCCAAAATGACATTAATTTACAAAATAATGCGAACGTATATATACTCAGCATTGCTTTCTTTGACGGTGGCATAACTGTGATTTTTCTCGGAGCTTCCAATTTATTTGAAATATACCCTCATCTTTCTTTTCGTTTGAAGAAGAGACATAGTTATGCGTTTAACTCTTGGAATTTCAATAAGATATATTCTAATATTAGTCCCGCGCTTATTTTCAGATAGAACTAATGAGCAATTTTAGATTTATACATGTGCGAAAATGAAAGGAATTAATAAATACCCGAAATAACTCGTAAAAATTGTAGCTTCCTAACGAGAAGTATCAATAAGAAATAATTATGAATAATTATTACACACGATATTTAATTCTACATTTTTCCAAATATCTCTACTATCGTGTTATATCACATCGATCGTTGAAGATTTCGCGAAATTTTAGCGTTACCATAAAACCATCGGTTGTAAATATCGTGAAACGTTATGTCCTCATATAATTTCGTGGAAATTATTTTACGATGCATTTGAGCGCGTTATCTGACACGCACATCTCACCGATATCCCGTCGATCTCGATCGCTCGTTGCGTTTTAACGCGATAGATATATCGTTTCGACGTTGAACGAGAAACCGCAGGCGTATGAGAGCACAGCTTTGAGAGAAGCGATGTTGGATCATAATGCCGTTAATACCAATTTACACGAGAAGCCAGTGCGTTTTATCAATTCGAAAGAGTTTTTTTTTCAGTATCTCTAGCGTTCTGATTTTTATTTCTTGTTATAATTTTGCTCTTAGCTGTAATTACTCTGATTTAAAAATTTTTAATTACATTTAATTGCATACTTAAGGAGTATAAGAGCAGAGGAAAAATTAAATAATGATATAAAAAGTTTAATATATGATTTGAATATATTAGAGTTTTATGATTGTAAAATAATATTTGTTCCAATATTTACTGTCACTAAATTAAACTTCTACTTTTTGATTCTGTACTTTGTATTTATTCTCTGAAATGTTGGAAGAGGAACATATAAATTTATACCAATTTCTAATTCATTGCACATTTTCATTGCACATAGTCTGATAATGAATAATGTTAATAATTGTAATGATATTATATTTAAAGAAAATATCTTGTTAAATAATGATGTATTTAAATGATCAGCTTTGGTGGATAAATAAACTGACCGTGTCATTTGCTTTTAGCGAAAATTTTAGCGGGCGCTTCAGCGTTTCTTTGAAATACGCCGACGCACATAGAACGTCACCAGTCCGAAATATATTAGCACTGGAAAAAAAGATGTCAATTCCAACAAACGCGCGGTCTCCCGTTTGACGAGAGCATTTGACGATCGTGTGATCTCGCGACGATCGATTCCGCCAGGCACGATCAGCTGGCAGAAACGAAGCCCGAAGCGCGTATTGGCGATACCGGAATTGCGGAATATTCCGCGGCTCGGCAAATCGTTTTTCAATAATTGCTCGCCACCGCGCACCGCCAAGTGCTATCGCGAAGGCGATAGAGGGAAAAATGCTTGATCGGATGTTTGCCTCTGGAAATTCGTGACATCAGCTCATCGCCCATCAGACCGCTTAATTGTAAGATAAAAACGAGTTTTACTTGAATCTTCTTAGTGCCGATATCGAGCGCACGATATCTGCTAACAGAAAGAATGCGAATCGATGCGTTCTTACCTCTTGACCGCCTTTACTTGCTTTAAAATCCTTTCCGCTATCGTGAGATATCGAAGAGGAATTAAATCTTATCATGTGTCACTTGAATATTCAATATTTTTCTATGCGAGATAGATTACTTTATAGAGAGAAATTCTCTTTCCTTTTGGTATTTTGATCAAAAAATTGTCAGAAAATAAATTTTAATATATCTTGAATATTCAATATTTTTCTATGCGAGATAGATTATTTTGTAGAGAGAAATTTTTTTTCCTTTTGGTATTTTTTTTTTATCAAAATTGTCAGAAAATAAATTTTAATATATCTTGGATTAAATGTATATCTTGTTCTGAATGTTATTAAATTAATAAACGCTATTGTGATAAACTTCTATCACGAATTCTAATAATACTGTTGTAAGATTATTATAACCGGATTTATAAGATTAATAAATTTGTAAAACTTTAAGATGCGTTTGTTTTTTATAATAGCGTATCTTCATTATTATTCTGATAAAATTTATATCTAACCTTCTTCACTAAGAAATCAAATTCCAAAATATAACTTGAAATAAAATTTTTTATTCTGATTCGATTACATAAGATAATTAATCATTTTTATACCTACTAAAATTAATTTTTGCATTACGAATGAAAAAATCATTCAAGAGACGTAATTTTCTAATTATAATTATTTCGTGTATATAAAATTGTCATAAACCATTATATCAAGTCCATCATAATGCAAATAGTTAACATCAAAAGAAATGCATTTTCTGTGCATTGTCGAAATATAAACGCATCATTATGCAATCGGTTAGATCGTGGGGTGGGATATGCGGTTTAAAGGGAGGGAAACGGATCGTTAAACGGCAGTTTGCACAGGGCAACGGCACGCGCGAGGATTACCGGAAGAAATTTTCGTCGCACGGCCCACCGAGGGCTCGTAATTCGCGATCACGCGTTGATTAAAGCGGAGTTAAGATCGCAGCGGCGGGCTTGTGCAGCGGTGCGCACACTTTGTACGTGTGTGTGTATGTCCTCCCGTGAGAATGGCGCGCGAAGGCATCGAGTTTCCCGAAAACGGCGCATATACTCGGTCGACGAGTTGTAGCCACATGACCCTCGCGGGAGCTGCTCGCGAATTAGGCTAAATAGTATGCGAGAAGTTTATTACATCGCGATGCAAGATAGAAACGACTGCAGTTATTGGCTGCAATTATTTCCGTGACGCTCTGAATCTCGACGCTAGATTTTTAAAACGTACAAAAAGTGTGACCATTATCTAATGAATCACTTTTTTATGTATTTAACATGTGATTTTTAATCAAAATAGTTTTGCCCGCATTCATATTTATGCGTTTAAAAGTTGATGCAGATACGCAATGTACATTTATCTTAATTTATCTTGCTGTAATTGTTAGTAATTATCACGTAAAACATTTTTACAGAATGATTGATAACTGCAGATTAATTTTATAAGCCCGACAAATGATCGATTTAATTTACAGCTTCCAGACAACGTTGATTTTCATCATTTTTTTTTCAACATTTTTTAGCAACATTTAATCGCGAAAGCGTGTATATTTAGACAGTTTTCCATATGTGCATAAGCAGATAAGCAAAAGTGTCAACGAAAAAATGAAATACCTCTCTCATACGATTGCATTGTTGCGTTTAGAATATAAAATATTGCTCTGCCTTAAAATTTTGCGTCATTCATGGGTACAAAGTGTTCGTTATCCGAAACGTCACATGCCGTGACGTTTTATCGCAAGAGCCTTTCGAGCCACGCGAAGACACGGTGTTGTACTGTTTACCCTATTCAACGTGGCGCTCTCTCTCCGCCATGCCGCGGAAACGATTTCGCTCGAGAGAAAAAACACAATTAAAAAAAAAGAAGTAACGCGGATCGTTTGTCTCGCGCATCGCGGGCCGTTGATCTTCACGTCGCAGGAAGCGATAAGTCAGCGACTGCAGAAACAGCAGCGACGTCACGAGAGATAGACGGAGAGAGAGAGAGACCGGGATGGAGAAAGCGGGAGAGCGGCTGCCGCGTTGCGGTTGCACGCGATTTGTCCCGACTCTCGCGCTTTTTCATCCGTCGGCTTTGTCTCGCCGGGTTTGCCTCGCAAGTTATTAGGGATTGCCTTCGCGTCGCCGTCTCCCTTTCTTTGCCTGCGTTGCACGGCGAAAGTTTTCCCGGTGACATATCCGAGATGGGGCGCCGAGTCCTTCCAGGGACACGGCGTGACTCGATGTCACGGATTTCGGACAATCTGCATCCATGGTGTTACTACACACAACAATACATATGAACCTTTCGATAAATTTGCATGCAAAGTCTTCCGTGGCGATAAGTCGACCGGATTATATTTTCATCAATATTTATTAAATATTTGAAACTTGGAATGAAAAATATCTGTAGAAGCTTAGTTTGAATTATCCAATAAATCGGATACTGTCTTTTTTTCAAATATCAAAACTTCATATAATTTTCTGGCAATATATTAATTGTATATTGTATATACATTTGTATTATTTTTCACACACGTTACTTTTTCTACCTTTCTCTATGGCTTCAAAACTTTTTTTTGCAAGAACCGTTTTCACGAGATAATGAATGGTTTACCTTCTAAATGTTATCTGTAACATTACGTATCTTTTATTCTAATGTAGCTCGAAAAGGACTTTACTCTGGAGCATAATAAATATTTTCTCTTTCTCTCTTTCTCTTCACATTTGTTATATGGATTTATTACACGCATACAATTTTCGTTTTTGGCATTCTCGAGTCCTCAATTTACAGAAACGTGGATCAATTATACGACGCGTGAAATGCGATGAGTAACCGCACTGCTCGCCTCACCTGCAAATTTTTCGCGTGTTTCGCGTCGTCTAATCGCAAACGAGCGACGCCCGACGTGCGAGTAATTAGGAATTGTATATCCTTCTCCTCTCTTCCGGGCGCCCACCTGAGCGCAGAGGCTGCGCCGGTAATTAACATCCCGGGTGTATAGTAATTTATTAATAACGTACGAAGCTTGCTTAAGCAACGTCCCGCGACGGGACCTCTGGCACAGACTGCTCCTGGATACGGTATGCGGCGGATCTTTGCGGTAACCTCACACAGCGGGTATTAATTAACACAAGATCAAGTTGTAATTAAAATAAACCTGAACTATTAAAATGGGATATAATTAAAATTGACGGTACAACAGATGGTCGGACATTTAAAAAATCAATTCGTTAATAATCAAGCGCATTAATAATTTTAATCATAATTAAATTTGTAAACTTTAGAGGATGGAAATAAATAAATGGAAGTTACATGAAAACTCAAAAGAAAAATTCAATAAACATAATTTGAAATATTGTTACACACACACACACAATTTTGTGATTGCCATAATTTTTTAGAGTATTAGAAAGATTAACGTTAAAGCAAATGTAAATATGTATAATTCAATCATGATTTCAGAAATCATTGGACTAATTCACGACATACATAAAGAATTTTTAAAATATTACAAAAATATTACGATAATTAATTAATTAATAAGATAAAATAGTTATATGATTCAGACAAAGTGATTCACCAAAGTGACGAATGAAACAACCGCGCGCGTGAATAATAATTCTCGGAACGACGTACCTAACCGCTTGACGAATAAAAATATCCAACCTGTTCTACGAATTATACTACATTAGAGAGAACAGTTGTCACAGTAAACCGCATTGCTGCAAGCTATTTAAACCGCAGGGAGAAGTGAAGATTAATCTTATTTCTGGTCTGCCATGGCGAGCATAAGTCCCTTAATCCAACGGACGCACCGCCGTGTCGGTTCACAGCAAGGATCTCGAGAAACAGGAAGATGAAGAGGAGGATAGAAAAGGGGAAAAGGAAAAGACGATGGAGGAGCGAAATCATCCGAAGGTCTTCTACTTCCCACTTTTATGTCCCAGGATATATATGTCCTGCACCTAAAAGGCGTCAACGCACGTCGTCGCGGCTACACATCGGCGAGTGTCAAAAGAGAGAAGATTGCGCGCGCTATAAAAAAGCAGAGAAATCCGAGAACTTTGTCGAGGATTACGACCGGTTCGAGGGAGATCACGTCGCGTGATAGCTGAACGATACGATCGTCCGGCGACGAATAAGATTGAAACATTTGTTGCGATCGCCCGGACGCTCCAAAGGTAGACCACCATCCACGGGTCTATTAACCTTCGGTCCGTTATTCCATCTCTAGTAAATCCAGAGAGATTAGGAAGAAATGAAGGTGTTAGACAAAGTAACGTGAGAAATAGACAAGCTACGCGCATCGTGAGATCTGTTATGTTCACGCAACTCTCTCTCTGTGTAGTTGCGTTACGAGATGCCTGCACGATCGTCATCTCTTGAGAAAGAAATAAGACGCAGCGTAGTATCGAACGTCAACAGACAATTTGCAGATAAACAGAATTCACTTGACCACGTCGATTACCCTCTCCGTCTCTGTCCAATTTCGCGTCTCTGTCCGGTCGTAACTTTTGTTCGCTCGCTACCATTTCATCCCGCGATATTCTGTTTTTTGCGTTACGTTGAAACGATCTCGAGAATGAAGTCTGACGACGAAGTCGAGAAGGACAACAGGCAGATTTACTTGCGATGAATTACGAAGGTCTTCTCGGGAGAACGAGGCGGTTTGTATTTTATTTGGCCGGCTCGAGTCACTGCATCTGTCGATGCAATTTGAGGCCGAGGAGCCCGCGGCCACCCTGGGATACGACCTCGCGTCGCAACAGGAAAATAAAAGTCGAAGGACGTTCTCCGATGTCACTTCGAGGATAAATATTAGCTGCGGCGGCCCGGCCACGAGATCCGGCTCAGTTGGCCGTGAAAACGCGAACGACGACGAGAGAAGACGGATACGACACGGTGTCGGCGAGACTCTCGTGGGAGTAATTCAAAGGAGATAATGATAGCGGGAAATACGTGGGGTCTCTGAAAAAAGTGTGCTATAATTTAGACAGCGCAATAGAAAATGTAATAACCCAAAGAACTTGTTCTGGAAGAAGAAGTTTTGGAAATGGATAATAAGATATGCGATATAGCGAGCTCATAATTTCTATTCATGACTTCAAGTGATTTACAACGCATTTCCATCTCCTTTGTAATCCCGAGCGGGCAACTTTGGACCGATTAATATCGCGTCGACATTTAACGTGCAGCCACATACACACGCGTGCGGCGCACAATAAGGGCCCTCCGTGTCTCTTCGAATACAATTTAAGCCACGAGCAAAGAGAAAACAATCGGCGATCGGAATCGAGGTTCGGACTCACAAAGAGCAATGCGATTCGACTAGCGAGCGGTAGCTCGAGATTTCGAGCACGGAAGGGGAAAGGATAGGACCCATCGTGTAGCGAGATGCCGTCGGAAAGGCGAGTTAAGGGCCCCTTGGCTCCACGATGCGGGGTGAGCGGGGAGGGGGAAGATATACGAGGGCAGAGCAGAAGAAGAGAGATGAGACCCGTTATGGAAATGAGAGGACCACCAGACAATGCCTCTCCGGGCCCCTTGAATCCATAATCTGCCGCTCACTATATGACTGCGCACAATGATCCAAATATGTTTTCTGTGTAACAAAACGCTCCCGTAAATGTTTATCATCAATTTCAATATTATCTGATGCGGGTGGCATTCGCCAGGGACATCGGGCATCGCGAGGGGCACAGCCGCGCAGAGGGGGAAACGGCTCCCGGATTTTTCATCGCCTACCGCAGGCACGCAGTTACGCTCGTTTTATGAGTGCACTACTTAATTCGTAAGACCGTGACTCGTGTCGTTACGACGTTGTGATACCGGTTTCGAATAAAATCGTATCTGCCGAGCACCGACCGGATGACGAATGATTCCCAGGTTTTTTTGCCCGCCTACCGCAGATCGGAGTTGCTTCAGTTTAAAAGGGTATCGATATTCTTACCGCTTCCATATTGAAATACCGTGCAAGAGAGCGTTACAAATCCATAATTGCCTTAAAACATGATATTTATCTCGAAAATCGAGAGTTTAATAGAACAACGGTTCGTGAACGAAGGAGAAACAAGTTTTCGCAACCGTGAATATTAACTTGTTGTATGTTATTGCGTATAAAAACGTATAAATTATCTTAATTACTGTCGGTATAAACCTCACATAAAGATAGTGTATATAAAATGAACCGAAACTGCACATTTTGCAGAACATGGTAGTTGAATTCTAATTCTATGCTTATTTGTTGCGTACGCGCTAATTTTTTGTGTACTGTGTTAAAGATAATTGTATATACAAAGTACTAACAATAAGTATGATATAAAATGGTTCTCGTTTAGTTCGTTTCTACCAGTTTCGCATTTTGATTGTACGGTCTCGAGAGCGTGTCCACGTGATATTCAATATCGATATAAACCGCGGATTAAAACGAGGAAACTCGCGGCGGAAAAAAGCGACGCTGCCGGAATTGAAAAGTTGAAGGAGCTGAGTCGACTCGCTCTAATTCATTCGTAACTTCTACCCCGTCCGGCAGAATAAATGGAGAAACTCCTCATCGATGCTATCGAATGAAGTTTCAGAGAATGACAGGTAGATAGATAAACGATTTATTACGTTCTAGACCGATGCACGTGAAAGCAATGCAGATGCAAAATCAACTGGTAGTATTGTAAACATAGCATTTCTCTTTAAAAGTGATGTATATTTTCTCTACGAATATTTCACCAATACTAGAATAAGTATCGAGTATTGATTTTTTTGACAGTCAAGTAGATAGGAAGAATTTATCATGATCTGAGTTTTTATCTTTCAAAGCAAGCGAAAGAGTAATATAAATGCGATATGAGTAAACGAGAATCTGCATGAAATATAAAAATATAAAACGAAGAAAAACAATATGTCACAACATTTAGACAAGAAAATTTCTACCGCGAAGATTATTGAAAGTCATGAGATAAGATAATTTACAAAGAAGCTGTAATCAGAGAATGGAYAATTTCGGAAAGAGCATCTCGTAATACTAACAGCATGCATTTATATTATTTGCTATTGCATCGATACCTTAAGCATCTCCGGTCACGAAGCAAGGCATGAGGCAGGTAAGCGACGAAACGAGATTTACGATCACAAGGCGCGGAATCCCGTACCGAGAATCGTCTTCCGTCGCTAGATGCGGAGCGCGATATCGCCATTCGCTCGAACAATTTGTGGCCGACCGTGGAGTAACGAGGCCTCCTTCTCTTTCTCCGGCCAGCTGCTCTATCGGCGAAACTGCCTCCGAATGTCACAATAGTCTCTCGTAAAACTCCAGCCTTTTGATTATCTCGCGGATGCGTGCTGCGAATTTTAATGCGAGCGAAGTCGGCGGGAGACGACAATGCAGAAGCTACGCACGGCAGAGACTCCGGCGATCCAATTAATCTTCCTTTTTTATTTATCGCTACGCGTACCAAGCTCGCGTATCATTTTACGTCGAGTACTCTTTTTTTCAGGCTTGTATTTCAAAAGACTGAATAAGAAGCTATGTTTTTGAAGAATAGCAGGACGTTTTGAAGTTGAAAAGAAGAACTGTAGCTGATATTTCATTTCTTAATTACCGTCGCAGTGCAACATTCGCACGAGAATATCTTGCGTACATATTTTCTTACATTTCCTTCTCCGCATTTAAACTTATACTTGATAAATATGAATGTAAGATTCATAAATATAAGCTTTTTTTCTTATTAAGAATGCATCGTCCTATCGAAGAGAAACGTTACGTCGTTAAATGCAGTTTAATAGAAACCCAATAATCGAATCATTCACTTAAAAAATGGTACAAATCAAATTGTGAATCTCTCTTGCTGAAGTTAATAAATCTTTGTCCCGAGGTCAACGCGCATTTGAAACTGATTTGACGTGATTTTATTATCTTAATTCCTAAAAGGAATCTGTATGCTGTGTGCACCGTGCGTTTCGCGTGACTCCGTTAAGCCGCGTCGAGTCGTTAACGTGACGGAGCACGTGGTGCGCAGGCTACGTGCAAAAAGAATGGAGTCGCTAGGAGAGTAGCATTACGGTTCGGAGCCCTTTCGGAATGATGCGGGGAGAGGGAAAAGGGGGAGCGGCCAGAATGACGGACGTTTCGCATTGCCGCGATAATATCCCCGGTGTCTCGTGATTAATGCAGGCGCGCGGTAGAAAAGGGCGGGGGCGTAGCAAGCTCGGAGCCGGGGATCGACTCGCGATCCAGAAAAAGCGGCTGCACGGGGCGGGAAGAATAATGGCGTCGCGCGCTGATGACTTCTTTCGAGGCGAGCCGCGGCACGGCGTCGCGACGACCAGGCTCTTTCTTTCTCTTTTCCATTCTTCCTCGGAAGCAGGAAAGCCGGGGCGCAACGCGGAAACGTGCGACGCGGAAAGCGTAAAGGCCATATTATACGTTCGGGATTGGACGCAGATTGGACGGAGGTCGGAATTGAGCATCGGCATTTGGCACTGTCTCTCGGATGCTGCATTTTCATCTTTCCGTGAGGCTGAGGAACGGTATTCCCTAAAATTTGTACCATTTTGTCTTTGCGATTATATAAAGAACACGTTTATATCATTTTTAATAATTTTTTAATAATCGTGTTAATTTACGTTAATTTTAATATTCTTCCTTTAACAAAGGGCACATTTTATAAGGCACTTTATAAAGCAGTGCACTTCGTGACAGAAATTTTCATGAATGAATCGGAAATCATTTTACGGTCGTCCTCTTCGATCACTATGATCTCGGCGTAATACGGTTAGCGAGGACGTTCCGTGTGCACGCTTTGGCTGAATGCACTTTGCAACCACGAAGCGTGATGCGGTTTGCCGAGTGTGCAGTGCCGGCAAATGCCGTCCTGAATCAACTGTAGCGCGGAAGATAAAAACCTGTCGCGATGTGTATACGTTGGTTTCACGCCATTGCACCGCTTTTATATTTTTTTTATTATCGACGCGAATTTTTTAAAGTCACATGTTTGGAGTCGCGTGCCATTCGCGATCGCGTGTTTCGCCGCGATATCTTCGCGTAATGCATCTGCGATAAACTACATCTGTCGAAAAACACGATCTTTTTATTATACAAGTCGGTTTTCAAGATTTCAATAATGTTCTAAATGATAATTGACATTCGTTCCACAATGATTATTAATCGTTTTTCACCTAAACATCGAATTATACGATATTCTTGATTTAATTATCGATTTTAAAATATATATAAAAAAATATGAAATTCTCAAACGATTTTTTAATAATAAATTAAATAATAAATTAAATTTTGATTTAATAAAACAATATGATGAAAAAATTTTTAAAGGAAAGGCAGATAAGCAAAATAAAAAGTTGAATTGTCGAGTATTTTAATAAATGGTGAGTTACATTTTCATGCGAGAATATTTGAATGAAATTCGCCGCCATGCGCTTCTTGATATTCATGAAATTTTCTGCTTATCTCGCGTATCAGTAATTGTTTTCGTTCGTCGGAACGGTCTAAAGCCGCTGCTTGGAATTCCGAAGCAACATCTCTCTTCTTGAATAAAATATTTATTCTAAATGTGTATCCCGTCAGTCTTCCGCCTGCGCATCGACTATATCTTCTTCCTCGAGATTTACGCTAATTCCAAAACGAGCGAAAAATTCCAGCAGCGTAATCTCCGTGTATCGCTATATTTTAAATTCGATTTATCATTATCATTTGCGACGTAAAACGATCTGTGTACATCGACAAAATCGACTTTAGCCTTAAAAATTTCTTCTCATTCGCGACTTTGTCATCAAAATTCATTCGGAATATCTCGCGAGCTTCAGATTATCTCCTCAAAAGCTGGGTACTCGAACCACGATTATCTCCTCGGGAGCTGTAGTCATTGATGAGAGAAGTCCGCGCGGAGGGCGAAAGGAAAAGGGAGCAGAGGGGAAGACTATTTGCACATCACTCAAAGGAGTTGGCGGCGCATCGGGATCTCCCGATCCTTCGCCGTCCGCAGCCTCACGCCGTGAAAAGCAATTTACACTGCCCTGCGGACTTCGAATTACTTTTGAATGCTGAAGAGGCGCGCTCTCTTTCTCGCCGTCAACGGCCGCGATAATGAAATCCCGAGTGATTTTCGAGCGCGACTGTTTGCGTTAACAAGGCGCGACCAATTTCCTTTCGACGAAAGATTTCTTTTTGCCGAGTGTTACGCGTACTTATCGTACGGAGCAGTTGGACAACGAAAAAACCAGAAACGTTGAGAAAAAAGATTTGAACAAATGAGGAATGAATGGATCGCTAAAACTTTGCGATCGATATTGTAACAGAAACGCGAAGAATAATGTGTTGTTTTAAAAACCTCGAGAGCTGGTTATTCGCGGTAACATTGATCTTCAAGAGTCTTTGAAAGTTGATATCTTCGCAATTGAAGATTATTTTATGTAAATGTATGCGATACACTAAAATAGATTTTCTGCCACGGTATTCGCGATCTAATTATGATTGTTATGTGAAGGAACAGAACAGGCCATGTGTTCCGTTCTCGCGTGTGCAACCTCGACGGCGATCGCAAGGTGGTTTACTTACCCGCACGATTTTCAGAAAAATTTATTTCACTCCCGGACCGGTCATTATTTGTTATTAGAAGCTGTCACTGAATGGCGAATTGGAGCGCTTGTAATTGGTATAACTCCTTTAACATGCATAGGATCGGGTAATTACCGCGACGCACGAGTACGACCATAGAAAGGCAACACGAAGGATTGAAGATCGATTATATGATCCCGAGAACGTGTGCTCGCACGTTTCGTGCTTTCCTGTTAAATATGAGCCCACTACTCTGCATTTTAAGCCGCGCTTAAGCTAATTTCACGTTAATAGCTTCCGCACTTCAAATATCTTCAATTATCGAAGTAATAAATGCGAGAATTGTTACGAACATATCTCGATTAAGCATCTCGACGACATGTGGAGATCGTTTTTTGGGAGCTTTTTTTAATAATAATTACTATTTAAGTAACTAAGCAGAATTGTGAAAGAAAATCTTCTAGTTCTCGTATGAAGAAATTAATAGCCCGTTTATTTTCGAACATTACTTGTATTATTACGTAGTTCGTAAAGAAAAGGAGAAGAAATCATTAGAAATATTTTAATAAATTATTTATATGATACTTAGGATGAATAATTTACATCGAAATGCTGTAAGTCATCGTTTTTATACAACTTGCTCTTCTTCGCTACGAACGATTCACGCGACATGACCATTAATCGGAGGTTTATGTAATTCGCTTTTAGGCTCGTGCCATTCGCATGTGAGGAACTGTTTGATCGGCGCAACGGGACGCTCCAGCATCGACGACGTCGCGGCGGAGCATTAATGCGCCCGGTGAATTGGGTCGGCATAATTGCTATAATTGTCCGGCATGCGGAATCGGTTACTGAATGCATACGTGCGTGCGTTGGCCCGCGTGGGATAGAACATGCGCCTCTCTCTTCCTCTTTCCCTCTCTCTCTTCCTTTCTCTCTTTCTCTCTCTCTCTCTCTCTCTCTCTCTCTCTCTCTCTCACTGTAGTGCATTGATTGCGCGTTTGCGTGGTGCGCTTGATAGAACGGAAAGACAGACATTCGCGGAACAAAGCTTCCAGTATGCACAAAGCGACGTAATTGGATGCCGATAATGCCTGTTGATGTCACTGATGTTTCATGATTACGGACTAATCCGACCGTATGAATATCAATAGATATCATGGCATAGCTAGCCGACATTATTATATTATTATCCTTACTTTATATATTTATACATAAATGGTTTGCCGAGCACGCAATTGTATACGAGCTACCGTATAAGAGGAATATGAAAGCAAATTTAATTTTGTACGAGTACTGCATTCAATTGAATGCAGCCAGCTTTATTAAAATTCTTGTAATTGCAAGAAAAAGAGTTATCAGATATATATATATATTTCTTTCGTTTTTTATTCAACAATGGAATCGTGACATCACACGATAAGTTGCACTAATTTTTAGTTTATTAATCTTTTATCTTTTCGAATTAAGAGGAAGACAACAACAACAAAATTCTAAATATTATTGAATTTGCATTAAAAAATGCAGCTTTGCAATTGCGAGGATAACGAATTTATTGAGAAATTTGGAGATAACTTTTTTTTAATAACCTCGGGAAAATGACAGTAAAATACAGTATGGATTGGGAAAAATCATGCGGCAAGAGGGAGGATGCAATCGCTGTCACCACTACGACTGAAATTTCGCGTTCCACGTTTACAACCAGCGCGAAATGGAGAACGTACATTGCGCGAGTTTACTGTCGTACGTGCTCCGAACCGATTTCCTTTTATCGGACCGCGGATTCGCACCGTGATGAACGAAGTCCAATTGCGAATAACGGACAATTTCGGGCGATGTAACCAGTTCGAGAGTTTATGCGCCCCAATTGCGTTGTCCGCAAAGGAAATATATAACGTATAAGTAATAGAATCAAGGAAAGAAAAATCGAATCTCGAAAACATACTTCGTAACTGTTTGTAGTTACAGAACAATATCAGTAAAATAAATATCAGTAAAATAAATTAATTATTAACAATATATTGCAATAATTATGTAACAAAATTATCCTAGAATTTAAAATAACTTGGGAAGAAAAAAGATATAGATATAAACGATTAAATTGTGCATAAAGACACATTTGATACACAAAGTTCAAATTGACATGATTAAATTTTTGATGAAGAGAATTTAAATTCGAAATACAGATAATCTTAAATTTGTTTTATACATTTTGTACAAAGTGATACAAATATTTAGAGTTAAAGACTTTGCATTGCACTGCAGTTTTGTGCTATACGAAATTGATGACGAATTTGCTGTTCACATGATTTTCTGTAGAAGGGAAGGATTCTTATAGCATGGGGTGTCGAAAGAGGATTGAAAATGCAGAGGCTGGAGACGTCGTGACAGACTTCTTGAACTTCTCGATTACTCACGTCTCGGCAAGAGATGCGCCAAGGGATGGAAAAAATATGTTCTCCACTTCCGACGGCGGGGCGGAAATTGAAGAAGTTATGCGCGAGAGACGGGTCTGCAAATTATTTATTACTCTATCGTTTCGCGCGAACTCCCGCGAATCGCGACGYGACGCGACGCGATGGGGCGACACGAGACGAGACGAGGCGTCCTTCTTGTGTAATTTTTCACGGCACGATCGATGATAACGCGATCCGTGGTTCCGGCGGACGATGTCGCAGGAATTTTTCCTCCGTGAAGAAATTCCATCGTGGCGCATTTCGTGTGCGAACTTTGGAATTCCGTAATAACGGAAAGCGAGACACGAAATTTAAGACATCGTTGAATGTAATTGTTATGGAATAATATTTTTCAAATATTTTTATTTATAAAAAACTTGCGTCTCGTGTATATATTTATTGTTCAAATGATGTGATAGTAACTTGTGTCTACAAAAGTACTCTATCATTGTAAAAGTCTCAGCTCTGTACCATCGTCGTACCATTCTCGATCAATTTTCTCAGGCAAATATATTTCTTCGTTGCATCTTATCGCGATATCTTATGCTCAAGCCATAGCTCGTCATCTCAGCTGCGAGACACGAAACGCATTTAAATACGAATGCATGCATACTTTCTTTCAATTTCTCATCAGAACTTAGAAGCAATACCAGCTCGCTTAAGGTTCAAAGCTTTGTCGTCGCCGGTAAAGCCCTTTCTCGTGCAAGAATTTGAATCCTTCGTCAGAGACGGCCCTCTTACCTTTGAGTAACCGCATACCGTCCGCAGGCAGTTGCACAACGAAAAGAACTTGCAAGATATAAGGAAGCTGTAAACCATCTGAACTACAAATAAATTGTAGTCATGAAAATGTTGTCACAAAATTAATAGTGAGATATCTAGTCAACTAGTTTCTAATTTTACTTCAACCAATTTTTTTATTTTCACTCTCGTAAAAGTAATAAAGCAGTCTTATGTCATTATGCATGCAAATGTCATCATGCTAATTGAATTCTTGGATATGTAATAACGCGCTAACTTAAAATGTAAATTTATCGAAGTGATTCGTTGTTTTAATATATTTATTTGTTACTAATTTTTAATAATGCACTTTTTGCTTAAAGCTAACGTATTCACAAATTTAAATCAATACTTGAGAGCTCATCAGTTTTCAAGTACGTATCGAAAGTAATAGAAACTTCGAAACTAAACTTTTTTTGATAAATATGTATTATTCGAGAAGCTCTTAATCAATTGCGTTTACTAATGCATGTATTCTACAATTCAATTTTCGTTCAAAAGTTCAAGATACATTCGTCGTATACATAATGTTCCAACCTCGGCTTTTCACTCACTTTCTCACCTGTCTCTCTCTCTCTCTCTTTCTCTTGACTTGACTTACTTTCGCGTCTTCGCCTTTTTGAATCTGACGCGAGTCGACGTAGCCCCCGTTCCTATTCTCTCTCCCTTCGCATATCTTGACGTCCGCAAAGGCGACGTGGCGCGGCTCAGGTGAGAACATCAGCCAGGGAAAAAGAAACAGGCGAAGGACAAGGGACAAGGATGAAGGGTGTCCGGTACCGGGTAGGCGACATAACACGCGTGACTCGTCGGGAATCACGCAGCACGCGCAGGTACGCGGCTCGCGGCTAAATGAAATTTTAATAAAGCCGGAGGGCCGCGCGGAGCGGAGGGAACGAGCCTCACAATGGAACAATGGCTACGAAATCGTCCGAAGGCGTCGGCGCGCTTCTTCCGAAGCTGAGCAGCCGCGCCGCGATAATTATATCGAGGCGGCGGCACGGAATCTCGCCAGAAAAACTTGTCTTCGGCCCTTAAGGGGCTGAGGCGTCCCCAGAACGCCGCTCGCCGTCGACTAACTAAAGGCGAATTTACACGGTTCGCTCCTGGTGATTACCCCGAATGAATCATCCAAAATAAATTGGATGAACGCGTTTTTGTGCGGATGTATCGCGCTAAAAGTGGGCTACTCGATTCGCGGCCGATCCGACGCGGGCGTTCATTGCTTCTTAAAAACTTCAACGTGAGAAAGACACATCGGAAGACTCCCTCCGTACAATCTGTACAATAACTCAATTATATATTATTCTTAAAGAGTATAATATACTACGCGTACATACATACAGATGCATCGAATTGATACATCTCTCAGCTATAGACTCTTACGATTAGCTGCCGGTTTTCTAAACTCTCAGCCCTGAGTTCTCAACTCCCAACTTTCGACTTTCATCTCGCGTTTCGTAATCCACAATTTCTCACTTCGAACACGCGGTACTCGCGATTTGTGTTATTGTTGCACGTGATCAATCCAAATGGCAATAAAGAAAAATAATCATAAAGTCGCTATATCGCGCGAAATACGAATTGTGTCACACTAATTGGCTCCACAAATCGAATCAAACAAAAAGTAGAATGAAATCTCACAGCTTGCTTTATTTTGCATTTATCCTCGATGATCAAACTGACCAAATATGGTCGACTCTTATTATTCAACAATGTTGTTTAAGTAATGGTTATACGATTCATTCTGCTTTCACTTTTCGAATGACTTCGATCAATACCGTCAAGAATCTACGTGTAAATTCGCCTTAACTTTTACCTTCGTTCTCGCCCTTTGTCTCCCTCGCGACAGGAGCGCGCAGTCGTCTCGGTTCGACGATCGTCGTCGCGAACGAGAAATTCGATCGGCGAGGGAAAAGGGCGAAACAGGCGCGATGCCGCTGGTTTTTGTCAGCCACGGTCGTTTCTTTGTAAGACGATAGAATGGCATTCTAATATCGGCACCGTGCAAGAAATCGGTGCGCGCGCGTAATAAAAAGACCGATGGTATTCGGAACAAAAGCGACCGAGCGTGTTAGATAATTAGCAAAAATTTAAAGTCACCGCTATGATTATTCAGCATTTTCTGTTTATTCGCGGTTATTTTCTTTAATATCAAAAGTATGGGAGTAAAACGAATATATAAGTCGAATCCAAATGGAAATTAAAATGAAGATTGTGAATTTATAAGTTAAAAGGAGCGTGACGTTTCATCATAAAACGAAGTCTATACAACAATACATTATAAATGAAATGAAATATATAAGTAACTATATATTAAAAAATTAAGAAAACATAAAAATTTATAAAACATTATGAAACATTAATAAAAATATTTTAATTGAATCTCTTTCACGAAAATTCATTATTTCATCGATCGTTGTCACAATCCCTATCTGCTTTTTAAGCTAGCTTTAAGTAAAATATTAATTTTACTAGACTTGTAGTCGATATTACGTGACTTATCCGTTCAATCTCATTATCCGGATTTACGGTACAATGGAAGCATACAAGTTCTTCATCGCATCTCCTTACCTGTGCTTTTTAAAAGTCTTTCTAGAATCTCTAGTCGAGCATGTCTTAAACATAGTACGCAGCCTCGTAAAATAGCAGCGTATAATAAGCTGGTGAATATTTTCATAGTATACGTTGTGCCGATAGCGCTGCCTTCCGGCTAACGCTTTTTCTCGATGGCGTTTCGTTGTGTTAAATTCTGCACGGTAATGTGCCTGCATAAACTTTTGCACTACACGTAAAAGGCTTCACGTACGTATGAATTTTATCCGGCTAGAAAGATTTTCAATCAACGTGATGGAACATCGACAAAGAAATCATTCAATCAAAAGGGATAAAAATCGAAATGCAAGATAAATGTTCACGTAAATAAGAAAAAAATAATGAATAGCGAACATTAGACCGCTATTGCAGTCATTCAACTCGCAGAGTAAGAAATAAAAAGAGAAGGATATGAATCACTGTAATTTTGGTGAATTAATTAATATTAATTAAAGTCACCGCTATGATTATTCAGCATTTTCTGATTATACAGTTTATTTATTATAATCTCGATTATAATTATATATCTCGATAATTTTCTTTAATGTCAAGAGTATAGAAGTAAAACGCCTAAGGTGTATAAACCAAATCAAAATAGAAATATTAATTTACATATCAATTATCAAGAAGAACATGGTGACTTAAATGCCAAGTTAGCGCAGCCAGACTTGCAGTGCTAATCGTGCTGGTGAAAAGTGGAATGAATTAGCGAGGAAAGGAAAAACTCACGTGGCCGCGTGTCGCCGGCGGGTCGAGTAATAAATTAATCGTATTTCACGCAAGATCGCAGGAGCGTTGCCAGTTCTTGACGTCGGCTAACTGTAAATGCGAGTGGTCTCGCATGGGAAAGCGTTCGCCGGTCCCACGATCGTCATCGTTACGAGGATTGATTATTACTACAAGAGGTGTATCCAATTTCGCGTCATTCGCGCGCGAAACCGAACGAGGTGGCTGTAAAGGCGCATGCGGATATTATCGGGCAAATTATGATGCGAGTTCTATTCATTTACATACGAAGTCGATGACCAATCGGTCGTTAACTGCTAACGGTAACGAGCCGGCATCGCGGGTAAATTTGAAACGAGTAGGACGGACTAACTACGCCGGTGATGACGCACACTTTGCACATTGATCGCACATTGGCTTGTCGATGAGCTCGTTAGAGAAAAAGCCAAGCTGTCTTCCTCATTCGCTCACGTCTAGTATTGAAAGATGACCCTCGCTGCAAGTGTCGATGGGCCGCATTCACGTCGTGATTCGTTAAATAACGGTTTAATATCCCGTATGCGAGGCGTCATCTGATATTAGAATTCGATGAATATTCGTCGAATGTGAAGCAATATTAATCCATTCGTTATGAAGTTCCAATATTGGAGCATACGATATTGTCGATATTACTTTCTCGTAATAAAAACTCGAGAATTATTGGCAGCGTATTTCTATATTTTTTTATTTTGCTCGTGAAAATGTTAAAAAATTTATACGCAATAATAGTAAAAGTTAATTCTTTTTTTTTTAATCTTGAAGAATTTTTTTTCTATTTCTCGTGTATACTGTTTCGCTGCGAACGATCTCGATCTCTAACTTTTCGGGAAAAGAAAAGAGTGTCGCGAGTACGAGCGAGCGTCTCGACGATGCATTATACTTTATGCCATTTTATGGTACCGTTGGCGCGGATTTTAACGTTAAGTCGTCGCTTGTTTCCAGGACCGGCACGTGAAGGACGCCAGCAGAGATCCGCAGATGGATTCGAGCCAGGACTACCGGCTGTTACTGGGTTACGAGAACAAGACGCACACGGTGCTCCGCTTCAGTAGACAATACGACACATGCGACCCGCGGGACCTGAAGATCACGGTAGGTGATGCGATTTATGCAGCTCGGAAGGAGGTGCGCAGGACAATTTCCTGCGCATCTCCTTCCTGCGGAGCAGGACACACAAAAGCACGCGAGATTTACTTAGCGCGCTTATCTTACACTATTTTTGCCGAGATAAATGCATTTGTATTTCACGGAGGAAGATTAGTAGAAATTTATTTACAGACAGGTGGAAAAAATTTACCTGCAGAAATAGATTTTGTATTTAATTTGATTCAACGTAGACCAACTTAAGTTACTGGAATATGAACATTTATATCTAGCTGGTAAAAAGAAATAGAATTTTGTTCGTATATTCAGAAAAGTGGATTTTCCGGTATTTATGCTTTTGTACGTTAAAATTTTTTCATCAACTTAATTAATACAAATGTTTGTTAATACAAATGTAATTTCCTTCTCATGAACACTTATATTTGAAATTAGTTGAAAAAAAATTATGCTCGCCGGTTTCGAAGCACGCAAAAATGTTAAATGCAAAAGTACGGTTAATTACTGCATTTAATTATTACATCCAGTCGTGAAAATGTTTGCGTTCTAGAGCTGGATTTGAATTAAATTCGGCGGCTTGTTATCGCAATTTTCCTGTGCGATATTCCGTACTCATTGTAGGACAATCCGACCTACTTCTTTATTTCGTTGGTAATTAACTCGGAATTAGATTGTGCGATAGAACCGTCCTCGTGCAGCTCGAAGGTGCTCGGCACGAGCTTAACCCGAAGAAAAAGAGATACGCTAGTGTTGCAATCTGTTTTAAGCGGCGCAACATGAGATTTATGGCGACCGACGAGGCGATGACCTAAACTCTGAACTGTCTCGTCGTTATAGCAGCTAGATTTGTACTTACTAATAACGCCACCGATATGTTATGTTCCTCGATAAATCGTGGTAAATCAGCAAAATAAAACACTCGCTTTTGAAAGGTTGGTTTTTGAAAGGTTGCCTCGAGAGAAAAAGTCAACGTAAAACTTGCAACTGACATTTTTCGCTTTTTCCGCTTTCTTAAACTTACCAAGCACGTCTTGTAAGATACATTTCCAGGAAGGATAAGAAGAAGCAATAAAATAGCATTCGCTCAACCTATTCGCTCAACGTAGTTTAAAAATAAAAATGCGCCATTTCTTGCAAAAAAAAAAAAATCGTACACGTTTAATTCCGCTCGTAATCGCGTCTTTAACTATTAAGTGCGGCAGCTGAGATGGAAATTTTGTTGTATTGAGCAATTCCATCGTTTAAAGTATTTGAGTCTCGCATGAATTCGTTCTAGTATGAAATCTCTTTGTACACCTGATGCCTGCAGAAAAGTACAATGAAAATATTGGTTCTGTGTAACAGGTATATCGTTTGTTTTCAATATAAAGAAAATACACACAGTAACTTTTAGCATTGCAGAAAATATCTTGGCTCTGTTGCGCTAGAAAATACTAATATTTCTCACTCTCTTTAAAAAGATTCGGAAAAAGACAAATTCATGCCAGAATTTTGGCTTTCAGTTTCTTTCGCATAGATTAATACGGATAAATGGAAAAAAAAACGTAGAATTTAGGCTCTTTTAGGCATATCCTATATATAGTTATTTAGGACGAGTAAATATGTATTCTTTTTGTTTGATCAGCATTTTCGCCGACTGCTTATTAGTCCCTATTACCGTCACTTCGTTATCACTTTTACGAAATCTCGCGACGCGTTATCGACCAACGGCGCTTAACACACAATTGTCGGGGCTCGATTTTCCACCTGATCGTATTATTATCGCGCAT
This sequence comes from Cephalotes varians, assembly GCA_037157785.1. NCBI lineage: Eukaryota > Metazoa > Arthropoda > Insecta > Hymenoptera > Formicidae > Cephalotes > Cephalotes varians. The sequence goes on along the minus strand of JANQDE010000041.1, from coordinate 1,293,863 downwards.
CAATTTCGGGCGAGCTCGATGCGATGCGATCTCATCGTCTGCCCGCGCGTGCATAATTCGTTGCAGCCGCATCGCTATCGAGGTTGCCGCTCGATGCCACGTGGATAAACGCCGTACGTGTCCGTAAATATTCGCTCGCGGTAAATCGAATTCCCTCACGTTACGTAACGTCGAATTAAACGATATTTTCGGCTAACGGATTTTCAGTTAATGCCGAAAAGCGTCGCTTCTTTCAATATATACCAATTACGAGATCATTTTTCTTAGTTTACGCTGCATATCATTTATTTTTATATTATGTAACTAAGAATAGCAGAGTACAATATTAACCTAAATCGTTTTAAAATCACAGAATTAAGATGTTCAGATTATTGAAGTTTACTTTAAAAGGATTTGACTATAAAATTCTGCAGAATAAAAATATTTCTTAAAATACCGCAAAAAATAGATCTCATTAAAGATGAAATGATAATTTAAAGTAGCTATAAAACTTTGTGAATATATTTTTCTGAATATATTTTTGGATATTATTGAAAAAATAATATATTACTAAAACCAAATTTTCTAATTAAACCTACATATATTTATTATGATCATTATATTATTAATTCTTATTATTCCTAAGTAGCAATTTATATTATTACAAATTACTCCCTATTGCTCTATATTGTTAGAAACTATTTCAAAGTACAAGCAATAAGAACTGTTCTTTAAATTATAAGAAGCAATTTGAGATAATTACAATCTCGAAACAAAAGGGTCATTGGCCGATCGCATTGTCCAAATCGCCAATCTCTGTGCCAAGACGATCTACTTCCTCACCTCGGAAATGCCCGAGGAGTTCCTCGTGATCGCGATTATCTTAAATATCATTTCTCTCTCCGACAAGAGAGAACGGAGGACAACGACGACGATCTCGTCTCCCGATGAGAATGTCCGTCTGGCGGTTGAGTCATCGAAATACTTGGCTGTGAAAATAAAAACGGACCGCGATTCCATCGCGCGACGAGAAACGACCGAGTCAGCGGGATCCCTCTCAGGCTCCTTATCTGATTGTGCGACGTATCGATACCCGATATAATATTTTTGCGAGGCGTCGCGTCTATCCTCGTCGAGAGATACAATCGTGAATGCAGCAGGCAAAATTGGCTGCGAGGGGGATATAACAAGATGCAGTCCGCAATCCTTGAGATTTTGAAAGGGAAGCTGAGAGGCAGCAAAACGAGTTCAGATTTAATGTAAAACGTGAGAGATGATACGAATCATTTATAGACTTTGTGTGTATATCAAGATGTTTTTTCAAGATGTTTTGTAGATACAGCTTCGAATATCTTGTTAAAACCGACGCGCAGTATGTAGTCGCGTTCGTCAAACAGCGAGTGATGTTTTAAAACTAGACTTACGGCGCTCTTCGATATAATGTTCGTTAGATTGGTTTGCGGGACGGAATTACGCGGAAAATATCGTGCAAGCACACGCATATCCCCCGTGTTTGAACCTTTCGATTGGAATACCATATTTTTCCGTGCCAATATTTCCCTGCGATCTTCATCGACGTAACAGAATACGAAGATGGATGCTTACTTTTTCGAAGAGATACACACGGCGACATGTTTGTTTCTAGAAATACGTTCGCGAGATGTAGTGTCGTGTCGATGTTATCAAGAATCCCGTCCCCCGTTTGCATCATCGATAGAAATCGATAAAAATCAAATATTGAGATCGCCTCGGGGAGTTATTACTTCTCGAGTTTCGTCTCTGCGTTCATACTTTATCGCGGCGCTTATCTCGAATTTCTCGTCCCGAATTTAGGATCCGAAGATTTCCACGATCGTACGTCGGTCGGCAATTTTTCCGGATCTTCAATTGCGCTACCACATACGTGAACGGTGAACTTTCCACGTTCATTTGCCGAACATATTGCTTTTAAACGTGATCATAATATCTGGGAGAGGAAATGAGTTTTTACAGTGTACAGCTTAATGTGTCCTCGCTGGTTTGAAATATCTGAATAAATAAATATTCATATTGTACATAATATTTGTAAATATGTAAATATATTATTTAGTATTAGCATATAAACTTTTCAGCAATTTAAATACATCTTTTGTTACATCTTTGGAATTAAACCATTAAATTAAAGAGCATAGCGTTAAATAAGATTTGTATCTCGTGGTTCATCGATTTCTCGTATACTTTTGTACTTATCGCACTGCTGATTTTTATGAAGCTATGACTATTGGTATTAGTGTAATTTCATCTTTAGTACCCCAACAGTATTTTAAAACAGTGCAATGACGTTATTACGAGCCGCGGAAAGCACCGCATGACACTACGTAGGAAATAAGAACAATGCCATTGTGCAACTGCGAAGTTGGAATAGCCTCATAAAGGGTTAACTCATGCTCGTAACCCAATTTCGCGCGCCTTTCCACCGACGCAGACAGCCGCGCAACTCGCAACTGAAGTTCCCAGGCCACGCGCGAAGCTCTCGATCAATTTTTCTAATTCATCCTACAATATTCTCTCGTTTCCCGCCGCAGATTTCCGCACAGTGGAAAATCATATACGATGAAAATGGTGAAAAAAATCTATTGTTCGCAGAAAAAAATATCTCCAGGGACGAATCCATTCTCCGACGTAACCGCGGTAGAAAAATAAATTTAAATTTGCTTGACGGTACTCGCAGTTCTGTGCTTATTATGCCAACAAAACCGAGCGTTTTATCCTATACGTCATACACGGAAAGAACGATTTTGCTGAGGGATCTAAAATTTTGCTGGATACAGATCTGAAAATAATTTTGCTAGACCAGCCAAATAATTTTGTTGGAACCTTAAAAATAATGAGCAACGCTGCAAAAAATTTTGATATTTTAGCGACTAGTTTAGCAAGTAGTTTTTTATAGTTTAATAAAATTACTTTTCTGTATCCAGCTAAAATTTTAGCAAAACCGTTCTTTCCGTGTACAAACAAGCTGTCTCTACAGCATATTTCGTTTCGCGATGTTGGCTTTAATCTTTAACACAGTTGTTTTAGAAGCGTGACCGTCCGAGAACAAATTAATTAGCGATATCGGCGAATGCCCGTGCCGGAAACAATGGCGGGGTTGGTTGCCGGGAAGTTACAATAGATCGATGTGTTAAGCTGCACCCGCTCGTAACCTCGACACCGACCACTTCGGTATACTGACGCAAATGCGATGCTACTCGTAGTATAGTATACACATTGGTGTATCAGCTTTCTAGCACGTCGTTGTACGAGATGCTTCGTAACCTTCGCGTGAAACTTTGAGGGATGGTCTTCTGCTCGATTTGAGAGAAAACTTGCTCACGTGTAATTTCAAAATTAAATATTTTGGTGACATGTCAATTTAAAATTACGTTAACGTGAGGTTCAATGAAATTATTTGAGAAATAAATTCTTAATTATTATATTATACCTTATTTATATTATTATCAATTTATCACGAACAGATTTTGTGTGTATATTCCTAATTACGCATACACACACACACACACACACACACACACACACACACACACACACACACACACACACACACACACACACACACACACACACACACACATACACATATAGAATTTATGAAAAAAGACTGTGCTTTCAAGAAATCCCTTTAAAACTTTTCACGTTAAATTTTTTTAATCGACAAAAATACGACTTTCGCAGTTTCGTATCGTACAGTTAATTAAAAATTTGTTCCGTCTATATGCCCCATGTTCCAGTTTAATTTGTCAAAAGTTCAAATTTCAATGTTTAAAAACTCCGTAATTACCGTTCGTTTAACATTTTCGTGAAAGAGAAGCGCTTACCTCGAATTTGTCCAGAGAATTTGTCTATACTTCCAAAGTTCGAAAGCTTAGAAAATACTATATCATATATATATATATTGCTCACTATATACATGTACATCTGTGTGGACATACAGGAAAATATACAGCACCTATCCACGGTATACATATTCAAACTTTGCCTCGTCGGCAGAATTAATCAATTTTTTCAATTTCACGGCGCTCATATGTATTCGACTCGGTCATCGCGGCGGCTTGTAACGATATGGAGTTACGACTCGAACGTCCGGCTACTCCACTTACGTTGGAGTATCGCAACGGTAGATCTGCCTGGTTAGATTTATGGCGACGCCAGCACCGTTTCAACGGAATTTCGCGAACAGTATACCGCCGCTTCGCACGATTGCCGCACTCAATTACTTTTATTGCCGTGTCAATTCGCGAGCTAGCCTTTCGTCACACGATTATTGGCCGCGGTGCAGTGTGACTTTCAGTTTGATAGAAGTGGAATGATACATTGGACAGTATTACGACCGCGGAATATACGCGATAGTATATTGCATTTTGTGTTAGCGATCGTGACAGAGAACGAGAGATTGTAGACTGACGTGTCGGTCAGATTTTATTTCAGTGCCAAATAAATGTGTGTCTTTTATATATATCTTACATCTACATTTTAATTGCGCTTAGTTTTCACTAAATATCGTGTTTAGTTTTCGATTTAAATGATCCATTATTCATCGTTATTGATATTTTTTAAAAAATTCAGAGGTACAAAAAAGTAAAATTTATATAAATACATAAATATTGATTATATTTTATATACAATATATGCAACACGCTCTATTATTAAGCGTGTTGCATATATTAAATAAATTATTAAGTTTCTAAACTTTACAAATTGTTACGTATGGCTGTTCTGTCGCGCGTAAATCAAGCATCGTTTCGCACTTTGCGATTTCATCGATTATTAAAAAGATTCGAAAGCATGAGTGTTGTCGTTGAGCCATAATTACAAACGAAAATGTATTTCACGCGTAACTACGCGCAACATTGTTTTGATACAGACCGATTGTCAGCACGCATTCGGAACGCATTTCGGCGGTTAGCCGCGTAGCCACACGAATTCGGATTGACATTGCGTCGAAAATGTGAATGAAGACCGCGGAATTCTATTCTCCATAAATTGCATATTACTGAAGACTAACTTTTAATCTTACATGTCTGCATGTTTGCTACATGTCTGCTTTAAATAATATATTTTATAAAAAATCTATTTTTTAAAATATATATTTGAATATATACATACATTTTTTATTTTTGCTAGATACGAATCATTTATTTGAAAAGCAAAGTTGATATCATGCGCTACCCCTTTCGATTGAAAAGAGTTAAGAAACGTGCTTCAAATAATGAATTAGATAAATGCTTGTAGTCTTTAAATATGATTAACAAAATGAGAAGAAATAAATAAATCATAAGTTTTTATCGTGCGAATTAATTCGCTCTATCATGGTGCCAGAGCAAAGTGGAGTTGTCAGTTGTAGTTGTAAGAATTGATCACAGTCGATTATTCTCCTTACAATAATTCTTACAATTAGAATTATTTACGACTATGTTTGCGCTATTGTAAAACGGCCTTTACTCTTCGTAAATATTTCCTTACTCGAAGAACGTTGAAAACATTCTTCTATATCCGAGCAGTTTGGCGATCCGATTAGTCCTCGGCATTTGAAACAGTTCGGAACTACGGAGCCGAGCGTAGTGCGGGAAGTCGACCAAGTTCCGCTCGAGGATTTTCCTCCCTTTGAGGAACTGATGCGCGAGTCATGCTGGTCGGGGATTTCGCGCGACGGCGCGGCATTATGCATCCCCGGATCGACGTCACTGAAAATTTCCACTTTGTGAGACACTCGCAATACCGTTCATACATACACAGTCTATGAGTTTCTTACGAGGCTCGCTCGTGTGAAATCCTCCCGAGGAAGATACACCACAAAATAGTGCATCACGTTCCGCGAGAACATATGAGACTTACGGAAGGAACAAATTTTCTAGGTGAAAAGGGCAAAGGAAGGAATAGCGAAAAATTTAGTAGTCCTGAGATTATATATTTAATATAATGTAACATCGTGTTTTTGTATTGATTTATTTTGACAATATTATTTTCTATTCAAAAACTTTAAATTTTCCAACTAAATAAGTTTCCACTCTATTATTAATAAAAAAGAGAAACTGAAAGCAATAAACTTGTAAATTTAATAATTTCGTCAAAAGTTTTATGGAAAATAAAGATTTCGAAGTTTGTTAATATAATAAACGGGTTTTATTTTGAAACCAAACCAGGAATCAAAACTATATTAACAAATCTAACATTACATAAATGATATAAAAATTTTGTGAATAGTATAAAATTTTTTTTTATAACTTAATCAAACTATAAAGTAGAACAATAACTGCAAACACGATTGGAAGCAAAACTATGAAAGCAAAATGATTTAAACAAACTAATTTAAAAACTTATTGCTGAAGAAACTTTTGATATTGTTGAAATAACAATTCAATAACAATTCAAGTAAATTGGAAATGCGATGCACAATGTAAGTGAGAATGATGAATAAACGCTTTATTATATGGATACGTAGAGTCATGTGGAGAAATTATGAAGATGATATATAAAGCAAATTTGAGAAATTTGTGACTTAATCACGAATTTCGCGTACGAAGAAAGGCAAATGAGAAAGTGGTCAGAGGAATCCCAGGAAGAGACGATAACGAAGCCTTTGCTATGCAACGTGCATGTATGTACCTCTGTATAGATGTGTATCCGTGTGTACGTGTGACTGATGGGTAGATTGGCGATGCCTTACAGAGGGGATTGGCTAGCTGCGACCCGATTCTGCCTCTATTCCGCTCCTATCCGTAGCCCTATCTAGTTTACCACTTCGCTCTCGAATAGCCCGCTACTGTGGAGAGGCCGAACGGAAAAGGGAAAGACGAAACTGGATGGACAAAGGCGGGATAGGAAGAACGCGCGTGACGCGTGAGGAAAAGGGAGAGGCCAGAAGTATATGTGAGGTCCTTGGCGATGGAACTGATCGCTATTCCGAATGGCTTGGCTGGATGTAAAAGGAAAATCGAATTTGACCGATACCGTTGGGAGAGAAGAGGCGGAAGAAAGGAGAGAGAACACAGCGACTAGTCGCCCAGGTGTACGGGCGGCTTATTGGGATACGTATCCCGTTCGTAGATGGAAAGGAAAACAGGAGAATGTAGAGGAAAGACATGATTCTCCGGAAGGAAGGAAGGAAGGAAGGGAAGGAACTATTTGACGCGACGGGAAATCGAATCAACGTGGCAAAAACCCCAGGATATTTCACGGCAGACAGGGTAAAATTACATGCGTTTGGAGACAATTATCGTCGCGCCGATTCGATTCCGATCGGTTATCACGCTCCGCGTGCAAGTCAAGCCTTGTCGATCAAAGCCTCTCTTCAAAGCCTGAGCGAGATCTCTTCGACGTCGTCGCACCCGGTGATTACGACAAAAAAACGTAAAGCCTCGTAATCCGCGCGCGCGCGGAAATAATTTGCTGCGGAAATAAAACGGCACTTTTTCTCGAACGTACCTTAACACTTTGAATTCTTAGGGCAGTACTAGCATTTAAATTGCTAAGAGGCTCTTTAATCTTTTTACGGCAAAATGAATCACATAACATAATTTTTTACCGTTTTACTTTTTCCTGTCGGTGATGCTCTGCCGATATCTTTTTCAATTTTAACGTTAAATTCAAACGAAATTTAACGCTTGCCAAATTTTCTTGAACGTCCGCTTGTCATGCAAATTCTGTGAATAATGTTAAATTCTTTTAGCAAAAAGTATCTCTCTCGTGTTTTCAGAAAACTGAAACTCTACTCTTTGAAATAAAATGATTAAAAAGATATATAAATAGAAATTTAACTAATGAAATAAAAGTATATAAATATATAATAAATAAAAATTGAACTAATGAATGAAGAGATTGATATTTCGCACCGCAAATTCTTTGATCATTTGTCTCTATTCGTCCTAAATTTTCAGCCTTTCCGATATTACCTTCGAGGAGTCCGAATATTAGGCACTGGCTATACATTCGACCACATTCTCGCGTCGCTGAAGTTCAGGGATGCCCTTGGCGTCGATCAAGAGGTGCAGCGCACAGGTAACGAGAGCACTCGTTCGTGAAATTTGTTCGGAAGTTCGCACAAAGGGAAACTAACCGCGTGCGGTAACGATCACGAATTGCACTATAAAGGAAAAGACAGAAAGAAAAGGATAGAGAGAGAGAGAGAGAGAGAGGAGAGAGAGAGAGAAAGAAAGAAAAAAGGCAGATGTCTCTTTTCCCTGCTTTTTCCGCGCGAGCAATCTACCTCTTGTCAACATGTTTGTTAAAGACAGACAGAGGATGGTAGCAAAGGAGGGAAGCAGAAGACCACCGGGAAGTAGAATACGTTCTTCGGTAACTAATGACAGTTCGGAGAAGTTTGCCTTGCTCCTTGCACCGCTGGCCTTCCAAGTTTTCCAATCGGCCAAAAACTCGCAAACTGACATTTACCTAGAAGGATTTACTTTGCGATATACCAGTCCCAGTCTCTTTCTCTACCTCTGTTATCGGCGGCTCTTTCCTCCGGCGCGACCATCGACGCCGGGAGCGCTTTCCAATCATCCCGGGGCGTTCGACTTCTCGTTTTCCTGCACTCCCGCTGTACCTTATCGAATCTTTCTTTAAACTAAGGCGACGCGATAAAATCCGCGAGAGCTCTCGCAGTTCAGTCTCGTTCGCTATAATCGGAGAGATGTGGGGGCAGCGATCGAAATTGTTTTCGTGCGCGTATCGCCTGGAATCGCCCCAATGTTATCTTGAAGGATATCGAATGCGATATTGACTTGCGCGCGGGAAGTCAATCGATGAAAATGGAAGGCATTTATTTCATAATATTTTTTTCCTCGAAGAGGAATTTGAAGTATTTAAGATATAGTGCAATGAGAGAAACATATGGAAGGAATATTTTTGCACGAACATGTTAAATAGTTGAGATTTACGATCATGGGAATAAAGGCCAGAAATTTGTATATTTGTATATTATTGTATATCATATATTTTTCTAAATATTTTTGAAAGACATCGTTTTATATATTTAAGACACAGTTACAAAAAAATTTTTTAAATAATACATTTTTTAAATAAATATCCCGACTATCTTTAAAATTTATACATGTATTTATTTACTACACATGTATTTATTTATACATTCATTTATTATATATTTCTGTTAGCTGAAAGTGTGTAGAAATCTGATTTTATATCTATTAGCTAAAAATCCATTTGTTAATCATTTAAAGTCATCATTCGTACAAACATTCGGAATATATCGGAAGCACAGGTCCCTTTGAAAAAAATATTTACACTGTCGAAATGAATATTTCCTGAAAGCATGGCAGTGCTCTTTGCATATACGTATAACCTGAGTTACAAATATTGCCGATATACGCATGTAGTGACTTTATATTTATCGGAAAATATTTATATTAGTGGTTGTAACAGTTTTTTCTCCATTCTAACGTATATGCTCGGGCATATATTTTGTATATGCGCAACAAATACAGATGCCTTAGCAACAGTTTTCTCGACGTATTGTAGCTTCTATTAAAGTGTTGGAGTTTGCATCTTTTGTTATTTTGTCACGAGCATCGTATTTGGGACCGAATGGTGGATGCAAGAATTGAACAGACTCGTGCAGAACGTAAAAAACAACAAAATTATTTTACATCTGGGAAACGACATTCGGGGAAAGTAGAGCAAACGAAGTATAAGTTAAGAAACAGAAGAGCCTAGAATTGCGAGCGATTTATATTAATAATAAAAGTTAAAAATATTTAGAATAAGTTGTAGATTAAGACTAAAATAATACTGCATTTATCTAAATACGATATCTAATACGGTAATTTTACGTTACTCACACTCGATTGTTACAATTCCTTTTATTTCTTGAAATGTTAAAGATATGATATTTATGTGGAAGATACGAGTGTTTTATCTAATTTGATTCAATTTAATTCGGTAATTATAACATTAGTCAGTTTGAACGTTAAATAAATTAAATCATTAATATGAAAGAATGACATGATTTTAATAAGATTGAGTGCGGACAACAGTGTATAATAGATAGTAAAATTTGATTATTTGAACAACGGTTTTATCAATAGTGGCGTCAGCATTCGATGCGGTAAAACCTCTCGCGCGCGTTGAAGGCTAAATCGGAGTAATCGATTTCGCCCGATGCGAGGTTTTACCGCAAGCTTCTCGCGAATGCTGCGCCGAGTTTGCACCGATACGTTGCGACGCTACGTGAGTGATAAGATTATACGTTGCAGCAAGTGCATTCGACCTTCGCAATTTCGTATTCACTTCTGCAATCTCCTACAGAACGACACTCGAGAGTGCCAACAAGATGTTTTCGCGCTGCTCGAATGCCTATATTCTGTTAACCGAATGGTTGCTCGTTTTCGCTGAGTTTTCAGGATGTCGTTTAGCTCTTAAATAAAGTTGGATAGAATGGATAACTAACGGACGAATAGAAGATTTAACGTTATCCGTTGCTTTTTTGCCTCGTAAATTCTAACGTAGTAATTTAAAGTATTATTAATCTTGCGTTTTAAAACTTAAACGTTCATTCATTTATTCATTTTTATTATTGATTAATTAACTTTTAAATTTATGCGCTCACATTATCGATTGCGAATTTCATTAGTTTCATCTTTAGAAATACATCCGACATCGTTGTTTTACTTACCTTCAATGTTTAACACGCATGGATGTATGGCTGTCCTCCTACTCCCTTTCGGGAGTAATTCTGTCAAGTCAACGGTATGCGAAGCTTGTGCGATTAGTCTCGTCTTACGATGAGGAAGCGTGCTTTTGCAGCGGAGAAGCTTCCTCGAGGTTGAACTACGGGCAGTAACGTGTCCAACAGCTTAATCTTTAACTAATCCGGGTTCCCTCCGCGCGACGCCCACGAGGAATTAGGGATAATCCGAAACACGGGTTTAATGACCAACTACTCTTCATATAGCCGTACGTCGAATTCAAGGTAGCCGCGCGTTAAATAGCGATCTTAAGGCTTATTGTTAGAACGAGATTGCCTAAGTTGTAAGGGAATTACCGAGGCAGGTTGTAGCATAAGCATGAAGAAATTTCCTTAACTGATTATCGTAACGATTATATATCTCTTTACTCGGTAATAATTTATAATCGCCCTAATTTTTTTGTGTTAATTTTTATTCAAATCCCTGTGAAGTAGTGAAAATATAATTGAATTAATAAGTTCCGACAGATTCATCGTAGCTATTATAAACGATTGTTATGATTGTTCCTGGTGAGATAAAGATCGATTATAAATTTTCATATCAGTTTTATACCAATGATTTTGTTCTCTAATTTTTATTCAAACAAATTAATAATAAATTCAATATGTTGAACGTTTTCCAATGTAACGAGTATATCGGGAGAGTATATCGCTTCGTTTTTATTTTATCGCGTGTTATGGTTTCGGTGGATTGCCATTTGATGCCGATCATGATTTTTTTAAAAAACCGAGTAAAGTATCGGATTTGCGTGCGGGGGCTAGCCTACAATCGCATGCAACAAAATGCAATTAATCTCTCGCTAGTCGACAAGTATGCCGTAGCCTTGTCGATCGCGCGCGATCAGGAGGATCCATTAATAAAGTAGATCCGACAAACGATTTCAGCGGACGATGGAGCACCCGGTGCTCCACGGAATTACATCGTGGCCGTGCACGATAGTTTACAGTTATTTATAACGAGATTTATACGCGTCCACGTGCGAAATAAGGATGTGATTTATGGCGCGGCGAGAGTAAGGTGATACTCAAAAATCGTTTCCTTCTTTTATAGCTGCGCAAACAGCAATTTATAGCATGTAATCGTTTACCTGTCATACGTAAGAGATTTTGGATCTATTGCATCGCGGTAATAGCGATTGCGTCATATAAAATTGTTTATCGAGTTTAACGTTGACGTGAGCCGTTGCTTCGGACATGTCAATATAATCACAACTTTGTAAATTTAATCGAACATAATAAAATTTATTAACGCCCAATCACATATTTTATTAGATTTCAAATAATACATCCCAAGCTCTAATGAGGTTGCAAAACAGCTTGTAAAATCTAGAATTAATTGCATCATGTGATTATGGATTTTATTATTTCATAGATCCGATGACGGAAAGATGCATTAAGACGCATTAAATAATTTCAGACTCGACATGAGAGGCTGTAAGCATTAAAATCGAAAATTCGAGGAATTATCATCTTTTTAAATAATATCTATTTCATTATTTGAAAAGTGTTTAGAGCGTTCCAATTTTATTTTTGCATTACAATCGCTTTTGCATTATAAACGCGTATTCGATTTTGGATCTCTATTTTGCTTGTTTTACCTTTGATCAGAATTCGCGGAAATTATTCTGATTGCGTTCTAATTTTATTTGCGTTTGCGATGATGAACGCGCGCATTAATAGCGAGATTACATTGTGCACGAAGGCTTTGACACGTGAGGCTTGCCCTGCCGCTCGGCCATGAAACGCTAAACGAAATTCGTGCTTGATCCCGCTTCGCATATAGTTGCGGCTTTGATAAGCTTCGCGCGCGTATCGATCGGGTGACGGCCCAGGCGTTTAAACTGTCCGATCGTCTCGGCCCTAAATGCCAGCGGGGAAATGTCCGTTGGCGGCGATAATGCAACTATTATGTCCGCGGTTATCCTTCGAATCGAAACTGGCGCGGTTAACAGGTACGAGAAGTTGGAGAGTTAACTCCGCGCGCGCGCGCGCGCGCGCAACAAAATGCAAGAGAGATCCAAGAACTATTTTTATGAAAACTTCGTGAATAATCAAATACACAAATTACTTATACTTTCTTATAATTTGGCAACAATAATTCTCTTCTTAGAGTCTCTTCCAGGAAAAATTCGACGTACGAATGACATCCTTTAACAGCATAGTCACTTATTGAAGTTGAAATATCAACTTTTGTAATTTGCTACGTAATCAAAATAGCATAATTATGATTAAGATTTGTAAAAAGATTTGCAAAATTTAATGTAATTATATATTTTGCATTGCATAAATGAGGAGACTCGCATGATTGTTGGACCTCCACAAATTCGATAAAACTCGCGGCGAGTAGCTAATTAAATCTGACTGCATTTATATTATTAGTCCTTGCTGTATCGTCTTTTATCGCCAATGAAATGGGGAGAGGGTTTATTGAATCACGATTTCCGTCCCCGATGGGATCCCACGTTTATCGCGTAATACGGCTGCGAAGCGATGCGAAATTGTCCGGCCGCATGCGACGCGATCGTCGCCGAGAGGATCGCACGAAAGCTCGGCCGCTCGCACAACCTCGATCTCGTTATTCCCGCAACGCATTAAAGCTCGAGTGGATTTCTCTCTCTTTCGTACGATGCGTGCTCGCTCCCTGTTAAATTCATTCCGACGGGTATAATGCTTTTTAACGAGTTTGCGTAAGCTTGACCAACGAACTCGGACGAAACTCTGAGATTTATGTTTGGATCGAAGACGTTGCAATAAAAGAGCTGGATCGAGGCCGCTGCAGCTCTCGAGTTCCTTGACTCCGATGACCCAAAATTATTGTCCCTTCCCCGCGCATTTATTTTTATCTTCGAGCTAGATATATTGGTTGTAAATCGGTGTAAACAAATCGATGCTAGACGATTGCTTTTCTCAACAATTACAATTCTATTATAAAATAATTATTATATCTTACACTGTCAAAAATGTCATGAAGTTTAATGTACTTTTAAGTTACACAATTTGAATTTAATTTCACATTACATTAAATTTAATGTATTTGTAACTGAAAAGTATATTTATGTACATGTACATGAAATTTAATGTATATTTCATAAAACTTTATGAAATGCAATGTACTTTTCATAAAATTTTATGAAATTTCATATACACTTTCATTACATTTAAGTAACTATTTTTGTGTAACTTAGTTTTCAATTAAATCATTCATTACTTTTAATTATAACGAGCTTTATTTACATGTAAAGGAAGCATTTCTAACAGTACTTATTCTTTTTTATCTATTTTTCATTGTATATTATTTCTTAAAATGTTATATTCCACTTCAAAGTTCATGGAATAAAAATATAATATGTTTAATTTTTAAAAGCGTTACACAGATATGCGATCCTTTTGATTCTTAATTGACCTTGTTATCATTTATAGATATTAGCATATTCGACGTGTGCAGCTTCGTCTAACGCTGCTTGACAATTGATTGGGGTCGCGATCGGAATGGCGACGGTTTCGAGTTTCCGTTGCCAGAATTTAGTTCCATTAACGAATTCGCGTCATATCGGCGTAACAACCGCGACTATATTTGAGTTCTGGTCAGGTATCCTGTGTCCCAGGAGAGTTACCTGAGAGCGCGCTGAACAGATGGCAATGTGTTGCTTTTTAATTGGATTGAACTCTACAGATCGGAACTCGCTATAGCCGTGACACGTATAGCATGGCTATATTAAAATCGATCGTTCCCCCGTCACCCTGGGAGTTCGATTACCGAGCGATGTCATTCGCTAGAAAGCACCATGTTCCATTCGCGTGACAATGTTCGGTCTCACGTTTTTTTTTTTTTAGATAATATATCTACCGGACTTATTATCGGAAATACGGAGTACTCTGTGCGCATTATCAAGCCTCAGATGCTTATCTTGATGACTTTTAGACTAATTGAAGAAAAGGATGGAGTACGTATCTATGTGGATGCGCTAATCTCGATCGTGTTAAAATGCAATCCTTCCACCTTATTTAAAGATATTCTACGATACGTTTGCAGTAACGCGTTGAGAATGAATGATTGATTAATCTAGGAATTAATATTTGTGACAGGATGCTGCTAAATGTGAAATTACTAGATATAAAATTGAGTTCACAAAATTATTACTGTGAATCACGGTTAAAGATTGTCACTTTCGAAGACAAATGAAATTGATCCGCTGAATAAGTTATTACATCATGATACGTGAAATATCCCGCTTCCGTTAAACAATCTCTCGTGATAGATTTCAATTTTTAACAGCGAATGTTTCTGTATATAACTAACTCTAAAGTTAAAATGCTACAAATAAAACACAGTTAATGTCTTTTTGAAGACTGATATTCTATTATTTACTCTAATCTCCGAAACCTAATTATCGCACAAAATCTTTCGAGTTTCTTATTCGAGTCGCTCGAGCTTTCTGCTTCTGAAATTTATTTCCATTACTCAAAAGCATTTTTTGAAAAAGGCATATTTTTGAGAAAATCGCGCGATTTCGAATTAATATTTATTCCGTTTCAAATAGAGAGCTATTGTATAATATAAGGACGTCCTACATATCTTGAATACGTTGCTATGACCTACAAATAAGTGAAACCGTTATACTGTGTAACAATTGAAAGTCGAGGAAATTCTACGGAACATTTGACCCATTATAACGGAACGTCACTCGATTCCGAGACGCGAGCGGAACTGTAACCGATGTTTGAGTTCCGGTCAGGTAACACACGTACCCCAAGAGAGATACCTGACCGGAGAGCAGACTGCGGGAGTTATCGTGTAGTTGATCCTCCTCTCGCGTTCCAAAACGGCGGCACTTCGCTCACTTACTCGTAAAGACACTGCCGTTGAAGTTTGCGTTAAACTTTCGCCACTTCTCAATTCCCGATTCTTCTTCTGTGCCCTTAAGCTTCCTTCCCTCGCTTTTTTAGGCCTCTAACGTACGCTCCGTTTATTCGAACGCTTGCAAGAGACAGCATCGGAGAATACTAACATTTGCTCTTCTTCATTCTTCTCTTCGTCTGACTTGTCTTATATCGGTCTCTCTGCCCTATTATTAAAGATACTCATCATTCTAGAAATCTTGTTTAGAAACGTCAAGGAAATTGTACCTTATAGTTTTTTTTATCGATTTTATTAATTCATTGTTCTATCGATTTATAATTTTTTAACTTTTTATATGTAGGCATTGTGTTAAAAGCTTTGTTAAATGATTAAAATGTGTGCATTTGACAATGTTACATTTATAGTTCAATAACCAATTTAATGCTAAAACATAATATTTTTTTGTAATATAACGAAAAATATAAAAATATTCTGCTTTACTCTTCATGTATTTTCTATTGTTTTTCGGGACGTTTAATTTCTGGATTGGATTAAATTTCGTCTACGTGCACAGTTCTCCTTCTCGCTTTTTCTCGCATTCTCTTTCCGCGGCGATCCGCGCCTCCATCCCTTCACGGCTGCAACCGGAAGTTAAACGAAGAGGTAATCCCGTGCAAATATCTCGGAATCAGCGATAGTTCCACTAACTTACGGGCGAACAACTCTTTCCCGTTTCCGCGCTCGGGTTATCGCGCATAATATATTGTCCGCCGAGTGGAATATCGTGTCGCGGCTACTGCCGACGCGCCGCAAACTGGAACGAGCAAAGCCGAAAATTTTCCTGTCCCATAGTTTAAGAGATCTTGAACCGCGCGGGTTTAAGGCAAATTTGCATGCTCGAAACCAATGATCACCTGGAATGAATCAGCCGAATCAGTGGTACAAGTAATATCACATAAAATGTGAATCTTAAAGCAAGATTCCGTGTGTATAAATATAAAAAACCATAAGAAATAACAGACTTTTTATTTTGTGTGTGTGTGGGGGGGGAGGGGGGTGTGCGCGCATGCGTGCACGTTTTTTATTTTCAAACTTTTAAAAAATATATCTATCTTTCGATGTCAATCAGCAATTCTGATATCACGATTGTCTCAGGGAAAAAACGTAAAAGAGAGAATATATATTTTTAGATGTATAGATAGATTTACAGATATCTCGGAAAAATTGCTTTTGCAAGCGCGAGAGCTTGTTGAGAGTAAACTCCAAAGGTCGCAGTCATCACGTAGTCGATACGCTGACCCAACTCGCCTTCTATTTCTACGAAATATTTACATCCTCGCGATGTGCGCATACAGCAACCGCAGAAATAACATTCGAGTGAATGTACTTTGCAAAGGAAACCGCCATTGGTATCTATATGTGGAGAAATGGGAATTTGTTCGGAATGAAATTTTCACAAACGGTGCGCCCCCGATGGGTTTTTCTCACCCATCTACGAGCTCGTATTTAGCAGATGGAAAATTATACAGTGCGATCCACAAGGGCGGTACGATACTAAGATTTCATTTTCCAGATTTTGTCGTTGTAGATAAAAAGCGTGGATTCTGCGTTGAATTCTGAATCCAAAATTGTGCGAAATATTTCTGGATGTAATATTTTCAAAAATTCAATCGTAGCAAACTGAGATACTGTACAAAGCATTTATATTTTTTACAAGCATTGCTATTATTTTTCTTTCATATTGCGCGAAAAGTTCTTTGCCAATAGTCTCCTTTCTAAGATTCAAATAACTGCCGTTTCATGATTGCACGAAGAATCTCGCGAAACTTTTCTTGAAGATATTTCCAAAAGATCGATCCGTCATATTACACATCTGCCGCATCTTCGTGAACCATCCTGTATGCTCCGTATGTGTAATACGCGGTGACGAATATCGTCGAGGAATCTGGGCCACCGATTGGATTCCGCGCGAAAGGAGACGACAGCGCCAAGTTGCATATCGCAAGTCGTGTCCGCGCGTCTTTTCGCGTACGTGCACGTGCACGCGTGCACCGATCCGCATCTGTAGCCGACGTATCTTTCGTACGTGCAATTCCGCATCGTTCAGCGGAAACGAGTAGTGAGAGAGCTACGACTCGAAATTATTTCGGAGCGCCGGATATCGAGAACTCGGAGAGTGATCGTTATCGTTGGAATAATTAATCCATTGCCCTAACTCCTTGATTTGTAACGTCGACTGCAGATCGTTGAGAGTCGAAGTAGTAAATAAGTCTATGGGAGCATTCTGCAAATTCCAGCTCTCAGGTTTTTTCAGTTAACAGAAAATATTACGTTCATATTTACAAAATTACTTGATGAAATTAAAATTGTTGTATGAAAAAATATTGAATAAATAATTTTGTACAATAATCGAATTCTTGCAATAATTTTTCTAAACAATTTGACAATTTTGACTCGTTGGTTGAATAATAAATTGCATTTAATAAACTTGTTGTTTTATCTATAATTATCTATAATTAAAGTAATCCATTTATTCGTAATATTAAATATATTTATTTAAAATTGTTAGTACATATTTCAACTTTATTCTTGTCCATTTCTTTATTTAAAAAAAAAATCTGGATCAAAATGTCGCGTCAGTTAATGCATATTGAATTGCAATCTAACTTGATTAGTAAGTCCGGACCAAAATTGGACGTCAATATTGAAAGTATAATTTTTATATTAATCGAATAAAACTCAGAATTGCATATATGACTACACATAATTCTAAAAGTGTTGCAAAAATATAAATTATTCTCCTTAAAATATGTAGAAAAAATCGAGAAACGCCCATTTTCAGAACAAAAGCGGTTAGAATTTCAATCAAAATTCAAATGAACCGATATCACTTTCGCCATTATTAAAATCTTTAATCAAGCGCGCGCAACTTATAATAAGCGACACAAAGTAACGAACTTTGGAAAATCGTTAGCTTAACGACGTACGAAGTATCTAAGCCTGTTTCGATACGGATACGGTAAATGACGCGTTAAATCGCGTGTACAACGATGATATAAGCTCAAAACATGAGAGAGAAATAATTTTTTTCACTGTAAAAAAAAAAAAATAAAATATGTAAGAGAAATAATAATTCCTTTCCACGACTGTTTTAATTCTATTCGCCGCTCGACGCATCGTTGAAATTAACTTTCCTGCCTGCGCAGATTGCGAAAAGCGTTCGCTCTAAACTCGTTCCGTGACGGCTTAATAGTGCGCGAATGATATTACCAGAAATTCCGAATGCAGTTTTACGGCATAGACGGTGGCAACAGCGATGTGGTTCAAACTGCAGATACATGCGAATCGTATCTGGCTTGGGCCGTCACGCCACGTTACGTTAATATGCGTCGTCGCTTTTGCAGATAAACTATAAGCGCAGGTAGTTATCGTACGTCGTGTCTCAGCCACATCGACGTGACAAGCGAGTCTGTGTGCCTTTTGTGCGGTGTATCACGGACAGACATTGCGAAAACTGGAAGAGCCGATAAGCGTACAGAAGTGATGTCTGCATCGAAATTTAAATCCATTGCACAAATCAGCTATTCTATTTATCAGAAAAAATTAATATGGATGTTAATATTATAAGCGATGCAACAAAATCGATGTTGAATGTAACTTTTAACCCATAAGCTTTTTTCTATATAAATATAATTTTAGATTCGGATATACATTTCGAAAACGTCATTTGAGATCAAAATGATGATTTGGCGCAATTTAGTTTTACTGATTATCGATATTGTAATGGATATGCACATCGGAAAGATGTTTGCACCGAGTGCTCGCATTTATTCATTTTTCTATAACCAGGTGTTCAATGGAGCCTCATTTCCAGCGATCGCACGATCCTCAAAGAAGATCGTATAAGACATTTTGCACCCACGACCCTTCATTTTTACGACAAATTCGCTGTCCGTGCTTGCGAAGTCAAATGAGAAGTGCGCGAAGAAGAATATCCCTCCTTGAAAATTTTTCAACCTTCGTACTTTAAGTTTTCTGCACGAAGAGTTTCATTCTTCAAACACTATCTCGGTACTTACACACTTGGAAGTATATAACGGTATTTGGCAAACTATACATCTTTTTCCTAACAATTTTGTTCATTTTGTGCGACAGTTCATATCAATAAAATTGAATGGCAGAAAAATCTCTTATTGTTTTTACACTTTAAATTTCTCGCGTGGAAAATCTCATTCCTCATATTCCTGACATGTTCTTGATCTATGTGAGGATAAAAATGAATTTATAGCTTCGGTAGAAATTGATACTTTCTGTTATTTTCTCTTGCTTCTCAAATATTCACTTTTTTTAAACATTTTAATACTTATCTTTAATATAATTTATAATATAATTTAATATAATTTATCTTTAATATAATTTATGCTTCGGAAGTTGACCGTTTATCGATTCTGAGCACGATATCTCTTCAGCTTCATGTTCTTCGAGCTTACCGGCGCGGCAAGTCTATTCTCGAGGATGTTGATATTTATTTAATCCGCGTGAAAATGCAGAGCAGAGAGTTTACCGTCGGCTTATGACTTCCGAATTGACGTTTCGAAAGTCGATGATCCGTTTATCGGAATCGACTTGCGCACACTCGACCCGGCGAATTCAATGGCTGAAATATATACGAATCTCGATCAGACCGAATCCACGAGGACGCGAATGTCGGGGACTTTCTATTGGGCGCGGCTTATTCGTCGCACCAATCTTCCGGTTTCTCCCCGTGCGTGCGAGCGCATACGCGTTTCTCCATTTTCCTACCCGATCGAATAGTCCCGTTTGCACCACCGAGTGGCACAGCCACTCTTACGGCATTCGCCACTCGATCTCCAATTTCGCCCTCGCGATCCACGCTATTCCATGCTGCTTTTCCACCGAGTCGAACACCATCTTTCCCACACCCTCTTCATACGCAACCATTCCTCGTCTTTCGAGGATCTGTAGAGCTGCATCTCGTCACCCCTTTGCAAGCGTCATCCCTTCCGCAAATCTCTGTGCAACGCGTGGATTCGCGCTTCGCAAAGCGTATTCAGCGTATTCGCGTCATTTGCTTTCCGGTGAACTTCTCGCGAAAAGATCGAAGATGCAGAAGAGGATTTACGGAGGATTCTGGAAGTCTTCTTTTGACCTGGTTATCGAATCTATAGATGATATACTTGCTCAGAAAGAAAAAAACAGGTTCTAAGAATGGCAATTAACTGAATATTTTCTAATATTTCTAACAAATATTATAATATTCGTTAGAAATATTGGAGAATACTAGAAATATTAAAGAATTTGCGTAATGTATAAAATAAATGAATCACGTTACAAATATATTTATAGATATATCTACAAATATATTTGCAACGTAATTCATTTATTTTGCATTGTGTGCAAAATTTGCAATTTTTCATTCTTTCAAAAATATAACAAGTTTTTTTAGAATATGAAACCTGATAAAATACGAATAATTCAATCTTCGTGAGTTTATATGTTCAATTATATTAATATCGAGGTCATTTTCCACTTTTCTGGAAAGACGAGCAGAAGGAAAGAAAAAAAACGGGGACAAAAAGAATAGTGGAAGTAATGTCGGAGAAAAAGCCGGTAGCGTCAATTTTATTCAATTAGCAATGGCTTTAATACTAATCAGCAATTGGCTTCTTGACTCCCGGCGAACGGACTAATTACTGATCGGGATAAAACGCATAAAAGTGGTAGGCGTGGTAATGCGTGCGCGGATTTACTCGCGTTTTACAGAAACACGGTTTTTTTCTTTTTCATCCTCTTTCGTTCAATATCTTTTTTTTCGAGAACACGAGCAATACTATTATCATGGAACAGGAAATAAAGGATATAAATATGCGATATCTTCAATGAGAATCGAGATGAATTTGATCTAAAAAATTTCTAGCAGAGTAACTATAGCATCAAAGTGAAAGACAAAAGCATCAAGAAGATAGATTTGTTATCATTTAAGTATCATTTAAGTCTTCCGTATCTTAAATTTTTCTGCTGGATGGTAGAACTTTGTAGCAGACAAAGAGAGCGATATTTTATTTATGATTCCTCGAGAGGATTTTTCGCGAAATTCATAACGAAACCAAGAATACAGAATTTTCAATTCGACTAAGGAAATTAAAATATGAATAAGTTATAACTACATCAGAGTTTAACGCTTGTAAGCGATTTTTGATGAAAAAAATAAGTTTAAACTACGCCACGTTTTAACTCGCGACAAAAACTCGAGAAAAATCTCAAGCAAAGAAAAATAGATTCATTTTTAATGGTTTAATGCTTGGACATTTTCGAATGAAGGGAGCTTATCGCGTTTATCTGAATCGCGAATGGCCAGTCGCGCGCGTCAAGTGAGATTGGATCGTTACCGAAAAGCAAGGACAATCGTAAGTTCCTGGCGGATACGCCAAAAATAACGTCGGAATAAAATGGAATCCTCCATTACCGGATTCGCGGAAGAGGTTCATGCGGAGGTTATCTAAGCCTCCCCACCGCCGTTATCTTAATGGCACTTATTGTCTTGACGTATAGTACGTCTCTCTCGGTCTCACCCTGCCTCCGCGATTTCTCTTTCAGTTCTATCCTTTCTACTTCCGTGCGCATTAAGCTCGTGAGGGTTGCGAGAAGGTGCACCATCGCTGTTGCCAGTCGTTATCGCGAGAAGTGAATGCCGTTCCTTCTCTGTCTTTCATTCATCGTTACCGTAGGTAACTGAAAACACGAGATACGCTGACAAGTTTGTACATGTACATAAACTTGGCAGCTCATCTCTGTTTTAAAATTTGCGTAAATTGAACACCGAAATTTTGTTTAGAAAACAGAACAAAACAAGAAATGAATTTGAAATGATATTGCATTCTTCTGAGATCATCCTTACAGGTTCCAGTAGGATAGAAAAATCATTAATTTAAAAAATATTTTAGACTGAATCACGAATAAAGTTTTATTACTTTTGCATGCTTGAAACTTAACCCGCGAAAAGTGATTTATTTTAGTCGACTATCTGAAGATCGATCGGAACTTTTATTTAGAAAAAAAAAATACTTTAAATTCTTTAAGGGATGTTCGATCGAAAGAATGTCTTAAATACGAAACGCTAAAAATTGTGTCCTGTATTTTATAACATTATCATTTCTATATATAAAATCGACGGTAATCTCAATCATTCCATACTACATGAAAATATGAGGATATTCTCTATTTGAGGATATTCTCGAGATAACATCGGATAATATCGGAACACTGAAACGAAGTAATATAGCAGCGTTCTTAAAACAGGAAATCGCGAGACGGATGTCGATATATTTCGAGAAATATACCTCGAAGAAGATTCCGGTTCGGCTCTCAACGTTTACTTCCGACAAACATCAGTCAGTCTCCGGGACCTGTGCCATTCTATACGCGCTTGCGAGGATATGACCGCTCATTGTTTCCGATTTTCCACGTTCCCGAACGTTTTGCCATGCCGACGACGACGACGATGATTAATATTGACGCGGCTATAGGAGGTGGAGTCTGCGCTGTAGCTAAATTACGCGAACTTTAGTGCCCTCCTGTCTGCCGGCGACGGAGTCCCTAGGGATTCCCCGGTTCGTTGACACGACAGTCAACGTCATAGGCCAGGACGACGTCTCATCCTGCATCGCTCGCTGAGCAACGTCGAATATCCCTGTGTCCTGTGCATCGGATTAAATTAGAACTCCGTTACACTCCATGTAACAGCGGCAAGTAGAACGGCTAATCGATGGTCATTTATCTTCCAACATTTATTAATACCGACGAACAATTATGGCAAATTGCACAACTGCAAATTGACAGACAGTCATTCGAGTCTTCGTAGATTTGGAGCAACTTCCGCATTTTCCTGTTTCACCTCGAACAGCAATAGAGCGCATGTATCTTTAAGCGAAATTGCATTGCTCTGTACGTCCGCATTACGCGCGATTTGACAGGTGCAACTTTTCCTCCGTTTCTCGCACTTACGTGCGCTTCGCATTTATTTATATCACCGTTATGTTCTCTATCGTGCACTATCAGCAAAAGAAAAAGAAGGAAAAAAGAGAGAGGATACAAGCCCTGAGGGAAAAGTTCGCGCGTGGTGCCGCAACGCGCGGGGTGAAAAACCACGGGACTTATTCTTAGTGTTCACGTGACGAATTCCAAGTTAGTTACAGTTGGCGCGGCGTGAATGCGAACATCGATGCTCGGTCATTTAGCGCGTTGTGAGTAGTGCCTTCCGCGTTGGAAAATTCGAAAAAGAAAAAGGAGAGAAAAGAAGAAGCGGAGGTACACAGTCGGCGTAACGCGGAATCGATAGTCAAAGAATTACGAGGAGGGGGAGCCGCGCGTGTGCGCGGCTGCGGAATAATTCAGTATTCTCGGCATAAGTGGCGCGCGCCGCGGAATGAACACATGCGATTCTGCCAGAGGGTGAACCTGCAAGAACCTGCCCGCGAGGCGGAAGAGAGAGAGACCCCACCGCAAGCTCGTTAATTATACAAACGCCGTTCGTGCTCACCTCGGCGCGGTTTGCTGACGCGAATACTCGCGCTTTGCCCGCGCCGCTTTGTTGTGCGTCGATAAGCGATAAGGGTGGATTTCCACTTTCCAATTCCGACACTCGATTGTCTTGACCGGCTATTTTTATGCCGCTACAGGCCCGGATACGTTTATTGACCGTGGGTGAGTAATGGTCAAAAATAGCGTAGGCAGAGCGTTTTGCGAGACACGCGCTATTTTGCAGATACTACGCCGAAATTTACTCGCGTGTCCACAATTCTGGATTTCACTCTAAAGTTATCTTGTTGAAGCGGTCTTAAAATGAAATGGACTTGTCTTATTATTATTATTATTATTATAAAGTAAATAGCGCTACGTGAATCTCATCCAATTTTTCATCGTCACACGTAATGTGTATGAGACAGGAGATAGAAATTTAGCACACGCATACATAATTACATATAAAATAATTAACGTTTTTGTCTCGCAAGTTGATATTTAACGTTTTAACATAATAAACATATACGTTACCGATGCTGCAGACGCGAAATAAACCGCATACTTTATTCAACTGCCATTTCATTAAACAATCGTAACATTAATTAATAGCCAATAAGTGAAAATGGCAGTTAATTGCCTCACGAAATAAGCATAAGTCTACAGGCGGATTTGCGCCATGCGTATAAACAAATTACTATTTCCTTGCTACATATATGTAGAATCGATAACATTTGCTAATGAGTGAGAGCAAATATTTTCGGCCCGTTTGACGAGCACATCGATGTGAGGACCGTTAATTCGAAAACTTTAAGCGATCGTCATTAATCTTCGCGTATCGAGCACCGAAGTTCACCATCGGCGGGCGAATTCGGCGCGCGCTTAGTTACGTTGTAACAACGCTCGTGAGTATTGCTCGGGGTCCTTGACAGGATCCACCGAGAAGTTTAGACTGAGTTTACCCGTTAATGACTGAGTACATACCAGAGGATGTGCTCAGGTACGCCGGTGGCCACGTATTCGCCGATGTTGGCTCATCGGCTTCACGTTGATGAAGAGAGTACCAACGATACACCAAGCAAAGCGATAGAATCTTGTTAGCGGTGCCCACCCTTTTTCAACGCGGAGTACACAAGCGTATCCAATCAATGCTTCTCGACGAAGTCCGTTGATATACGTGATTAAGTTTTGATAGTTGCCTCGAGAAAATAAAAAAATAACACCGCTGCTCTCGTGAAAACATTGCGTTAATCGGTAATATCCATGAGCACATCTCTACGGAGGAATAAGCGGTTAAGAAAATCCGTCGGAAATAATCTTTCTACTAAGTCACGTTTTTAATTCAATAGCAATTTTACATAGTATATAGAATGGCAAAAGAAATTTCAAAATAAACGTTTATTATCACATGTGAATTAATTTGTAATAATTTAGTAAAAAGAAATCTAACAACAAGAATTATTATTACAATAATAAAGAATTATTTCTTTACTATTATAATAGTAAAGAATTATTTCTTACTTATAAATTTTATATACAACTCATGGTCCCTTTTAGAAATAAAATCAGAAATGAAGGTGAGATTAAAATTGATACATTGTTGAGTTCTTTAAAGCATAAAGGAGTCATTATCCATCGCTACAGACTTATCTTGCGCGTGTTACCTCCCAGAGTGCTGACTTTAATTCTGTTAAACTTCATTAAACGTACGTAGCGCGATATACGCGCGGTAGCATACATCTGCAAGTGAGAATCGTGCCGTCTTATCTGTTGCAGTTAGATATCCGTGTGAGATCGCGCTCGTTTTATCGCCGGCTATGCAGCGCCGAGTACGAAAACTAACACAACAAGCGCCGATAGCTTGTGTATCTTTGCTGACGTGCGCGAGTTTTCGCGTCATTATTCAAACGGAGCGAGAACTTTAATCGTGAGAACTTTAATCACGCGATTCCAAAATTATCTAGCCGACGTAGGGAGGAACTTCGCATAGTGGAAACGAGGAAAAGGAATTGCCTCGCGTCACCTTGATAAAGCGATTTTACTCGCACTTGACATTACGCGACGGCCCTATTTGGGATTCTTCGAAGTTCGTAAGTCGACATGAAGTCGGAGTTATCTCAGGGACTCGTGAATATCGCATCTATCTAATTAAACAAAATGAACGCGATTTTATCAAGACGTCAAAAGACATGGTTGACTTAATTCGATCGATATTTTCGGCAGCATCTTCTTTTCGGAAACTTCTTCTTTTTCATTTTCTCGTTCTGCGATTTAATTGTTGAGAAAAGATTAGTTAAAAATCAAACGGAACTTATGTAAATATTAAAAAAGATCTCACTAGACATTTTATATTTTTAAATAAAATAATCAACACGTCAAAAAATTTTCTTATATCCTGTAAACTTTTAGGTCGTTATACCGAAAAAGATTTAAACGGTTTTAATTTTGCACAATGATAATATCTATAGTACCGATAAAAAAAATTCAAGAATCAAGTATTTAATCCTATAGATTTTAATTCTTTTTTACATCTCGTCTCGACAATATGAAAATCGCGTATCAATCCGCGCAGAGAACTAAGCGAGCACGTTTAGCGCTTAAACGAGAATACGAAGCTCGGTCTGCACGCGCCGTGAGGAAAATCGATGCGCGTAAAGTATTCTTCTCGCGTGCACATGAAACACTGATACGTATTTGAATCTAATCGACGTAGGTGCGCCGGGCTGCTGTAACCGGGCCTGCGACACTTTCAATGGCGTTACGAATGATTGCACCACGTACAGCGTACATATCGTATTCCAGCCGAGGCGGATACATACGCCGTACACAGGATGTTCCAGTTTCATCGCCATTCCTTCCAGTCGCTTAACCCTCAACGAATTCATCGATCTTTTTTAGCGGAGATTTGATCGCCAAGTCGTAATCTTTCGAATACTTTCGGTATCACGTATATCGTTCACTGTACTTGAAGTGAAATTTTTGTGAAACTTGAAATTATATATAAAAGCAAGAATTCTTGTGTTCTCCCGAAATTTAACGCTCGTACAAAATTGTTTAGCTTTAAATCATTCGTGAAAGAATTATCGATATTCACCGGATTTTCTTAATTGGTTTCCATAAAATTTTAGACACCGTGTAGTTGCGGTAAAGATCTCGACGAGATTTACGCACGTTTTCGTTACGACGAATCGAGACCGTCGAGGAACCGATTCGATCCCGTCGACCGGATCGGTATTCGCGGCACTATTATCGATTTCTCCTTACGTTTCACGGTGATAAATATGTAGAAGCCCGCGTATTGCTTTATTGCAAATTGCGCTCACGCTCGCGGGAGTACTTGAATTCGAGATACCCTGGCTGGATCTCGCGAGACTGAGATTATCGATTCGGCACCTCCGCCGTTCCCAGGTGGCGAGTATGCGAGCAAACTCCTATCTACTTTATGGCAAACTATGCTTATTTATGGTACACACGTTAAACATTTGTAACAAACCGACAAATTTTGTGAAGTGATCTAGTTTCCTTAGCGTTTGAGGATGTAATTTCCATCCTTTCGATTTTTAAAAAAGATTTTTATTTGAAATCTCATATTCATGCGTGCAAATACGAGGGGTTTTCGAAAAGTTTCTGCACTTTTTTAACTCTATTTATTAAGAATTTCAAAAACAAATTACGTCACTTTTCTACATAATCACCACAGCGTGACAACTCTTATACAAAATTGCAAGGTCAGCCAATTACTACTTAATTACTGCTCCTCCCGCCTTTACCGTTTCCGAACGAAAATATAAAAGTGAAACTTTTTGAAGACCTCTCGTATGTACTTTGATCAAATGAGTTTATAAATCTGACAATTTTCTTAAAATTATAATAGAAAATAATCATTTTTCCGAGCATCCAGCATTGTATAAATAATTCCTATCATTTTTCCACGTTCCACGATATTTCTAAATTATCATTGCAATTAATGGATGTTATTTATTAATATTCTTCTGAAAAAAAATTAGCTCTCTTAAGAATAACGAAATAATTCAATTCTGATTGATAGCAACGAGTCGACCTTCGAATGTCCGCCACGGATGATGAGGGTGCGAAGCGCGGAAGAGACTGATGACGAATAGAACAAGGAATAGAGGGAAAGGGGCGTACAAGGGGTTGAACGGCATAAACGTTGTAGGCAGGCCAGTGTGTTGAGAGTTTGGAGCCCTTAATTGCTTTTTAAAACTTTCGAGTTCGAGCTTCTTCCCCCCCTTCCCCGGCCGCATGACGGTGAGCGGCCCTCATCGCCACCCCTTCGTCGCACCCTTTGCATTCTACTTAGGAATGTTCAATATTAGTTTTCCCTATCGGGGTTGCGAACGCGCGTTCGGCTAAGACGACAGGCGAACAAGACGGATGCCAGAGATGGAGGTGGAGAAAAACGGGAACGGACGGGCTGATTCGTCGATAACTGGTCGTCGGGTTTTTGCACTTCGGGCAATTAACGTTGCCTTCGAAGGAAGCTACTCAGCTACAGCTTCGGATATCAATTTGTCTATACTCCGAACATCGGGAATCGTCCTTCTTTCGACGAGAAGCAAACTGCCCGCGCCGTCGAAGTTTCCGCGGTGTTCTCATCTCCTCTCCTTTTTTTTTCACGGAAAGGATACTTTCAGCACGCTCTCGTGAAAGTTAGCTCGCAGAGAGCGCGGTTGCTTCCACCGCGTCAAAGTGGAACGATTGTTACCGGTGTTGACTCTTGAATTGTTCTCTAAGAGGGAAAACCGTGAGTGTTTACGTTCGCAATTAGCTCAAATCTGTTACAATAAAGTGGATGTATCCTATCGACAAATGATTTTACACTAACAGAAATATTTTAAACGAAATATTCGATATAATCATAGATGTTTTTCAAATTATTTTAATTTAAAAAATTATTACATTCTTGACATTTTGACATTAACACTGAAAAATGTACACGTTGGATTCACTCTTAAATTTTTATAACTTCTAAATTCGCTTTCTAAATATGTTTAGTGTCATTATAAAAGAGCCATCTTTAACACGAGGGTCGTTCCTTCGTTGTTTTTTTCTTCAGCTCCCCGCTAAAATGAAGATTTGAAAGCGGGAAGCGTTATCGAGTTTCTAAAACGGAGTTTTCGGAGGAAGGAAGAGCGCGTCATTTGCTCACATAGCAAGTGATATCTCTCAACCCCGAAATTGGGGTACGCCCCTTAAATTCAACGACTGCCGCGCGACGTTAGCCGTGAGATACGATTCCTGGTGTAATACCGAAGAGGAAGAACAGGGGTGGGAACTTTCGAGAAGAGAGGAAAGAAGTAGATTTTCAATTTCGGAGGATAGACCAGTTCGCGTGCTCGACCAAATGATTCTCATTTGTTATCCCTTTTATTGTAATTCTTTTTATAGCAACGTTAATATTACATTGATCCTTAGATTTCGAATCTGGAGAACATCAACTGAACTTTAATTTTAGCGAATTTGTGATACTAAATTAGATGAAGAGAATTATATTACCGGAGAACCTTCTAGATAATTGTCAAATGCCGAGATTGAATTAGCCATAAGATAATATTGTTCCGTTTATTCACTTTAACATTGTTCCGTTTACAATCGTCCGGAAAATTGTTTTAACGTCAACGATCGAAATCGTTTCCAAAAACGAAGTTCACAACAACAATAACCTTACTCGCTTCGCGTAATAGGGGAACTCTATTAGGTGCTGTTATAATACTACGCTCCCTTCGATCTATTCCTTCTCTCTCTCTCTCTCTCTCTCTCTCTCTATTCGCACTCAACTTCGGGATTCCACGGAGGACGTGGCCCAGATCTTTTATGTCAGGCTTTCCAAGGGAACTCGCGCGCCATTTGCTCACATCGCGGCTGACATCTTTAACTTGTGAAATGGGATCTTCTGCCTCCCTCTCCTCTCTCCTTTGACCCAACGACTATTGGAACGGATAATTGCGAACTACGACTGTTCTTAACGTAGATACGTAGGCAGAGAAAAGGACGTTAGTGTGCAAAACGAACAAGTGGAAGAGATTTATGGCTTGCGAGAACAACGGACAACAAAGTTGTCGCGAAAGAAACGTCGCTTGAGTTAGTAGAGGATGTCTTCGAATCTCAAATCCGTTCCGTTTGTCTTCTTGCTTACATCTTGCAAAGTTATCTAGCTTATCTTTCGAAAAAGATTTTTTTATTTTACATCTTATTCATATGTCTTAGCAGGGATACTTTTTTACGAAAATGTTTTGTCGGATTAAAGTAGACAACAAACGATTAACTCTTATAAAAGAGCTTAATTAATTGATTAGTATTTAGAAGAAGTAATGTAAATTAAATAATGATAAATGAATAAGCATATGCTTAGTTTGGATTTCTTTAAAGAGCGTTTGTTATCGTTCAATCTATATTATCATAAAAAAGTATAAAATGTTTTAAAAATGTTATCAGATATCTTTGTAAATTATTGAGATTACTGATAGTTATTAAAGAATTTTGTTATAATATTATCCGAAATCTTTTTAAATTTTTTATAATATTGTTTCCTTTCACATTTTCAAGATTTTCTTATAATTTTCTATATACATTTTTTCTTTATTATGCCGCAATTTCTTACGTCTAATGAGCATCTCTAATAAGCATTCTCATGATAATTAACGCATGTTTAAGCTTTCCGTGGATCGTAATTTCTTTACAAGCCTCGATTTCCGCTTCTGGAAAAGAATCTTCTTTCCACATCGCTTTTCCTTTGCTGATCTACTTAAGGATGCAGCGAGTTAGGTGGATCTTTTAAATCAGGATTTCTGAGATCGAGCACGTGGCTTATTCGCGAACAGCACACTCACAATAGCACCGCGTTCTTTGAACCCGAAGATCAACGAGACTCACAAGCTACTATTTTCCGCGTAACTTCTGCATAAGAATGTAGAAGTCGAAATAGAAGATAAAAGAGCGGTTATTCATTATGTTGTAGCACAAAATCCTTTGTGAGTCGTTTAATGAAAGTTCATTATAATATAAATTCATAATAATATAAATGCGTAACAATTAAAACATTTCAAACAATTTAAACATTTCAAACAATTACAAGATAAATTGAACTATTAGATGTTAAATTAGAAGGATAATTTAGTTAAGGCAAATAAAGCAACTTGAAGAATGACTAAAAATGATAAAATAAATCATGAATCGTGATATTCAACATTATGGAAGATGAAATGTGAAATTATGTCGGAACTGTCACGATGAAATATGAAATATCAGAACTCTCCGAATTAATTACAAACTTTGTGTACGAAGAAAACACAGAAACAGAAAGAAAGAGCGGAAAAGATGCATTTATTATCGTACCTAGGTAGGAATCTCTTTTGAAGTCAGGAAGAAAAGCGATGAGAGTCTTTAATGATACAACAGAGATTTAATTTAGCTTATATTTAAAATATTAAAAAATTTATGATATCCAAAACCAGTCTTTCTTTAAATTATAAAATTTGTGAATTTTTGCGTTGTCAGGAAATTTTAACGACCGCCTTTTTCACCGTTTAATTACCGATATTATGCATCCGGATAAGCAATCCGTAAATTAAAATTCTTTCAAAACACAGTTCATTTGAAATTTTTATTAGAGAATAAGATTTACTGACAGCTCCGAAGCTTATCTTTGATATTAAAATTAGTTGCTTTTGAAAGACACTGTAACGTGCTTCTGAAAAGAAACTGCAACGCGTTTGTTCGAAGGGAGGACAACGAGTGCATAACTTAGTCGAAGGGCGTCTCCGGAATCGATCGATGGCGAATCGCGTGATTCCCACCTCATTCCTTCCAGAGCCCATGCCCATTTCCTCCGATCGACCTTCCATCTTGGCCGCAGGAATCTTTCGATCTGTCGGATCTGGGTCGCCACGTCGTATTCTATCTCTTCGCTTCTCCACGAATCCGGGAGAACGGCGCCCGATTGTCTCAACCAATTCGGAAACAAACATAGGTGCGCCAACGATTATACGCGGCGGAGTTAACGAACGATGGGGGTTTCTCCTCCTCGAGGAAGGAGAGAACGCGACGTGGGGTTCGGCGATTATCGAGGAACGTGAATGGGTAACACGTGAGCGGTTTGCAAATTCGTACGTCGCCGATTGCGAGACTTCTGTGATTCCGCCGACGATTTTTTGCTTCACGCCGGAACGTGTCCGGAGTAGCGAAGTACGCTCTTAATCTGGGTCTCCGATACGTTAATGGCGGCAGACAGGGGTCGATAACGATCGAGAACATGATGAATGCGAATTCCCGCGGTCTGGTTTGATATTTCTGAACCAATGTTTCAAGATGGCTTCAAGGCAAATTACTGTCGCAAATATTTTAACGAGTTTCGCATGTTTAATATAGGCATACGCATTTTTACACAATCTCCATCTCATAATATAAATAGTTATTGATTTTCTTTCCTGTGTGATTTCTTTTAACTATAGATAAAAATTATGTTTATGAAAAATAGGGGTGCAATTCTCTAGTACATCTTATGAACACTATGTGCACGTGTTAAAAAATTAAAGAAATATTTTTTTCGAACGAGATTTCAAATTCTCATTTAATCGATCTATTTGTTTTCACATGCTTTAATTCATATTTTATCAACAAATGACCGAAATTCAATTAAAGATTAATCGATTAAAAATTAAATTAAAAGATTAATTAAAAAAGAAAATAGAATCCGTCACCTTGAAAATCAATGTTGATGCAAAAATTGTCTTGATTACAAACTCGCAAATTCGACTGACGATAACTGTGCGCTTCTCATTTTTATTTCTACCACTCGCATCAATGAGTAACTTTTTTTTTTTGAACGGATCGGTTAACGAGCGTACGGTCAGTTCCCCAATCAGGCGCAATTGTCCCACAATGTGTAAGTGGCTTGCTTGTGTAAAAGTGACCCCAAGTTTGGCGCGGTTGGACACGTGTACGTTTCGCGGGCAACCGCGACAGGCGAACGACGGGACACTGTCGCTTGTATTCGGTATATGGCCCGACCACCCTCGATGGTCGCTTTTCTTCTCGAGAGGGTGAATCGTGTATGCCCACAGCATGACCGCAGATGATTGGCGCGCGCTAAGAGAAATCGAACCCTCTCGCGGACCCAAGCTAAAAGGCTTAGGCCACCCTAGGTGATCATAAATATAACCGAGTCCAAAGTTTTAATTGCGGAATTATTAAAAGTTATATACGAGATGTAAAAATGCCTTGCACCGTTACTTTGCTATAATTCGTACAATGAAACGTATTCAATCATGTAATTATTCTTCTTTTATTTAAAAACGCGTCGGCTCTAATTTATCGAAATTACATTAGTAATAGAAAGTAATGCGTATTTCTCGTCTATTTTCTGAAAATTTCGAAAATAGCTTACAATGGTTCGCCTGGCTTACAACAGTTCACAATTTTTGATCGTAAATTGATTGTATTCTACAAAAGGTTTGATTAAAAGACGCAGCCAAGCGCGCAATCTTCGACAGAGGATGTTTATCCGCGTCATATGGGGTAACTCTTTCCGGGAAGCAGCAATTTTTATGGCGATGTGGGTACAAAGCCACAAGCCCTTTGTAGCCCCGTTTCTCTATCGATATTTTTCGACGGCAAAAAGCGGAGAACGAGACACTCGTTTTGACTTTGTATCGTCCTTTGTGTTTCAGAATGACACGATGCAAGTGGTCTGGCAATATCACGTCGAGGAGCCGGTATCAGCGGCCGGTATCTTGCCCGATCACGGGGCAGTGCGAGGATCGAGACCGTTATACCTGGTGCAGAGAGATGCGCAGCCCAGACGAAACTCGCGTAATCAGGAAGCGGAGCCGCCTCTGAAGATCTGGGACATTCTGAACAAGCAGGTGGGTTGCGAAGCTTTATTTTCGTTTAACATTTAAATTCTCATATTCATGAGACGTGTTCTGTGAGATAAGGATCATTCTGCGAATACGATGAATACGATTCTGTCAAGATAAGTACTTAACGAATGAGATTAACCGAAGAAGGAAATATTCGCTTCGCTCCAGAATGTAATTAAAAGAGAGAGAGAAGGAGAGAAAGAGAGCAGTTGGTGCACATTGCACTTATTATGATTTGCGTTATTATGACGGTACGTGACAAGAAACAAGAACAAAGTTAATATTCATCCCGACCGCGGAGAAATTCGCGAGTGCGAACAAAGACGATTAAAGAGTTTTAATTAGAGTTCACGAAAGTGGATCTGCCATCGGCGTTACGATATTGGACTCGATTTGTGCGGAGGGTTTCAAGCCGGGTTTCATGAAAGTATTTAAGATAACTGAAGTTACTTTATTCAGGTTTCGCTGAAGAATCATCGTCAGCATCGTAACTCGTTATTAACTCAATATTAATTTTAAACCAAGAATATCTAGTTTCGTTATTGAAATCTATTGAAAAATCTGCAGTAAAAGTAAAAAGATTCCGAGAACTTCGGCTCGAACTGTTAAAAACAAATAATTGGTAACACTCCATGTAGTACAGACAGATTTGTAACATTCCATCTATATTGCAAAAATGTTGCAATATTGCTGCAATATTTCTGCAATGATTTGCGCTGTATGGGATTCGACACTCGATTTCTTTTAAGCTTTGAAAGTCGTAAAGTTGGAAATTATCTCGTATCGATATTTCGCAGCTAAATCTAAACAGAGAAAGTTTTCACGAACAAAACAGGGAGAAATTGGT
Source organism: Cephalotes varians (assembly GCA_037157785.1). Classification (NCBI taxonomy): domain Eukaryota; kingdom Metazoa; phylum Arthropoda; class Insecta; order Hymenoptera; family Formicidae; genus Cephalotes; species Cephalotes varians. The sequence continues at coordinate 1,259,037 of JANQDE010000041.1, read as the reverse complement.
TTCGCGCGATCGGCGTTTTGATATCGGCAGAGAAGCGACGAATCATTCGTTTATCCGGATCCGAGATGTGAACAAGCTTTTTCAAAGTTTTTTCTCTCTCGTCATACGGTTTTGTTTCCGTCATTCGTATACACGTGTACAGGTCGCGCGTGCGTATGTACGTCGCGTGCGTGAGATGAATGTTCGAATGCATTTAGCTGGGTACGCGCGCGACTGGATTTTTATCACGCAGACGTGTTAGAGAGAGAGAGAGAGAGAGAGGGGGGGAAAGAGAGAGAGCATTGTGTGCCGAATTTATGACAGCATAAATCTTAACCGGGTCACATCCGGCAAAAACTATTCGTTCATTAGCGTCGCCGGGTCGTAGATTACGGGGTCGGCTATCGCCGAGAATCGGACAATGCTAATTCCACCGTCTGCCCCGTCGCTGTTTATAGTTTATATCGAGACCGGAATCGGGCCACGCTCGCGTATTCCGCTCGTTGGCCCGCGAAAAAGTGCAAGATCATTCGCTGGACGTGCTGATAAACGACCCGGAAATGTTGACCATGTAATATCGTGAGACAAGCAAGCGCCTCGCACGAAATGTACTCGCTCGTAAATATATTTCCAGTTTGTCGAATTTCGCCATTTGTAATGAGATTTTTATGGCCGTTCACATTAGTGAAAAGACTTCGTTACGATCGCTGTAGTGGAATAATCGAGATAACAGATCTATTCTTTTTAGTTACGATATATACGTTGCTTTTTGTCTTCTTTCTTTCCTCGAAGAAAGAAAAAGTACAGCATATATTTTAGATGCAAACAATGTAAGGAGAATTAAAGTGCAACTAAAGACTTATGTGGTACTTTGTAGGAAAATTGTTTTGCACTTATTTATATATATTTAAATATAACATTTGCGAATGAATTGCGAATATTTTCTGCTATCGAAAATAATAGAAATTGCAATGAAATATAAAGCATAAAGCATTCAAAATGTTTTTGATCATTCACTCGAAATTATCATTCAAAATTATTCAATAAAATTGATTCCCTTTTTGATGTCAGAGAGTGTCAAAAAATTGAAAAATATTTAAAATAATAATTTAATTTTTAATTTTTTAAAATTATATATGTTATATGTATTGGTCAAGCATTAGAATATCACTGTTATGTATTTCTGTATTTCGACCTACGTTTCTTTTTTGCACGAATATCGCGAGAAGTTCCCTCTTAACTTGGTATGCAAAAGTTGCCGAACGGTCGAGTAACTCTTGTATCGCACCACGATGAATATGAATAGAAGAATAGGCACAAAGAAGGCTGATGAGGAATGGGTTTACATTGCGCCACTCTTCAGATTCTGTGATATTCTCCGTTTGTTAAAGGTATCGCTACTCATTCGTTAATTTTTATATTCTTATCATACATTTGCGAGTACTATCATATTTCCGTTATAACTTTTTGTCGAAACATGTTGAATTTATTTTAGCAAATTTAGAAGTAAAAAACATGCAGCTATCGTTACCACGATTATTTTATTATTGACTGATGGAAGGTTTTGCCGATGGAAGCTTTTATTATCACTTCATGTCATTTTGCGAACGTCAATGAAGAAAGATCGTTTCGAAATGACGAAGGCAGCTCAATGCCTATTGACGCAGAATCGGAAATACATTCGCGGGGTCCCTAAAAATCTCTTCGTCGCCCCCGGGCGTCAGTCAGCGTGTTCGACCGCAAAACAATAAACGCGCTCGTCCTTCCCGGTAATCTCGACATCGATAATTTCGCATAAGCGCGTGGGAGAATCCGCCGGCGTGGTTCGAGCGCTTAGGGCAGGAGTCGGTCGTCGGCCGTCGGAGGGGAGATGCGCGAAAAAGAGAATTGTAATTTTCTCGGACGTTATACGGTCGTCCATACGCCCCGCGGCGAGCAGTTTGAAACGATGCACCAGCACCCTGCCTTCTCTACTTCCCTTGGGTCTCTGTATTTACCGAGATACATTGCAACGACCGAGCGTGATGCCATTGATGCTTGAAATCTCGTATTCCGTGAATAATTCGGTAGAATATGACTTGCAGATGGGAGGTACATGTGGGACAAGTAGCACAACTAATGCTGGCACATGTAATTCTTATCCTGTCGTGGAGCAAGAAACGTATAATTAATCAGATCAGTTGCAAAATCATGCAAGTGCAATTAGTTATAATAATGGTATCGTGACGTATCATCAACGAGCAAGTAAAATAGATAAACGGGCACAAACAAGTCACTATATCATATCACGTGAAAGCTGTGTTCGACCTGCGAAAAATTTTATAAATATAAACTAAATATTTTTCATTTTACTATTTATAAATCCTCTGCTTTATGTGTCAAAATAATCGAGGTACATCGTTGTACAATGCAGCCGGATGCAGCTAAGCGATGCCTATACAATATTGCGAAGTACCGTTCCGAACAATATGTGTTCGTACGTAACAATACGGCTTGCGTATATCGAGCGAAACACGTAGAACAAGTAACGCAACTAACGCCGGTACATGCAGTACATGCAGTTCTTATTCTGTTATACGTGCCGAAAAACTCGCAACGCGTTCGTGCACAATGCAGCCGGCCGTGCATGAGAACTGTGCAAAATAGTCGCGTGGCGTGGAAGGCGCCGCTTTGAGACAGGGCGAAATGGGCTCGTATATCACAAAAGCAACTTGCAACCTTGTTACGTAAGTCGCACGCGGCGTCGGAAAATATGGTAATGAATTTCTCGTGTATATTTGCGTTTAACTGCTCTTACTCTGTTGTAACAAACCATTAACCTAACGTATGCATCAAGTAGCTAAGTTCCCGAATTTTCTCCTCTACTTCTTATTATTCATCCCAGCAAAATAATTTTTTGTACTTATTAAATGATAATTACTTTTAAGACGGAATATAATGGATTTGCGAAACTGAAGCGAATGAAATTATAGCAATATGATGCGATAAAATATTTATAGCATAAAAATATTTTTTTGATGTTTTTGCGATTTAGTTATATCTGAATTTAAATATTAACAAAATATATATAGAAAATATTTTATTATAAATAACATATTTTGTTTAAATAATATTTTTACCTTGTTTTGTGTTTAACTCTTAATTAAAGCTTTATTTAAAGTTTTACAGTGGTTTTGTTATTTGTTTATATTGAGAATTTATAGTGGAAATTCTAATTTTTTTAAATGGAAAAATGGAACGATAAAAATATAAGTGCATATAATATTTTTGTATTTCTCCAATTTTGTTTATATTTTACAGTTCAGTTATTTTGAAAATGCACACATACACAAAATGTACTTATTACAATCATATTTTCTTTCCGGTAATGTGTCGCATTGACTTCTTCGTAACATCGATGCCGATACGAAGTATCAATGGTCCCAATGTAGCGGCTCTATCTGTAGTTTCGCATGAAATTATACTTGCTTAACGAAGTACCATTCGAATTGCTGTGCAGGTTCGTTTACCCATGGGGCAAGACACGCTGCTCTGGTGCCGTGTCCTGAGGATGCCGAGCATTAATCAGAAACACCACGTCGTGAAGGTGAGTTCCTCCAGGTATATAACCCGTTTACGGTAGCTCGCGCGCGCCCGCCGCTCTCCGACTTGATTAAAGCGAAGGTGGATGCTCTTGTAATGCCGAAGAAACTGCACGTCGAGTTTGCCGACTCGCTCCTCCTATCTCCCGCCCCGCCTCACCCTCTCTTCCTCATACGGGAGGTTATCTTCTGCCTCGCGTGTTTTCGCGTCTGAAGATGCAACATCTTCAGGTAGCCGTCCGATAAATATGCCGCGCAAAATGATAATCTAGAGGTTACGATGCTTTACACCGAGTGATTAATCATGGTTTTCTTTAGAAATATCTTGACGTATTAGGAGAAAAGATCGTTTTAATTCACAATCTCGCATTCCTTGTGGTGAACTCTTAAATAATACTTCGATCATATGTAAAATTTTAAAAACTTTAAATATAGTTTTATATATTTCGTTTTTTTTATATATTAAAATTTTGAAACATCTTATATTAAGAATTTTGATTGTTCCAAGCATAATTACATTTATTTTTCAAATGGTATAATTCAGCACATGCATTCTTAAAGTTTTGTATCTAAAGCTCGCACATCCGCTTTTATGTCAGTTACAAAAAATATGATAAAATAATCGCGTGCCTCACTGCTCGTTCAATTATAGAAATCGATTTGCGTGCCGAATGCAAGTCGATCGATCAATTCGGCTGTGAAACTTTATCGTAAATGTACGAATGGGCGGATCAGCGATGGCAGGATCAATGCGGTAGGCGAGATCATTTCGCCGTTCTGGCCGCCGGTTTCACTATCAATGATGACAGATCGATGCATGAGATGTCATCAATAAATGCGACAGTGACAAAGCAGTCGGCCGTAAACTTTGTATCATTGCCGCGTATCAATTCACGTTAGTAATAAGTTCCAGTGTTGAAACACGCGATTTAGAGAATCGCATGTTAAAAATCGGAGTCGGACTGACAATAAAGGCAGATAATAAAAATGTACCGATCTTTGCTTTCACGAATTCAATGAGCATTTAACGCGATTTTATTGTTGACGGAATGTTGTGTTAATGTTTCCTAATTTATTGCTACTGCTTCGCAATCAAAATCTCAAATAAAAACTCTATTATGATTATCGACTTCATTACATTTTTATTAAAAGTTGTTAATTTTTATTATATAAAATGACTTGCATGTCTAAAATTTAATATCTTGTACGTTAATAAACGTTGCACAAATAGAATGATGGATATACAGTAATAAAAGTACGCTTCTGTTGAAGAGAAATTGATTTTAAACTGAAGAAAATTACGCGATTAGAAAAGGTGCTGTAATACTTGGAACTTTTGATATGAAAAATCGCGTAAATGCTACCTCTTTGCTATAAATTCTAGAATTTATGTACTCACCTATTTTTACTAGACTTCCCATTCGACGCGAATTTTATGTCGGCGAATCATTTGGACGAGAGAGGAATATACCCTCAAGTAATTCACGTTTTACGCTTATATTCTTTCTCTTTCACAGAGCATATGATAACTCAATAAAATCTCGCCTAGTTACGTATTCTATTCGAATTTTACTCTGTTGTTACTCAACCCGATATAACGTTTGACAGTTAAACCGAAACAAGTAAACAAAGGATCCTCGTCATCGCGTCAGCTCATCCACAAAGTTCTCTTGTATATTTTACTCGTGTATTTCTATTTTATTTATTTTATTCTATTTCTTATTACTTGAAATTGTATTCTCTTTTCTACTTTATCGCATTTCAGCTCTTGCTGATGTTCATATCCGCACCGGTGTTTCCGAATAGGGTGTTGGCTCGATTGGCTGATATAGTTTGTTCTATCTAGCGTCGATCGACCGACCAACACCTGAATCTCGAACTCGATCGGACGTGACCCAACTACGCGATGCGATTGCTCTGTGTTTCTATCACGGGTACAGGGGGAAGGGGAGACGATTAGCGTTTCGATTGCGATAACTTAAACGCTCAAAACGCGGACCCTCTCTTTCTCCCTCGCATTTTATGAAACTTTTATTGATCAAAGCATTCTGAGGTTAACGGTCGGATGAACTGTCATTAATCCGTGATATTGGCGGGTACCTTAATTTGTTGTTCCTATTGAGAGGGAATCGAAACGGCACGTTTTCTTGACGTAGGAGCGCGAGAAATACCGCGCGTATCGACTTATGTCGAAGATTGCTCTTTGCCAATTTTGTACTCGAACAGTTTTCTCTGAACTGCTAGAAACGACGTATATTATAAGTGCGAGGTGTCTTCCTCTTTCTGTCACTGCTGATATTCTATTATCCATAGTCAATTCAATGATATTCGCTTCGCTTTGGAACGGAGAATACACGTTATTAATCATTAATTGCCTGTAAAACGTTTAAAAGTTTAAAAGAAATAAAGAATTTTGTAAATTTTTTTTTCATTGATTAATTTATACGAATAAACGACAATTTTTACTTAAAACTCGCGGTTTCTTTATTAATTTAGCATCGATTCTATTGCGACAAAAGTGTCAAGGTATACATTGTTCTTGAGTTATGAACACGTTACAAACATGATCGAAATGCGCTCGACAATTAATCCTCGTTACTAGCTCATATGCTTGTTCTGTATTTCAGTACGAACCAGTTATTCAGCCAGGGAGCCACGAATACCTTCACCACATGACCCTGTACGAGTGCCGCGGAGATCAAACCGATTTGGAATCCGCGGCCAAAACGACCGGGAGTGTCTGTTACGTTCCTGATAAACCCACATTCCAGTGCAACACGATCGCAGCCACTTGGAGCCTCGGTTCTGAGGTATGTCGAAAACTTCGTTTGCGCTCACACGCCAAAGACCTCGACGCGGGCATCGAGATGTTTCCACGTTGGCAAGTTTTCGGTAGTTACAGAAACCGAGTTTGCTGCGCAAGAGAGATCGCAAAGTTTTAGGAAATACAAATTACAAAACACAAATTTTAGAATTTTATTTTCATTGATTATGCGTTTTGCAACGATCGTTAATTAAAATATTTTAATCATTAGATTTTGCCAATAATGGAATTACCTAAATTGTTTCATCGAGGTCTTCGATTCGGCTGTTAGAGAATAAAATGACTCAGAAAATTATTCACAGTAACTGATTAAGATTAGTTTTTTAAAAATAAGCAAATTATCTTAAATTCATTGCACTTTATTTGTTTCGTCTGCAACCTTGATCGTCAGAAGTATCGATTGCCGCTATGTAAACTTGACTCTTCGTCAAATGTTGCGCGTGATCGTGCAAGGCACATTCAAAATTTTGTGATAATTCCGACTGCGGTGTAATGTATATCAATGTGAGAGCAGGAATACCGCAAACTTGTTTCTTCGTGGTTATTGGTAATACGAACGTCCTGTGAAATTGCAACTGATCGTAAAACGTATCGGGATCTCGTATATGATTTCCAATAAATGACGAATAATATTGATAATAACGTTAAAATTGATATAACACGTGGTATTGCTATAATATTCAATAAATGAATTTCTATTTTAATTTTCTATTTTCTGTGTGCGTTTGTTTTTAATACTATAAAACAATGCATATAATTTTCATATTTATCAGATTACCTTCAAAAATCGTGACAATATACATTTCGCCAATCTACATTTAAGTATGTAATGTTATTAAATGATTATTATTTAAATCCCAGACACAGAAACTAAATATTAAATGAAATTTCTACTGCGATACGAGAGCGCAATTGATTATTTCCATAAATTATAATGAAATGAAAATGTTTTATTGGATCTCAGTTGAACGTTTAAAGTTAAAATAAAATCTCATTAATAATGCAAACACGTTCGATGCGGACGATCGAAATCACTTGAGCTATATTAATAAATTTAGAAAGTTTGCGAAGATAGCGATTACCGCATGGTTCCCCGAATCAGGCGGATTATTATTTTGCTCATCGTCATTATCTGAAAATTAAAATTAACTGGGCAATATAATTCGCGAGTATATGCACAACCAATAAGGAAACGAATTCTGTAAGCGACAATTTTCATCGAGGGCCCGTTCTGATGGATCGAGGCGTATACCGATTATATCAGACTGGAAACGTCGCTAGGGTAGGGGCGGGATCAGACCGGACCAGATCGGACGAGAACGGGCCCGCGATCAGAACCGGACCGGTCGGCGTATTTGCTGCCGGTCCTGTTTTTATTTACTGGCGGCTTCTGCATAATCCATCGTTTCCCTCTCCCTTTCCGCCGCACCAGGGCTTTAATTATCCGCCGGAGGCCGGATACGCGCTCAATCCGTACACGGGGCCACGCTACTACATGCTGGAGACCCACTACACGAACCCGCAGCTGGACGCCTTCATCAGCGACAGCAGCGGCCTGCGTCTTCTCTACACCGATCGACTGCGCGGCCATGATGCCGGCATCCTCAGCGTTGGCATCGACCCGAACTGGCGGCATATAATACCGCCCGGTCAGCCTGAGGTGGTCTCCGAGGGCCACTGCATCGCCGATTGCACCAGCCAGACGATACCGCAAAGCGGCATTAACATGTTCGCCGTGATCATGCACACCCACCAGCTCGGCAGAAAGGTCCGCCTGCGGCAGATCCGCGCCAGCGAGGAGCTGCCGCCGATCGCCGCCGACACCAACTACGATCCCAATTATCAGGAGTATCGGAGGCTTCAGAGACCGGTCAAGGTGTACCCGGTAAGTACAGTCTTAACTCTAGCGTGACGTGCGATGCTCGCTGTACGATGTGCCGCATATAAATATATTACTGAAAGATAACATTTTCCGCTTCTCAATGGAAAAGTGATTTCCTTTATTAAAGTAATATATAATTATTTGAAAGGAAAATATCGAATATTGCGGGCTCAGATTAAAAATTTCATTTTAATCGTTATATCAAAATCCAATTTATTGGCCAATTTGTTAAACTTCATCCTTCCCACGGCGATAGCTAATGCAATTATAAAATATCCCCGATTAACGGAAGAGGATCACGAAGAATCGGGAAAAGAATCTCAAACTCTATCCGCCGAGATTTTTTCTTCGAAAATAATCCAAGATTATTCTTAAACGCTTCTTAAACTAACTTGCGTCCTCTACAACGGTCCTTTAATACATTCTTATTTTTTTGTTTTGTTTCCGCTACGTTGGATGCCTTTCGTTCAGTTGCCGCGAACATACTTCTAGCTGCATTATAACCCGTAGCACGTATCAGAAAGTTTATGAGCTTGTTATAAAGTTTATTAACGTGCAATAAGTATAGCTTTGATCACGTAAAGTACCGACATGCTACAGATGCAGGGCATGAACCTGAGTTTAATTGTTTGAACGAGCTCGAACAGGGTGGACTTAAATGCGATTACGTGTTAACATAGAGTAAAAATGTATTATAATAGAATTGAATTGAAAAGTAAGACCATATTGAAAATTTACGGTCTACAATAAAGCGGCGGTATAAGCATTATGATTTTACTATGCCAATCTAAAAATTTCGACTTAAACTTGCGCGTTATTACTCTTTTTTATCGTTTTATTAAACTGATGATATATCGCCAATTTTTAAGATTTCTTTGTTTTCTCTAGTGATGTTCACGTCATGATCTTTTTGTTACAGGGCGATCATTTAGTTGCTGAATGCACGTACTCGTCCGAATCTCGGACGGCTATTACGCTCGGCGGCCTGGGAACGAGAGAAGAAACTTGCCTGGTGTCCGTTCTCTATTATCCTCGCATTGAATTATCTCTCTGTTATTCTTTGCCTTCGCTACCGACAGTACTGCATAGCTTGGGAATCCAGAAATTAGTACAGTAAGTGACAGTTCCACAAGTTTGTAGCTGTTTACGTCAACAAAAAATATGATATGATAAGATTATATGAAATGTTTTCATAATTAAGAGGATAAAAAAATACTAGACACATTCTATACATACCTTATATTCTTAAAACTTCGTGAAGATATTTTTAATAATATTTGAATTAATTGACTAATTAATTGTAGTTTGTCTAAAATTTATCCCAGACATAAACTTTTGTTTTACAATAATTTCGATTTCTGTTACGCGGTTTTAAGTAGTTCATATTTCTCTTGTTTCTATTATCATCATTACAATAATTGGCAAATGCGGATGAGAGGAAAGTTTTACTAAGACGAATGACTGGCACTTTGCTGCCAGTTAATATGGTTCTATGCAAACGATGATTTTGCTCTTTGATCACTCTAAATTGACTATTAGGGACAACTCGCACATTACGAAAGTGCCAGCCGTCATTGACCCGAGAAACGACAGACGTTATGTCATGTCAGACGTCCTGTCGCTAAGTTACATAACATTTAACTCATCGTAAATAATTCTTGGTATAATAGAATTTCCAAAGTTTACCATTTTTTGTTCCAAATTTAATAATCAAAGATTTAATGATAACTATAGTTGTAAAAAAATATGCGTAATATAACTAAATTGAAATAGAAAACAAAAAAAATATGTAAAATATGAGAGACACGCGACTTTACGAAACGACTTCGGCTTTGGCGCAGGGGTTCCAGTCCGGTGCTGATCCAGGAGCCGCCGAATCTGACGGGCATGACGCTCGAGGAACGATTAATCAGCTACGATTGGGAGACAAACTTTCAAAGCTTCCAAGAAGCCACTCGCAGCGGCACATTTAAGCCGCTATGCGGCAGCGGTAAAGGCGCTCTACCCGGTACGGACAACCTCGAGGTACATTATCCGCGCATCCTCAAGCCCTACGAGGAGGCGAACGTGCCCTGCGCGAAGAAGCCACTACGGAACAAACTGTCGATGCTGTTGAGCGAGGACGGTGACATTGGCGCGCCCGTCGATCCCGACAGCGATGAGGCAAACGCGGTCGAGCGAGGTCAATTGGTGCGTAGCAAGGTGTCTCGCAGCAGCGACGCGGGACCCACGGCTGGTAGTTCCTGCGGTCGTACGGTATCAGCGGCGGTGATCCTGGCAGCCGTCACCGTCGTTGCCGGCGCCGCGTTCAGGTGAATGTCGTCGCTGGACGAGCGGTCGTTCGAGTTCACTCGGATCCAGAATCGCCCTAGTGAGTACTCATCGCGATCGAACCCGCGGCGAACCGAGCAACAGCAACAGCAGCAGTAGCAGCTGGAGTATGCATATGTTCGCGTAAGTATATGCCAATCTCAGCGACGCGACACTTAGCTTAGATAAGTGTTATTGTTCTCCGACCGAGCGCAGTCGGGATTTGGTTCTCGGGTGATTCGATCGGTGAACTTTTTCTTTCGAGGCGGGGTCTTGATCTTTCCGGCAGCGGTTGGCGCGATCTTCGTCGTGTGCCATCGTGTTTTGTACTGACAAGTAGAAGTTACAGCCGTCTTTAGCCTTCGTTACTCCGATACTGAACAGTGAAACGTTTAAAATGAAGTAATCGATACATTTAATTTGGGATTTACTATTTCTCCAAAAATTTTTGTTGAAATTTAATATAATGCGACAGTTTGCATCCGTATCTCATTGATATTCATAATGTTTAAAAACTGAATTCATCTAATTTTTAAAATAAGCTCGTAAAGACTTAAGCGACATATACACGTGCGTATCACGAAGAATTCGCCAGCCTATAGTCGAGAATGTCGAATTTCTGCGAGTGGAAAAGGATAATTGCAATCACCATTCGATTCGATGTAGATGAAACCTATATACATATATATATCATAGAAAACGTAGAAGAAATTACCGAATCCACGTTATCTCGACTTATAGATGTTGAAATAAAATTATGTAATTTTATGGAGGCATGTCATCGAAAACATCGTATCCGACACACACGATATTCGATTTTATCAACAAGAATGTTAACTCTCTCTTTCTTAATACAACATGACTGTATATTAAAAAATATAAAAAAATAAGAAGTTTAAAAATAAATTTAATAAAATAATTAAAGATATTTCACACGATTTTTAAATTTAATTAATTAAATTGGACTTGTCTCACAAAGAAATATCTCTTTTGAAAGCTTGACCTAAAAAAAGTTTCGTTTCATGTTTCTCTCGAGGCAAATAATTCTACGAAAGTTATTTTCAGGCGAACATCTACAAAGTGTACTAGATAGAATATTTTTGTGCTACGCGTATTTAGAAATTTCTCCTCACATTTTTTTTGGCATTTGTAAGCTTTTTTTACGTCGAGTTTTCAGTTTTTTATTCTGTCCTTTTGAAAATACACACGATTTTGAAACTCGGAATGACGATAATCAAATATTCATCTCGGCAATATTTAAAAATCGTGTCCAGAAAGGAGAGAGTTAATGATGTGCTGGCCGGAAGCCGGATGTAGATGTGCGGCATATTAATTTTCACCCGTTGCAAAACCGAGCACGGGAGATCGGATCTATCGCGTTCTCGTTTCGCGATCGGCTTTCCTCTTTCGCGACTTCCGTTTGCGCGCACCATTGTTATATAATAGAGAATTTTTGCGAGCAATACTTTTCGAAACACGGTAAAAGCGGAAGTCCCACGCTCGATGCGATATATCTATAAATTGTCATGACAGTTTTCACTTGAAATTTATATTATTATTTATATTCGGGACATTTGCATTTACCATATTCGAAGTGCGCTGTTGCAAAAAAGTCTGTAGCATCCCGCGTGCTCGCGTAGGGTGACTATAGCAGGATATTTCTCGGATACGAATACATCGGCTTTGTCGTACTTTAGCAAGTTAAAATCAATAATGCACGTTGCGATGAAAATGAATAACACGAGAACTTCCCTGTTCTTTATATACTACCCATTCATTGCCTCGATGTATCGACTCAATAATCAAAACTTCAAAGAAATATATATTATAGAGGGGACCCATGAATCATTCTGTTTTATGCAAAATTATATTTTACATAAAATCTTGATAAAATATAAAGAATAAATAAACTAAATATATTGAATTACACACTACAATTATAATTAATAAATAAGAATATTACAAAAAATGATAATAATAAATTAAGTAACGTTTTATCTTTAATAACTTGTAATCAAGAGTGAAATTTTGTTGTAGAATGTTGTGTAAATATTAATCTATTTAATATTTTTAATATTATATGAAATAATAATAATCGAAATCAAACGAGTTCAATTATTATTATTTCACGCAAATATACTTCCTATCATTAATACGAAAGTGACTGGTGACCGCTATTCACACTTTAAATTAATTAATTCGTCTTGCGATCGCACTGCCCGATAAAGCTGCCATTCATTGTCGCCTATGAGTCATTCTATTTTGAGACACTGCCCTAGTGCTACCACATAAATCGAAATTACTTTGAAGTCGCATTAAAATGTATTTATTCCATCTTGATAAATAGAGAAGGTAACATTTAATGATGAAAACATTAATAATGAAATATTATTTGATTTCTTTTTACGTACGACTTCGTCGGCCGATGATTCCGAACGAGAGATATCCTAGCAAATTTTCACGACTCTTGTCGACAGCGGAATATTAATTTAAAACTTTTTGAGCTAATCGCAAGAGTTTAATTGTTGGCTGTTTATTTGCTGTTCGAGAACCGAGCGAAACGTCACAACTTTCGTGAAAGAACGTGAATTTATTTTTCAGAGTGCGACATATGCTTTCTCGAAGTTTTCTCAGTGCAATATTTCCCAATTTAATTTGACGCCTTATAATCGGATTTTTTGCTTATAAAAAAAATTACACAACCGGTAAACATTGATTAAATCATTAAATTCTAAAAATATAGATGTATGTAACTTCCAAGTTACATGACGTTAAGAGATAAAGAGTTAATAATAAATTCATTTGGAATGCGATGAAAAAATATCATGATTTTTTCTTACGTATTTTACGTACCTTACGTTTTCCTATGGAAAGATTATTGCGATATTTTATTTCAAAATTTCAGTTTAATTCAATTCACTAATTTTTTGTGTACGGATTTAATAAAAATTAATTTGGAAAATTAGAAAGAAATGTAATGTTTTATATATTTTGTTACAATAAAAATTGCTCATAAAATTCTGCGAGGGAAACAACATTTGGGAAATATTGTTCTGATGACTTCGGTGGTCACGCAATAAATATATGCGCGCGCTTCACTACGTCGTGATCGCACGGTTCTCGCCGAAGTCTGTATATTTTGTTAATTAGATCGTAGCGATAAAAATATGTTTTTTATAAAGATTGTATAAGCATTGGTTGATTTGCACGCGATGGTAATTTCGTGCGAGAATCTAACAATAAATCTCGCTACCAGAATTGTATTCGTAATCTCTTTCGTTGAAGCATTTTACGAAGGGGTGTGTTACTTAACCAACGTTTATATATAAATATATAAATAGACACACTATATATATTATACATACCCGACAACTCTTTGTAACATTCTGTACAGTTTATTACGTGTAACGTTATTCACGCGCGCTTGTCAACGCTCGTTGTCGTACATGTGCGATTATTTATTTTTTATTTAATGTATAAAGCGATATAACTTGCGATATGACTTGACACATCTCTCATTGTTGCGTACACACACAAAAACACACACACACACACACAGACATTTCTCTCGCACTTTCGAGATTTTGAACAAATCTGACACACAGGGACACTCGATTTTCCGATAAATTGTGATTCTTGTTAATTTTATTCATATTAGAGATATCGAAAGATAATCGATATATGCTTGGACGATAATTTACGGTTGCTCAACGTATAAGCTAAGTTATCAGTTATAGATTTGTAAATTTATGAATTAGCGATTTATGATTTTGTAATTCGTATCTTTTATACGAAGTTATTCGATTTTACCAAAGTTCTGTTATCTTCAGTTTATCGATTAATCAATATAATTAATCAATATAATTATTATTACCATCGTAAAATTAATATTATTATTAGCCGCATATTTCAATCAGCTGCACGATACAAATAAATATAGATGACGTGCCTAGTAAACTCGTGAACGTTCTCAAGGGCCAAACGAACGTTTTGAACGATACGATCTGCATGGCGATTTGCATTCGATTCGGAAGCTTCTCCTGATAATTTCCATTTAAATGACTCTCGACTCGGATTTGTTCTTTATTCTATCTCATTTTGAAATCAAACGAAACGGAAGTGTCCCTAAACACGCGCTGTTACCGATTTGAATTTCGGTATTAACAGAAAAAAAAAAAGAAAAAACGGGGAATTTTGTTAGCTAAAATCAACTTCGAATTTTTTCGTCGAATTCACATTTTTCGGTGTTAGATTGGAAAATATCTCCTCCCTCCCTGCTATCCCTTCTATCATAGTATAGCGAAATCTCAAAGTAGGCGCGACTAATCGGTATCGGACACGTAGGTACGTTTTACAATTTAATACTAACTGGTAATTCGTAAATGTCATAGGAGAACTGTGTGTGTAGAGAAGATCTTAGGGCAATCGAATGGCCGTATCTTAACCCTTGAGCAGTCGAGATTCTCGAGTATGTCGCAATATCCGTTTAGTCGCAGCGTAGCACATATTTTCAGAAACGAAAAAAAATCAGTTAAAATTGTTTTTATAAATGACATAAATAAATAAATAAATAACTTGTAATATATAAGTGTTATTTTTCATTTAATTTCTCTCCAAAAATTATGTTTTAAGAAACACGAACTGCGATCATCATCGACTACTTAAGGGGTCACAAGCTACGCGGAAGTCATTCGTTCGTAACCTATATTGTCGAATCGAACAATGTAATTGTCGAATCGAAATTGCTGAGAAGTGCAGTATATATTGCTTTACAAATATTTTGTTCCGATTGGACCTGATTCAAACGGCGAGAACTGGAGCACTATATCCTGGCGATGGAAAGCGATCGGCGTTGCCGGACGATAAATCCGTGCATGACATCGCCTCCCAACTGTGCTCGATATTCGTACGTAGTTGTTCGGCAAACTATTTTCGATAACTCGCAATGCCACGCCGGACAATTATTACGCAAAAGAGACGGCCACCGCAGCATTTTTTTCCCGATAATCCGTTATCCGCGAGCAGGTGAGTTTCTGCCGCAGAATTACTGAATATTTCCGAGAAATTTGTTCGTTTAAAATGGAGCGCTCGTATCGACGATGAGTTTGTACAGCATATCGCGTTTAAAGCGTCTTGCCTGAACGCGGAGAAAATTTTTCCTGGAACTCACGAAGGTTTCAGATTTTCCTCTTCAAAATAAGATTTTTTTAAAATGAATAAACTATTCGTTGAAACATTAGATATCGACTATCCGATGGGATCCGACATCATTATTATCTGGCACGTCGATCGATATAGTTTTCTCGATGGAGGCCCGGGCAATAACACCATCCACATTTAAAGTACATGTAGCCGCAATCAGAAACTCCGACTTATTCCGCGGATTTAACCAGTCCCGCTATAGTTTTTCTTTCTCTTCTCGATACTATCTCTCTGTCTCTTTCTTCATTGCGTGGACATGCATGCTGAATATCGGACGATTTTTAACTTCGTCACACGGGCTTGTAATAATTGATGCGCGATAAGCGGGGATGACGCGATGTATCGTCCTCGTTCGAGAAGTTGATGCACGTCGTCGACGGATGCCGAGGATCTTGATGATTCCTTTATGGGGAGGTCGGCGACGTGAATGGGTGCTAAAGAATCGCCGGTGATATGAACAGAACAATCAAGCAAAGCGTCACGAGTAAATGTCCTTTAATAAATTGACATAATTATTATGTTAGGTAACACACGGTAGCGCGACGTGTTACACCATTTATACTCGATGATCTTGTATCGTAAGTAGCTATGTTAGGCATTTTCTTTTGTAACGATTGCTGGCGTTCACCATCTTTTCGACACATCCGAGACGATTTTCAAAAATTTTTCAAAACTCCGATCTTCTTTATAACAATTGATTTATTATTTTTATCAATAAAATGCTATTTTTTTTGCAGTCTATATTTCTCTCTTCTATCGCTTTATTACGTTTTTGATAATTCGTTAAGGTTGAATCAATCTTATTTAATTAAAAATAATGTAATACTAATCTAAACAATTAATTACAACAAAACTATTCTCTTTGATACGTAGAATAATTGTTATGCTAATTGTATGCGAGGAAGTCAGGATAGTCTTTTCTCTTCTTGAAAGCAAAATCAACGTTACGACGTTGGAAAATCGGATTTCGTAGCGTCGCGAAGTGTGCTGACGTCTTCCACCTTCCAACAAAAATGTTTATTCCATCGGGAGTACCGAACCAAATTCGAGTGGATATGATTCCCGTTTTGAAGCGCGCGGAAAGTCGAAGTTGGTTGACGTCAACGTTGCCGCGGGCTTGACGAAAACGATGGTGAAGGTCGGGAAATCGAAAATGTATGTACTGTACGTAGAGGATTAGCGATCGCCAGCTCGAGTCCTTTATTAAAAAAAACAGAGACGTGTGCGGCGATCGGAGCGGTAATGCATAAGCGCAAGAGGGCGTATAAAGAAATCGAGCGAATAGCGTGTGCGTGTACATAGAATGTCCTGTACATAGTTTTAGATTTAAATGACGTCCGGGGAACCTCATAGGCACCTTACTACACACTCGATACCTATTTCGGATAGGTGTGGCTAAAAACACACACAGCATCTTATATCTTTATAATATACATACACCGAGCGCCCTATCCTTCCATAACGCTCTTACATTAGATTTATACCTATCCGATTTACACTCGATATTAACATCTAAACGCTACACTATCATCTACACTGTAACAAATTGTATTATATTTTATATATATAAATATGTAAATGTTTTTTTAATATACGTGTTTGTTATTTATCGACCGACCTGTCTCATCCTGATTCCTTATTGATCGACGTTTGGAGAATTCTTCGTATTCTCGATGACATTTAATAGCAATTTTTGTTTTAAGTTAACGCTTTTATTATTATTAATTATACTGCAGAGAGAAGCGATAAGCTGATATAAATATAAGATTGAAAGGTAAGTAAATTTTACTTCGTATCATAATTTAATTTTTCATGAAGATGTACGAGCTGTGCAAGAACAAAGACTAACGTACGTCCGAAAGTATTAAACAAACTCGCAGACTTGAGTGATCGATAAACGTATATGTGTAAATGGTAATAACGGTAGGGTTTACCCTAATATTTTTATCAAGCGCACCTGCTTCGCGTTCTATTTCAAGTTACTAATTTCCGGACGGCGAAGTTCTCGCTCTTCTATCATCATCAATTTCCGCCGTCTTCGTGCTACTGACCGACCGTATTTCAGGATATGGCGCTCGTGACGCTAACTACACTAAGGATATTACGACGCTATTGAAGTATCGACGCTTTTCATTCGACGTTCCAATATTTTTCGTTCGATTCATCGAAAGTACCAGTTGATCCCTATTCTGTAATTTTTAACGGCAGTGTCGATATCGTTATGTGCGCAGCTTTTTTATCATAGACCTGCGCAACGTCAACATAATGATACCGACACTGTCGTTAAGAGTTACAGAATAAGGATACTGGTCATCCATCAAGATAATTTTTTTTTTTGTCACATGCTACACTTCACAGAGACAACGATATATTTCTTGAGACAGAATAATTAATACTGCCAGTCACGTGCAATGATGAACTACTCCTAGTTATCTTTTAGCCATCCAATAGCTCGATAGCATCGAGCTGCAGTAAGCGGTGGACTCTACACAGCTTCGCACGGCGGAAACACGCCACGTAGACATGCACGAGCGATAAAATTACCATGTCCAACAAATCACCCCAACGGAGCGCGCTATCGAGTGTGCGACGCAACTAATTATACGCGCGTATATTACTTGCGGGCGACCCAGGACGGCAGTTCGGCTGCCGCTGGCAGTTTCAATTGCCGTCCGACGAGCTCGTCCATCGGATTACAGCGTGGATTTACCCAAGGCGTTCGCGAGAGCTCCGATCCATTAATGAACAAGTTCCCAGCAAGTTCGCTAATACTGGTACGCGCGGGTAACGGCCGCTACTTAATCAAACTTGGACGCATCGCGATGCGGCGGTTGCGTCCGCGCTAATGAACATTCTCGATTATTTTTTCACCTGCTCACGAAAATTTCATGAATGTAATTTTGTTAAAAGATTGCAAATAAGATTACAAATAAGAAGAACTAACTTTGATTCTTTGATGTCTTTAACTTTGGGACAGCATAATCGATAGTACTATTTAAATGATGTGATCGAATGTAATTAATTATTAGTATATACAAACGGAAAGAATGATTTTGCTGAAGTATCTGAAAATTTATATCTAGATATAGATCTCAAAATAATTTTATTTGAATCGCTTAAACATTGATGATAATGCTGCAAAAAATTTTAATATTCTTGCAATCAGTTTGAACTCTGCATAATTATTTTAATTCAACAAAATTATTATATTTTCAGATCTGTATCTAGCTAAATTTTTAGACATTTCAGCAAAACTTCTTTCCATGCATGATGTGTTATACTAAAACGTACATTGTTTCAGAGAAAATGTAAACGATATTATAAATCCAAGTCACACTTGATGGAGATTACCCATGGTATTCAATGCATAGATATCGGTGAAGGTAAAGATAAAACGGAAACGATCACAAGTTTCATTTTACAAACTCGAGCGAGATCCTCTTAAAACTTCGACCGCCGCCTGCAATTGGTGAGATAGGAGACACCGAGAATATGATGGAGTTATTATACGTTCGATACTCCCATCGCGAGAGCTCAGCAGAGAAGTCGCGGCTGTTTCAGACGGTTTTGTATCACAGCTAAGCTTTGTTATCTTACCTAGAAACTATGCAATAATGATACCGCGTTTCCCGAATAAATTGATGTCCCAGGTGACATTTCTTAGCCCTCACCCTATCGCAATAGATTTTATATAAAATGTGCCATTATTACTTCCCTCGAGAACGGAGTTAATTAAATCCCGTTAGTAAAAGCTACGGATGATTTGAATCCGCGTTGCCGATTGAAAACGATGACGGGAAACGAAAGCGAGTTGCTGCGATCTCCGTCGTTAATTGTTTTCCCGGATCGAATTGCGATTCGTACCGGCGGAGAAGGGGAAAGAAAAGATTATTGAAATGACAGAGAATTGTGCGGAATCGAGGGAATTACTTGTAATATAAATTATTATTATTATTAAATCTGCAAATAAAGTAGGAAATATTATTATCATATATATATATATATATACATATATGAGTATAGAGTCTACAGAAGTTCATAAAAGTTTATAAAAAACATGAAATACATTCTTAAGTTTTTATTTGGCATATATATTACTTCATAAAAAAACTCGAATTTAAAAAAAAATATGAAGGAAAATATGAAAAAAATAATTTGAATAATTTTGAAAACATTTGATACCGTTTTGAAAAATCAAATACAATTATTGACTATAATCTTATATATATATATATATATATATATATATATATCTTATCTTTACTGTAAAATGTACATTAGATTATATACAGTGTTATATTATATCCTTTCATTACTTTCTATAGTTATACGTAATAAGAGAGAATCGTCTTCGTACTCTCCTTTATAACTTCATTCGTCCGGCGACCATGTCGTTTCATTGAAATAACGGACTAACTCACTTTGCATGGTGAGGCGGCCGAGATTACATAAGTTATGCGAGTTATCGCGCGTATCCATAAGGGGCGATACGTCCCTTGAATGTGAGAGGTCGCGGACTCGAATGCACCGTTCGCATGTAAATCTGCTCTTCCCGCTGTCGTACTTCCGGCCGAGCCATGTCCGACTTTTAGCTGATAAAGTGCCCGTTGCTGATCTACCGCCTCGATTCTATGGTCCTACGTTTCTACAGTAGAACTTCGATCTTGAGAACTTTCCGCCGCACGACCGACTCACAAATTTATAGCTCCTGGACAAATTTGTCTTCCCGTAATGAGCGTCCGATCAATTCGACCTAGCTCATCCTTTGAAGCTACTCTATTATTAGACGTTATCTCCAGGGGATCGACGGAGAAATGAACGAATCGAGTCGTTAAGTATAATCGATAAAACTTTGCAATTTCTCTTTGTTCTATCTCGACTAGATATTCAGAAACATAAAGAAAGAAAGATGCTTTTTCTCCAACTATAGTTCCTTTAAAATCTATCTTGATCAAGAATTCAAGAACAAGAAAATAATCAAGTTTTTTCGAAAAAAAGGTAAAAAGTGAAAATTTTTAGAATTTCATTATAATCATAAAACTTTTAGTAAAAAGACAATGAGATTTAATTGAATGTGATTCGCGTGCAAGAATTAAAATGGAAAGTGTCTCGCAAAAGTTTCTAATAATATAATATAAAAGTAATTTCGAAATAAATCACTTCAAAATTTGCCTATCATTCTCTTTAGCAATATCGTTGATATTCCATTTTTTTCTCATCTTCCGTTTTGTTTATCTATTTTTTAATACTTTGAGTTTGATTGAAATAAAATAATTTTTAATGCGCGAACTCGTGCGTCGTTGCTTTTTATAGGAGAGAAAAAAATATGTGCTTGCACAAATTGAGAGCTGACTGAATAGAAGCGGCGTACGTATTTGGTGAGTTGCAAACAAAAACATCACAATAGTTTCGAAAACTGGAAGCAATGTCTATACGCAGCTTCACGACATAGAGTGAAATACGAGTCGTATTGAAGTGAAACCGGCATATTCGCAATTCTGACGTGTTCTCCTGTTCTCTGCTTTACATTTTGCGTATAGGGTAACATGCAGAATACACAGAAGTTACGCATATACGTATAGATATAGATATTTCATACGTATACCATTTGTACTACTATTCTGCAATAAATTTAATGGTCGAAATTATATCTTTTTGAAAACAGACTCTAGTTTCCTAAAGTTTCTAAAATTTCTAGACACTATTTTCCATATCAATTTAATTCAAAGTGAATGGAATATGTGTGACTAGGATATTCAAATTCTAAGTGAACTAAATACATCCAGAGAGACAATTTAAAAATTATTTTTAAATTTGCACTAATATTGAATAATTGTTTTCCAAAATTGTTTCTGAAATTACTTTTAATTACGCTATTTTTTAAATATTAATTTATCGGTTCCAACAGTCAGATTATCAAGTTTTAGGAAGATAGCCTAAATATTTTTTATTTTTTTGCATTTGCATTTATATACTTGGAATATCTTACACTGCCGTAGTCGGTTTTATTAGAAAATTAGATTTGTTTTTTTCGCGTGGATGATGATTCGTATACACTTACATATATCTCCGTTTCAGCAGAAAGAAGAAATTTACTTGTTTCTCTTATTTCTTTTCTGTTCGTCTCGCCGCTCCGCAGTGGGATGGCTCAAGTAAAGTTCTCTGCATTTCTTTATTTTGCTCCGGAGTATGATCTCTCGGGAGTTTCGAAACTGCAACGGAACGGCGAACTTGCGTCTGCCATTGGCAGAAATTAATGAGATATTTGAAAGCGGTTAAACTTCCACACAAAATCGTCGACTGCTCCTTTACCGTGTAAATTTAAACATGGTCGAGCACTCTTAAATCGACGGCTGAGACTGAATTAGACTCAACTATAGATTTTAACAATACAAAGAGCGCTTATTGCAATAAATTTTATTAAGAAATCGATCGAGATGCTTCTTTTTGACAGGAATTTCTTATCTTTAATTAATTCGCGGATAATTGAATACAACAAAACTCTAGGCAACAAATTCGACTTCAAACTCATTATAACTTTATCATTCGTTAAAACTTACTGTTTTTCAACGATATTTTATTTTCAATATATTTTTCAATGTCGAACTCTGTAACCATTTTAAAATCCCTCAATGTTGCACAGAGGAAGCCATAACGTCCATTTCGAAAATACTGAAGCAAACACGAGCGGACTGCCTGAAATTCGCGAAACGCGTCGATCGTCATAAATCTCTGTCGCGCAAAAATACTGACTGCTAGTACAATTTGCTCGCAACGCCATTTCTCACGGTGTGCTTTGCCTTGTATATCGATGAAAATTTACCGTCCCTAGCGACCGTCACTTTGTTTGTCGGTCTTTTTACTGCTCTACTTTCTCAAGCTCTGAT
Organism: Cephalotes varians; assembly: GCA_037157785.1. Classification (NCBI taxonomy): domain Eukaryota; kingdom Metazoa; phylum Arthropoda; class Insecta; order Hymenoptera; family Formicidae; genus Cephalotes; species Cephalotes varians. Next base: position 1,236,372 of record JANQDE010000041.1, on the reverse strand, counting down.
ACGTTTTGCCGCGCGAGCCGGCGATTTTGCATCATCGCATAATATTATCGATGCGAGGAAACAAAACTGACAAGTTTTCGTCGGTGCATTGATTTATGATTATAAAGCGTGAAGTGGCTCGGATATTAAATAAAATCGTACGAGAGAGTTTAGAATATTTCCATTTTTCTACTCTCGCGGCAGTAGATTATACCAAAAGTGTTTTACAGAAGAAATTTTCAAAATATAAATCGAATATGATGTAATGTAACAGATATTTTATTGGACATATCATACGTTTCGAGTTAGTCATTAACGTGAATTTTGTTCCTTTCAGACTTTAAAAAATATGAAAATTCTGTAAACTCTCGAGGAGTTTAAGAACAGAGGAAGATTCACCGACTTTCCTTGCACGAGGTATCGTCCACTTTTGAGAAAATACAGGTTGCATTACTTTACGTTCAAGAAAAAGTTACTTCCTCCATAGTAATGACGCAGTTTTAGAGCCTCGTTAAAGCCACGAATAAAGAAAGCGTAGAGTAGAAAAATTGTAGGAAATGAGTTCGGAATGAAGATAGCATTTCAGCACCGAGAGGACTCTAGAAACTTGTAATCATTCGAGGCGTTATATTAGAGTCAGTTTCAGCAAAACTCGCGAAACGTTCATTCTTTACACTTTAATTATTTATTTGTGCAAAATTATTAATTTCCCGTTATCCTACCAAATCTTACTAACTCTTTTATTTGTATTTCATTTACGAAGAGATACTCGGGATCTGAAACATAGAATTATAAATCTTTTTCATCATAAAATAAATCCTGCGTTAATTTATGGAAATGTTACATTACATTATAAAAATATAGTCAATCGTTAGAAAATATGGTACTTCATTGATTCTCTCCATATGAAGAATTTCAAAGCGTAAAGTATAAAAAAATAATGTTTTTTGCTTGTATTGATATTGTATCTCAAAAAAAGACCAATAATCCAGACATGATGTTTTGCAATTAGTTCAGGCAATCGAAGTGCTCTGCTGCGTTGCGATTAAAATGAAATTTTCGTAATGCACGAACTGTAATGGTTACAATTTGATCAAATATACAAAATCCCCACGTGCGGTCGCGTGTCACGTTTACAGGCCGCTTTTTCTCCGAGCCCCTATCGGGCGGCGCGGCGCCGACAGGCTGTTCGATGCGGCCGGAATATCTCGTCGCTGCGGAGGATCGCACGGAGGAGGGAAAAAAGGGGCAAGAGAGAGAGAGAGACAGCGAAAACGGGAGTACGGGGAAAAAGTGCAGGCAGAGAGGGCAAGGGAGTGTCGAGTTGCCGGGGTGGCTCTAGAAATTTATTAGCGCCGGACGCACTCAGCCGCGGCGCGTCACTGTAAATTAACAGCAAACAGAGAAACGAGATGACCCGCCCTCGCACCCTTTCCTCATCCATCCCCCTCGTTCGTTACTGTCCCTTTCCATTTCCCATCGTTCTCTCTTTCGCGCGGTCCATCGTCGACGACCATGCGCGCACGTTGTTTGCCATTCCCGCCTATTCGACTATGAATTAAAACATAAATTTCAATCAACCGGGCAAAGGCATTTACGTGCCTTCTCGTCCGGAATATACATATATGGAGTGTCCTGAATTCTTAGTGCGTAGTCACTTAGCTGATCGAACGTAAGATCGATTTTTTCTTAGTTATATAAAAATCAGTAATCATCATAAGTACTCAAGTTTTATCTTCTAATAAAATAACTTGTTAAAATTAACAATAAGACAAGACAGCATTTTCATATATATATATATATATATATATATATATATATATATATATATATATATATATATATATATATATATATATATATATATATATATATATATATATATATATATATATATATATATATATCTCTGATGTATATATATATATTTTTTTTATATCTCTGATATCTGTTCGTCAAAATTTTTATCTTCAATAGAAAATATCTCCGATATTATAACTAATTTTATAGTCTAACACCTGTGAACGGAATACATATGGTACTTTTGGACCACTTGGTATATCATACTTGGTATATACGGCCATGGCCGTCGATTGGGCCGACGTATATACGAGATAGAGGACGAGCAAGCGCAATTATGCGAGCTCCCGTGCCGATTAAAGAAAATTGTTGCCTCCAGGGTCACGTTTTTCACCATCAAGATGTGCCGTAAATGTTCGAACGTAGGCTGTAAATATACGTTGAATGCGTACAGATCTCAAGAATTTCCTTATCGCTCAATTGCCGGAGTGCGTGTTTATTCAACATGTTTGTAGAGATTCACGCATGACGTAATGAGGATGGCGAGCACTTTTCTATTTTCTTAACGAGCAGTTAACGATACAAGTATAAAAGATACAAGTTTTCTACAAGTTTTCATTTTTGTGCTATCCCACATTAAATGTACGAATTTTATAATTAATGAGTATCTCTAAGGAATATCTAATCACTGCGTCCGTTCAATTGTAACGTTTTTTTATTTACTTGATTAATATTTAACATATAATTGTACTTATAAATCGTATTTATGCCAAATGCGCGATTTACTGATGCGTTAAGTATAAACTTTGCGCTTCGAATAATAATTATAACAATTCAACGCAATACTTGTATTTGGCAGAGTTGGCTACACCTTTGATTCGCATTTTTAAAGCCGTTTGTAAGCCAATTGTTTCGCGAATTACATATTGTCCGAATTCGTCCGCCGCAGTTGTGGATTTTAATCAATGCGCGATCGCTTGTAATGAGTTAATTATTCCCTCACTCGCGATAGAAAACCATTAGCAAGTAAGCGCGCGGTATATTATTATCAGGCCCGTCGCTCTATTAAAGCTGCTGCTTTTCCATTAATTAATGCGCACGTCACGCATACTGATCGTTGGATTTTGTCATAATGTAACCCGCTAATGGAGAAGTCACACGTGTGAATAAATCTCCGCAAAGTGATTATTTACCTAAATTATTGACTACAATTTTTATTATAACGTTCAATGGTCTGACAACTGACAATATCAATATTCAGAAAGTCGATTCACATACTTCGCATACGTCACTATGTAGAAAATAGATTTTGTTGTATAAATCAATTCTTTTTCACTCGTCCCCTTTAAAACGTACGTCTTTTATTCGTTTATTAGTCGGCAAGGAAAAATTAGTTTATAGAAATTAATACCCTCAAATAAGGCGTTCCATTGCGAAATGTATTTTTCTGCTTTCTAAATCCGGTTTATAACGAGCGTCCGTTGTATTTTCTACTTCCTGCTTTTCTTCTGGTTGTTATTTCTTTACAACAGGCCAATTTAACATCCCTATAAGAAACGGCATTTCTCTCAGCGCGAAGCTATCCGAAGTAATGTTACGAATTCGTGTTGCTTCCGCACGGCCGCTGGTTAATGTGGTGCAAGTTCAAAGTGTTTTGGCAGAAGCGAGGGAGAAGAAAGGTATGTGTTGCCGAGCATCGGCGAGATTCTGAAGAGAGCTTTTAAGAACCGTGGTTTGTACCTGTTCCATTTCGCCGCTATATCTTTCCTATGGTGCTTTCCGTGATTGCATTAACACTTAACACTGTGCTACACTGTGTAACGATATGATAATTCCTGAAACAGCTTTCTCATAAAAAGGAATATCTTGCGCGGATTTACATAAAATAAATGTTCGCAAAACGTTTCTCTTTGCTGTGTTAATGGTAATTAAACGTGCGTATCGTGAAAGTAAAAAGAAACGATCAACTCATCGAGTCTAGTATACCTCTACGTTCTCGCACGATGAACGGTAATACCGTTTATACCGAGTAACCGCATCGCTGCCTGTTTGAGAATAACAACAGCGCACGCCTTTCCGATCGCCTCGCTAAAGATAAACGGCGAACCGACGGCGCTGGGTAAATATACGCCGGTGTTTTCGCTCGTACGTGCCACCGCCATCTCACCTTCGTTGAGCCACGAAGACTGGCGGCCCTCATTCTCTTTGGTCGAGGGTAAAATGGGTGCACAGAACGCCCGCGTTTCGAGCTTCGATGAAAACGCGCGCCTGACGCCATCGAACGCCTCCCCGATTCAATCAGCCTTCATTGTTTAAAAGTGCTGGCCGCGATACCACGATCGTTCCACCACTATCACCATCAGTACCATCACTATGTACACGTGGTCCAAGCAGCGAACATTCCCCGTTGTCCAGCCGAGTTGGTTTTCAGCCCTTGTCCGTCGATCTGGTTCCAGCGACGAGTCTTTCGATTCGAGGTGAACCGATCGAGGTCGATCTGATCGCGCGACTGTTCTTTCGACGTGAGCTACATCGACCGTGTCGCCGCATTAATTACCATTAGAGAGGATTGCTCTAATTCCGCCCTCCCTTCCCATGTGTTCTCCTGCCACAGGAACATTCGACGAGAAATTGCGGCTGCGGAGGAAACCGTACAAGATCGGCTGGTTGGCTGACTGACTCGTTGGTCCGCCGAACGAATTTATTACGGTCACTACGGTCGCTGACTTTAGCATTTTTTCGCCGTTCGTGAATTTCTGGCCACCTGTACCGATGGTTCATCCCTCCGGTGACACTAGGTGCGAGCTTCGCATGTCCCGATCGTCCCGATTTCGATCCGGTTGGCAGTGATTGAACATGTACGTTGAGTACGCGCCTCTCCCTCTTTCTCTTTCCCACCTGTTCTCACGACTGGGTACTTTTATCGATAGGGAAGATGGATTTCTCCCCTGGACGCTATTTTCCTAGTGCTCTTTATTAAAACCAATTTCAATGCGCTGCGGCTCGTCAAGTTTTATGACCGGCACGATAGCGATAAAGTACAAAAAGGTCAAAAAAGTTTGGCTGGTGTTTGTCTTCACGTGACATGACATTTTGGACAAAGGCAGGATGACTCCAAACAATTGTTGATGTTCAAAGGCTAATCAACGTGAGATCAATTGACATTATTAATTGAGTCTATTTGAGGATAACATGTACCTATCGAATGTTTGAACATCGATGTAGCTAATGAGACGTATACTACAAAACGTAAAACCATTCTCTGCACATTAATTCTTATTGCACGCACGCGCGCGCATGTGTATGTAAAGTTAAAGTAAATTCCTCTGGGCATTACTTGAAGAATTACTCGGCCATCGAGGTTCACACAATACTGTATTCGTGGAATCATACTGTTAAATAAACTGTTAAAGAAGTTTAAACCAATTCCTTAAATGACATTTTGTTATTTTTAATTTCTATGTATGTCAAAATGGTCAAATATTATTTTAACTATGTACATGTAGTTAAAAAAATAATCATATTTAATCAACCTATTTTTGTGGTAGAATTAAAACTTAGTTTCAAAGTGAACAGAATCCATATTAATGTATTTACTTAGTAAATAATAAACTAAATTTAATACATGATTAATTCTTGAGTTTAATTATTTAATTCTTGAGTTAAATTATTTAACTCTATTGTTTTAATTAAATTAACGGTATATTGAGTAGAAGTACTAGCGACTTATGATTAAAAATGATTCAAATTGGATATAATTTGACATTACGAATTTAATAATAAATTGTTAACAATTCAAGGATCAAGAAAACGTATATGCGAATAACTCGCCGAAATTAAGAGCGCGATAAATCATGTCGAACGATCGTGGCCCATAGTCGCTTTCATTACGACTACTATTTACGACGCATTTTCACCCGTCGAGCGGTACAAACTGCTCGGTGTTGGATGGAGTTTCGAGTATTATACGACAAACACGCATTCGAGTTTCACTCTATTACGAGTTTTAACGCGGCCGACGAGAGTCGCCCGTCGCGAAAGTGAACTACGCCCGTTCTCTTGCCCAAAGTCGCTCCGCGTGCATTGCATTATTGAGAATGCACCTACTACGTGGTACATATGCAGGCATTACGGAAAGGTAATTACCACGGAGTAGTAAAAGTCCACACTGTGCAAAAGCGCGCCTTAACCTTGTATATCGAGCATTTGTTGTTTAAAGAAGAAAGCTGGATTTTTTACGAGTTTCCACACGAGTATGCAAGTGCAGCTTTTAAGATTTTTACTCTACGTAATACCTTTTATTTAGAAAACACATTTTCTGCATAAGATGATTAAATTACGCTATATTATTGTGCACAATTAACATTTGTAAGATCAACGTATATTGACTATTAATCATCATTACACTGTTACGTGCATCTACGCATTGCGGGCATTGAACCTCCTTGCATTACACGTGAAAGCGTATTACCGTTAATTGGCAATCAGTTCACGTTAACGTTCTAAGGTTAAACACGATCTTTGTACGGGTCGGACGGAAATCCGCTGTGATTGTCATTAAACTCGATGTGCCGATAAGAGTCAACCGACGTCGATATACACTCGCGATTGGAAAAACTTTTATCGTATTCGGAAAATACGCGAAGCGCTACGCGATTTAATCCCAGTTTTGTGCGCGGGCCCTCTGCCAATCGGATTAACGGCGTATAAACGCGACAAATGGCGTGAATATCGCGGATGCTACATTATGCTGGATGCGATGGAAAACCATTTGCATCAATGATTAATTATCCCGTCATGAAAAGGCTGTTGTAAATTTCATAATGTTTATGATACGAGATTATTTAAAGAGTTTTGTTCTCGAGTTTATTTCCGCTGCGCTTTCAAATTCACTGAAATTGAAATAAGTAAGAATTGGCAATAATAAATGAGCAAAGTTCTAATGAAAATTGTTTTAGGAACGTTGCTTTAATATATTACTATTCTTTATGTATTATCATATTCAATTTATAAAATTAGTTTATGATGTGTTCAAAATAGATAAAATAAATATTATGTTGTAATAAGTGTTATGGCAATATTGTAAAATATAATGAAAATAATGTAACAAGATAAATAATATAAATTTAATTTAACGCAAGCAAACACGTTTCTTTAAAATAATTGTTGCGATAAAATAAAGTTACAAAATGTAATTATTTAAAAAAATACAACTGGTTCAATAAAATATAAAATTGAAATAAATATTTGTTTGTATTATTTCATTTCCATCATTTATTCTGTTCTGTAGCACTCATTTTTACTGTATTAGTCTTTTTGTAATGTATAAAAGATCTCGTTCCGCGTAAATGATCGCTATAAAAAATATACGCCACTTCAATAGACTCGATAAACTTTTTTTTTTCGTAATCATTAGACCGGAAAATAATTACACGCGGACGAACGGCCATTTGTCTTTCGCTCGCTAACGCCCGCAGCAGGTACTCTAATTACGCGCAACGTATTTTGTTATGGGACATTCATCCCGCAACGTCGCAGCGATTAATTGATGCGCGCATGAACTTCTCGGCTACTGAAGGGTCGACTTCATAACGGCTCCGATCGCGACTCTCCCTCGAAAAAGAAGATATATGCGCCATAGCGACGGCGAATTAAAGACCGTGACACATTTGCAAAACGATCGCTCCGGGTGCTTCCTTCCGGTCCTTTACGATGCTTTTTTTCTGGGCGGCGTGGCGTAAAAAAGGCGTAAAAAGGGAGCAAACGGCCGGGTCGCCGAACTTAGGAACTTTGAAACTTGCCGGGTGATGTGTTGCGTCCTCTGCTCGATCCATAATCGCGAAAAGTTGCCTCGCCTTTTTCCCTGAGCATGATCATGCTTCAGCGAAGAGTTCTTACGCGAACTACGTGATCGCATCGTAATTTATCATGTTTCTGCAGTTATTTACAGGTTACTTCACCGTAGGTGATCAACGCGAATACATTGCAATTTATTGCACATATTTTTCTCTCTTCTGCAGTCAACACTCGGCATGAGTTTATTAAATTGTATTTTCAAAGTTTTGCACGAAAATTATAATATTATAATACTAAGAAATATTAAGATTTTAGGTTTATTTCTAGGTTCAGTCTTTTTTTTCCCTTACTGAAATTTAATACTAAAAAGTATTAATTAATTATTTATTTTTAGTATTAAAGCACTGAACAACACTGAACAATATTCAAAATAAGTAATTTCCAATATTAAATTAAATTTTTGTAAGGATTCGTATTTATTTATTTAATCTTTGTTTTTTTTTTCAATATTCTATTGTAATTACTATATGAATTAATTTTAATATATATGAAGTTAAGAGATAAATCTAAATAAGTTTGAAATACTCAATAAGATCTTTCATTCTTTCCGATTCTATTATATGATTCATCTGGAAGGTGTGCCTAATTTTGTGCGAGTTCGCATGTGAAGTCATTCTTGCGCTGGGAAAATGCGCGTAGAATGCGCGTGAATGCTGAATGGTTTGTTAGCAACCGATTACTTCGACGCCTTACAATCATAACGTCTCTTTGAAACGTACGCTTCACACCGGCTGGTAAGCGATCGACTCGCATGCCAACTATTGAACTAGTTATCTTCCCTTCAGCTATTGCAGCAAACGGCGTGATTAATGGCTGATTCGGCTGATCTCGAAATCAATTCCTGCTTGGGCCTCTATACGACCTACTGCATGCAAGTGAGTATGTGGAATTAACGCCGAGTCAACACCTCGCACGTTTTGCGATCCTCCTTCACGTGAGCCGAAGAATTCCACGAACTTCGTTAATGAACGTCATTTTGAGATGACGCATGGGAGAACATTTAATTCATCACTGGCATCACGTTAATTGGAAATGTTGGAATTCTGCTGTTTTTGTTTGATGAGAATAGAACGTAACTACCACACAGCTGGATAAATTTATCCTAATGACTCGTATATCGTTAAGAAAAAGTGTTTAACAGTTTAAAAGTTTAATTACATTTAGATGTCTAAAAAGTAAGCTGTTTTTACACAAACTTGAACGTTAAATTGGAAAATGACTAAAAATAATTATTTCATGTGAATAAAGTCGAATAAAGTCTAGATTTCTAAAACTGCATTCTTCTAATTTTTTTAATGTTATGTTTATCATCATTATATTAGTGTAAAATGGACTTATTAAATTCAAACTTTCATATTAAATATGCACTTACATTGACAATTAATGCATACGATATATTTGAGGTAATCGTATAAAAATCGATTAGGTAAAATATACCTTATAACCAACTCCATGCTTCATCGAGCCATTTATTAAGAACATGAACCAACGAGGAAAAAGACCAAGAACTATTCTCTTCTGAAAGGAGAGTCGGGATAGAAAGACTTGAATAGGCTACGTATGAAATGATTAAGGGAGATAGCAGCTAGTCCCTTGAAAGGGTCGGATAAGATTATAGGTTCTTTGATGGGTATAATACTTCCTCGCTGCCTCATTTCTTAGGTCATTACATCTCATCCATGTCTTCTCTTACGTTATAGAAAGACGTGCAAGTTTTCTGTAAAGGCGTAATTTACGAGCTACCAATTTTATTCACACCTTATATCATCCGCGAGATGTTACCGTTTACTTTGATAAATTTTCACTCAATTTGCTTGTGCACCCTTTGTGAAGATTATAAGATTAAGATTTCTGGATTATTATAGATTCACAGTACAAACATTAATAATAGTTATCTATATTTAATAAACATATTTTTTAAGCAATAATGATTTGATTAGTGTAATTTGATAAACCAATATATAATTTAATTAATATCAAAAACAGATTATTTGCAAAAAAATCGAAAAATTTCTTGTAACCCTTTTATAAAAAAAATCATTAACTTCTCTATCCTAAACTAATTCCGAGTCTTCGCAGACATGAGTGTAATGTAGAAACTCATGTGCATGTTCAGTTGCGAGTTATAGACACTGCAGGCTTCAACGCGCTGATCGATGACTATCGAGTGCGAGTGTCGGGGCGTCGACTCTTGAACTTTTTATTAAAACCGGCTGGGGTTAACAAGAACGTTCGCGCAAGTGTGAAATGTACGGCTCCCTTAAGTCGCCAGGCGCCAGAAAAGAACGGTGCATAGGATTTACAGATGAGAGGAGCAGGAACGGGGAGATGAGGATTTGGATGAGGGTCGGGGAATTGAGAACAAGGGAGAGAAAAGTGAAGTACAGGGTGATTTGCAAATTCCATCATCTCTCGTCGCATTAGCCTCCCTCTCCTCTCTCTCTCTCATCCTTGCCCAATTTTCGCAGCCCTTTTTCCACTTTTCCGAGAATCGCGTTGAGAAATACATGTACAAAGTACATGTGTATAACGCATGTACATATATGCGTATTCGTTTGCTATCGTGGCGTGATTGTGCGCGACAAAAAGACGATTTGCGGCTTTTCCTTTATCACGAATCTTGAAGGAGCCCGATCGCTTTATGCGGATAGATAGCATCCTATTCAGATAAATCCGCTTTTGACGCTGCTATCCCATATAGAGGATAATTTCGTTTTTATACTAAAAACGCCGTCGTAAAGCGATGATTCGTGCGAGTTCTGAAACGCGAGATTATTGCTGATAAGTGTAGCGAATTAATCTCATTCTATATATATCAATGATGATTTCAAACTTCACTGTAGATTTTTGACAAGATGGTGATGGCATTAATGAAAAAAGAAGAAAGAAGAAGAGAAGAAGAAGAGGAGAAAAACGAATATATATATATATATATATATATATATATACTAGAATGAGAAAAAAATTTAATATTCTCTACTTATTAACCGGAAAAATAGGAGGATGGAAGCTTCACTTTTATGGCAAGCGCGTGAAAGAATTCGCGCGATTAAGTCCAAGATGTCTTTCAGATATTCAAATAATGCTCTACTTTACGGAGTGTGCACGCAAAAATAAAAAGCCGCGCTTCGAATAGATTAGATTACGCTGTGCGTGCGGCGCTGATAACCGCATACCGGAAATCATTCGTGAAATAATCACGTGGCAAATTCTAACGTGATTAAACTCACAGGATATATATTAGAATAACTCTTTGATATATCCTGTTTAATCACGGAAATTAATCACAGAGGCTAACTCGCCAAATGAATTTTAATGATACATTCAAACAAGTATGAAGGAAGAATCAACTTTTTATAAAAAAATATATTTAGAAGAAGCTTAATTAAAAAAATTATATTAATCACAAAAATATTCAAAAGATTAAAAAAAATTCTACAGATAATTTCTAAATTTCCTCTAAAAAATATCACAAAAAGCTAAATTAAAAAGGAAATTTAATATTAAAATATTATCTTATAAAGCACGAGATTACGAGATAATTTCTTTCTTTTTTTCTAAATTTTCTTCGGCACTTTCGCGTCAGAAAGATCTATTTCGACAAATTTCCATAAGATTACTGTGTCAGCAGACAAATTCCTGAGCTAAAAATGACTGCAATTTTTAAAAATGCCTCTCTGCGAATCCTGCGATTCTAAATGCGATCATGAAGAAATGTTCTTGGACATATAAGAAGATGTCTTGCGTGGGAAGATCGACCCGGCCAAGTGCCTACTTTCAAAGAGGCCATTGCACCCTTTACACCCTTTACTCCCCTTTCTTCTCATTTTCTCTCTTTCCTTCTGCATCACTTCCTTCTCGCTTACGCGCAAGCTGCATCATACTGCAAAGCAACTGCACACGTACGAACGGACGACCCGGGTTCGTGCAACACCCCGGGCGGGTTCTCGCTGCTCCCTCGGACCGTCCATTCAAGCCTTTTATTTTCTTGGCTACGTGTACGCGAATGAACCCCTATCTCGGGGTGGCGTGTCTACGAGTACCAACGCTCTCCCCGAGCTGACCCAATTTTTTCACTCATGACGCATTGTCCGCGCGAACAATCGGCCCCTCGCACGTGAATAGCATACAGACCACGAATCTATGACGCTTTGGAACCGGAGTTGGACGACTACGCATATAATCTGTGCCTTGAATATCCTTGAACTATGTATTATTTTATAATGTATTATTTTAATAATAGTAATAAGTAAAAAAAAAATAAAATATTCATATGCATCGCATTCAGATAGATGTCTCTTATACCTATAAACTTAACAAATAATTTTATATACAAATTAAATATGAGCTGCTAAAAAATATCATGCAATATACGAGAGACTTTGAGCTCGTATTTTGTTTATTTAATACATGTATTGTTCCATTTGTCAAATCCCAACGTTTCTGGCGCATACATGCATTATTTGTAACTTACTATTGCTTTGTAGAGCTTTCTTAACACTCACGTGCGAGTATTTCAGAGATCCTCCTCGTTTACCGACATGCCACCAGCTCTGCTCACCGAAAGCATTTCTCTCCATCGCATTTTGGGAGAAATGGCTTCGCCGTATCTAATTCCCCACGCGCATCTCCCGACTTCCTCGTATTTTCCGTGCCGCTGTATAGCGTCTAATTAAAGTTTAAAGGAAATGTATAATTTCACCGAAATTAACTCGGAATGCCGCGTACGTAACGTTTCATTTTATTGCATTAATTGCCTCCATCGTGTCACAATGCGCTAATTAATATCTACTGCACATATAAATTAATCACGCCGCCACAAATAGTTAACAGCTTAGCCACAAGTCCGCAAATTTCGGCTAAAAATAAAATATAAATTTACTCGGATGAGCAGTGACCGATTAAATTGTTATCGTAAGGCTGCCACCGCACTCGCTGTTGAGGCAAGGCAGAGGGATAACAACCAGGAAAAATGCAAATTGTATATAAAATTATGCAACTTGCATTTAAAAATCATAACGATGATATAAAACTTTTTAGTTCATGCTTACAACAGTATAAGTAATTTTGTTTAAAAAGCACGAATGTGATAATGAAAGTTCACTCATAATCGCATCACTTCGTATACAAAATTTAAGACACGGTTTAAACGACATTATGTAAATCGTGTAAATAGACCTGCAGACTGCATCTTACGGCTTTTGATTATTCAAGTCTTTTATTTTATTTAAACGATATCATATCGCTTTTGATCATTCAAGCTTTTTCTTTTCCTACACAGATTGCATCCTACAGCTTTTGGCCATTTGTGTAATTTATAAAAATATAAAAATTTCAAATATCAAATTTTTTTAACGGTGTAAATTAAATATTATTATTTGACGTATAAATTTCAAGTATCACAATTTCAAGTATCACTTCACTACCGTAACCTCTTTTTGTACCAATTTATTTTAAATTATTTCAACTGTAAAATCGGCGAAGCACGAATAAGTGCGCGATCTCGAAAATTCCGAAGTGCAGGACGGTCTAAACTGAGGAGTACTGTGCCATACCGTCGCTAACGTTGCATTGCGCTATGCGCGGCGCACTCATTACCGCAACGTATCCAACCTATTCGCCGCATTACAACTGTAGCTGCCCCGTATCTATTCCGTGAAAATAGAAAGAGCACGCCGTCCAACAATCTTCGTTGTTTTATCGACAGCGTGCTCTTATCCCCTTTCTCTTCCGGCTTTCTATTAGCGAATTTCCACGAATTGCACGTTGTTCATTTGACATCTCCTCATTCGCTTTTTTTCTTTCTTTCTCATTACAATGTATCGATCATGAGCTCCAGTAATATAACGCTCAGGGTCTCCATTTGAAAATCACCATTCTCTTCATTTATCAGCTAATTTATTTATTGTTGCCGCGTTGATTTATTCTTTATGCACGCATGTAAAATTATATATAACAACACGATCAAAATATCCGAGTTTAAATTGATTCTTTGGGTAGAATCGGTCATCTGATTTTACGATCGTGTTGTGAGATGACGTTAACGTCATTAATTTATTGCACAATTTATATAACATAGACATTAACATTATTTTGATTATGAGTTAAGAGAAGGAGAGGAAATAGTTAATTATTCACGTCAAATAATAATATATAATTATATCGATATTGTGCGTGTAAATAATTTTATTCATTAGCATCAAGAAAAGATTGCTCAACCGTTTCGATATTTTATTGATGGATTGCAATTTATAATTCAAAATGTTTAATGTATAAATTCGTAATGTTAAATGTATGTTCACACCATCTAACGCATTATTCCAAAGAATAATTAACGAAGATTCAACCAGTTTTTAACGAGCTTTTAGTGCTTTCTCGCTCCCTCTCCAGCTTGTAATCTCGAAATTTCATTAGCATAAGAAAGCTCGAGATAATGTTACTTTGTTGGTCGTGTTATCCGCGGATGCATCGAACTACACCCGTTACACCAAGTTTAAATCTGTTCGCTTATTGCCGCATTACCATAATGCCGTGGTGTGTATGAAAAATGGCGCAACGCAGAACGCGTTCTGCGGCAATTTAGATAAATTTCCTGGATCGTAAATTGCGGTCGTCTCATTTTTGCAAACGTCATATTTTACACCTTTCTCATTACAATTCTATAATTTATAATCGTCGTTGCTATATTTACAATAAGTATATTTAGAATAATCTGTTTTGCTCTATTTTTCCACGAAATTCACACAACAGTTTATGCGATTGTAAATGCCACTAGTAAAATGAAAGTCAAGTAGCTTCATCTTTCCCATTGAAGCTTTCACTTTAGAACTACATCATCGCGACATGAATTTTCTTTGTGCAACACGTTGTAGAATACGTTGTTGCGTTTACGTGAGTATCACGCACTTGAGTAATAAGATCACAATTTATCTCGAGATACAGATCTCAAAATTAATCATCGTTCGATACATCAAATTTGTAATTGTCAGAATATTATGTATAAGTACAGACGGGGGTCAGCCGCACGTGACTCGCTTACATTTAGATTGGATGTACTATTGTCTGGATTGGTTTGGGACGCAGTGCGGCGCCAGTAGGATTTCATTAATTGCGAAAGCAAATTGGGAGGTAACGAGCTCGATGAAATATTATGCATTATAACGACGCGAGTGAATGCCCTGTCTGATGACGTGACGTAACTGCGAGTTATTTTCTCGTCAAATGACCTTTTGCCGTTGATCACATAACACACACATTTGTAATATTTTTTTATCTCGCAATATTTATGATTAGCGACAGACGATAAGTTCTAGAAAATGTAATGATAATAATAATTTATAAGTTTTAATTAGAAATCCCTTCAAACGGAAGACTACAAGTATAATCTATCTATTTTCTGATTTTCTCAGTTATCTGATGAACTTTAAAAATTAATGAAAGTTGTGTTCTTGCTGTTACTAAAAAGATTATTTATTAGTCAATGGAGTCATATAAGAAAAATTCAATTCAAGAACATTTCCGTACAAACGAGGATATTTCGAGTTTCGATTTCTATCTATGAAATTTTTTTAAAATTTCGAAAGATTCTTCACTCTTTATATTTTACTTTTTTCTAAAATAAAGTACAAACATTTATTTTACTTAACATATTTATTATAAATTTTTATAGATTTCTTGAATCAGATTAAATAGATGAAACAATGGCCGGGCTCGAAATACCTCCGTACGGATAAGATGTCGTTTTTCACATGTATTGTAAAGATTAATAAACGTATATGTACATGATAGAAATATACAAAAATAAATTAAGAATATGTAATAATATATTAGTAATATATTACATCTTTATGTATATTCATTAAAAACTTTTGAACTGAATCTTTCTTGATGACCATGGATGACCATAGACATATAAGCATTTCTTTTAATAATAATAATATTTATTATTACGCAGCGGTAAAATATCAATTAAACATAATTTAATAGTAGTGCGCTACTCTCAAATATATAATTATGAAATTCTGATAGGAATCGGCTCGACACGATGGAAGTGACACTTCCCTCTGGATTTGTAAGACACTACCTTCATGTACATACCATGACAGCTACTATCTCTCTTGCCTGACATATAGTTCGCCTGAGTTGAGAGATCACGATAGAAGTTAATATGATGGAATTGTGGCGGACACCTGGATAACTGTGATGAGGGGCCAAGCGTATAATATGATTTCGCTTATCAATCTGAATACGCCATGTTTTTGTGCTCTTCTAGTGAAATACATACACAATAATAATTTTCTGCGTAATATAAGACATTCACACGCGCGCGCGCACGCACACACACACACACAAATAATCTATAGTTAAAAATAAGGAAACAGATTAAACAATAATAGCGATAAATAAACTTATAAGAAAGCATGAGAGATGCAAAATGAATAAATTCTGCTTATCGCGAATACGTTGAAAAGACTCTCCGTGTTTGAATGCAACGCAATTACAAGATTATAGTATTTTTATTACCGTAAGCACAAAAGGAAATTACAGTTACGAGTGTTTCCAACATTATAGTATTACACGAACTCGACTTGCACGGGAGATATAATGCATAACACGGAAACAAAATGCATCTCTCTTCCTCACGCATCTTGCACGCGGCTCACAATTTATGCTTTAATATTCGCGCATTCCTAAGAGCAATGTTACACGGCTCGTTGAGAGGATCCTCGCGAATTTCACCGTCATGCCGTATTCGCAGGAAGTATACTCTCGAGTGACATAACACCGGGGGTTAATACAACGAGCAAGACAAAATGTGCCGGGTTCGTTCTTTCATTCGGGGGCTACCGGGCAGCTCTGTCGTGTCGCAACCATTTATGAATTAATACGAAGCTGCACGCGCGAGTAATACCACCTTACCTCGTACATACTCGTACATACATTATTTTTATCGTCCCCTATAGACGCACGAGCGTATGCACACGCGAGATGGTACGGCAGCTTCAGCGATTTAAAGATCCATTTTCGCGTGATATTAAATAACGTTGCTATTGTCTACATGCGAACAGGCATGAATTTACAGCGTAACAGCGTTGTTGTTTAAGACGATACAAAAAAATCTCGGAAATAACTCCCCCCTTGATTCTTTTGTTTAAGACGATACAAAAAAATCTCGGAAATAACTCCCCCCTTGATTCTTTTTAATATGATGCATAGTGATTAAGCGCGAATAATGATTGTGCGCGATA
The DNA here is from genome assembly GCA_037157785.1 of Cephalotes varians. Taxonomy (NCBI): domain Eukaryota; kingdom Metazoa; phylum Arthropoda; class Insecta; order Hymenoptera; family Formicidae; genus Cephalotes; species Cephalotes varians. The sequence continues at coordinate 1,219,489 of JANQDE010000041.1, read as the reverse complement.
TTACGATAAGTTCTGAGTGACTTGGTTTAAAGCATAAAGTTATAAATGTAACGTAAAAATTAACACGCGTATAATTACTTCGGCGTGACGCCGTTGTGCATGTCAGCATCATTTGAATTTTATTAAGTAAAATGAGTTAGATCCATATCGAGTTTCTCATTCGCCAGGTTTTGAGAATTTCGACACGTTAATAAGAAACGTCGAGCAATGTTCGCTAATTGGATGGACCGATAGCGAATTCCGGACGTTCTACCTGCTTGATTGGCTATCGGAAAACAATACATTGTCACGCCTAACTGCGTTATTGTCCATGATTAATTGTTTATTTTGTATCACGCGTATTTTGTTGCTAATACATTAATCCTTTTGATGGAGAATAAAATTAATTTCGCAGCTTGATAAATGTGCCATAGAATCGTCGACATTTTCGTTTGAGGGCAAAAATGTATTGATCTTGAAACGTATCGCAAAACGGTGAAATGTTTTGCTGCCCCGCATCTCGTTAAATACATTTTACATAAGCTGAATGCTCCGTTCGTGAATTGGAAAATTTCATCATTCGAATGCAGCACCGCTCCCGCGCTCGCGCAATTTTCAGCCGGGTGTTAAACGAAGATTTTCAAATTTACAATGTAACGAGACCGTATTCCGGGAGGATTTCTGGGCGTATCGCAATTTTCGAGACGGGCGAATGAGAAAACGGTAGCCGGGCGTCTAAACTGTAGATTGGTAAGGTTAAGCCCCGAGTACTTGAAAGTTCTCAGACGAGCCTGATAACCAAATACTTTAATACTCTTGCCTGCGAAGTTAAAACTCTTATCGGTCGGGCTATCTCGACAACTTCGTTTCAAGGTAGGAAGGTGAAGGAAGATCGAGACTAAAGAGCGCGCTATGCTGTATAAAAGATGAAAGCGGCTGCGAGTCAATAAGGTTGAATTTTAAGATTTGCATCTACACGGATTTTTTGCGCGATAAAGGATAAATCGCAAGCAAACATGAAATGAATTAAACTCTCACTGTTCAGTAAGAAACACACTTTGGATATGACATGATAATTTTATCAATCTTGAAATTAATATATTGAAAATTTGCTTAAATGTTATTATTTTTAATTTAAATATTTTAACAAATTGATTATTCATTGATCTTATTCGTCAGATGAAATAAGATTTTCTGTATTTATAATCTTTAAATCGTTATAATCTTTTATTTTAGCAAATATGTATATGTGTGTGAGATGTAAATCCTAGATTGAAGTTAAGTCTAAAATTATTTTAAAATCAAGGTGATCTATCAAAAATATAATCGTTTCTTTCAGACATAGATTATCGTCTAATTTAGTTACGTTTATGAATACACCATATATGTATAAGTAAAAAAGAAGTTAAATCACGATAAAGAAGGACCCTTCAATATTTCTCTTATTCTTGATTCTATTCTTTCGTTTGAATTCCATAAAATCGATACACCCATCTCTTCCTCGTCGCCGTATTTTTCCTCGCGTGGTCCTGCCACAGAAGCTCTCGCGCGCTTTCTTCGAACTGATATCGAGCTTTAGTCCTCCCAAAGGACGCTCAGTTAGCTTTCTGTCTGTAGCACTGAAAGCGCGCGGAGCGACCGTTTGTTTCCTACAATCTGCAGCGCCGTAAATTCGGTAAATATAAGAGATTCAACAATAAAAAGAAAGAGAAAGAGAGGAGAGGAAAAACGCGCGTTTCATCTTCCACTTGTCTACCATCGAGGGATGCTCTCCCTTTTTTTCCGCGACAAAATGGAGCGTTCGTTTGCCCTGGTCGTACCACTTCACCACTATAGGAATGCCGTTACTAACAAACAGCTGAAAGAATCACGTGTTATATGAGAAATGCGTTCGATATTCTCGAAAGCTTGTTTCTTTTAATTGAGAATCGTGTTCGTTCATTCGCTCTCCTTGACGATGCTGCTCTGGTAGCTTTTGTAAATTTCGCGAAGCTTTTTCGTACACTCGCCTCCTTTTTCCAATCCCTTCTGCAACTTCACTCGAGATTGCTCTTTTCCCAAAGGCTTGCGCTCTCTCAGTTTCCTTCTATCGAGCAAAACGAAGCAAAGTCGCCAATAAAGGAAAAAGATCTATTTTTCCCATCGTTCTGACGAGGGAGGCGGACGGAAGGGATCTACCTTTCGAGCAACATGACAAATCCCAGGGCCGTAGGGTAACTCAGTCGTTTACTGACTTCACCATTTTTACTGCAGATTGTATTATCGATGTGTGAGATCGACGCGAATCAACGGTCGAATCAAGAGAAACGTCAGATGGACCTCCGAATTTTACAGACTCGCCGCATGTCAGTCGCATTTCCATCTTCGTGTCACTTTAAGATCTCTCGACTGTACATTGTACCGAAACACTTCCATGCGCGATTTTCTTCGCGGATGCGATTCGCCTCGCAAGCGAGAAATACCGAGAGGCACCGTTTGTTTCCCCGCAATCTGCAGGACTGTAAATTCTGAGCGAGTGGCGTGCATGGCGCGGGCGCTCTTGCAGGATGGAAATGGCTCTTGGCCGAATGCAGAGGGCGGAAGAAGAACCTCCACCGAGAGTAGAGAGTCAAAGCTGAATTCGGGAGAATGGTGCGGAGGCGAGCTATTCTGGAGAAGGGATATCTAACCGGGGGCTGGCGGCCTCCCGGGGAATCAACCGATCTCCCACGGACAGCTCCCTGCGGTTCCTGACGTACAATCGCCACTGCGAGCTATGGGATTTCTGAGATACTGATCGTAGAGCCGCGGTTATGCACTTCTCAAGAAACACTGATTACAAGATTTATCGTAATATTCTGTTGGCGTTAAATCTAACATGATAACTGATCACATAGAGGATATTATGAAAAATATCGTTTTCGTCGCATATAGATATTTAAAATTAACTTTTTAAAAAGTTAACATTTAAGTTTGTAAATATTCATATTCTTATAAAGTTCTGTTTTAATTATAAAATTATATTAAATATATATTAAAATAAATATATATTTAAAAATGTATCTGATTAAAAACAGATTAAATTTATTAAATAAATAAAACTTCCACTTATTAAATTAGATAGCAACATGTACATAAACGACGATATTAATAAATGGAAATATTATCTCGCTCTTCGATAGACTGTTTTTATGATATATATAACAATTATTTATGACCATAATTCCTACGTTTCCGAAAAAAATGCATCACAATAAAGTATGTCGAGCGACACTCCATTTCGAAACTGTAACGCGTTAAGAGACATACGTATCGCGCATAATAGTTTGGATTTTTTTCTAGAGAATTGTGCACGATGTCAAAAACGATGAGAGTAATTTTTTATCTCCCATCCCTTCTGTTCTCCCCCATTTTTCCCTAGTACTCCCTGCAGAACTGTGCATTTCCCGGGCCATGTTTATAGGAACCTTTTTTTATTGTTTTTATTCCCGAACGAGCCCCCAAATGCAAACGGAATTACGCCTCACCCCCGATCCCATGACTCATTCTACATCCACGATGAAATGCTTGCCTATTCGAAAGCCAGAGGGTTGAATGTGAGATTTTCATACAGTCGTCCACGGAAAATCCATGCCGATTGTTTTTCAGAAAAATCTCACGCACAAGGTGTGAAATTGTGACATTGAAAACAGATGCATGCTTTCACAGGCGCTTTCAATTCCAATTAAAACCTCCAACCATAATATTGTCAATAGGAAAAAAATATCTATCGTAAGACTTGTCACATAAATCAGGATCATAGTCGGTAATTTTTAAGCTTTACTTTTGTTACGTTTCCTCATTCGTTATCTTTTTAATCCGTAAATGTTTTTTGATGTCATGTTAGTACGACAGCTACTCCGAGTGAAAAAAGTAATATTAATGTAATTAAAAAAGAATATAAGCAAATTTTAATTACAATGGTATAACTTTTTTAATCATAAAGTTAAAAGGCGCGAACGCGAACAATGCTGTAGTTAAATATAAAAATGAACCATATGATTATTAATAATTTAAATGTATTAATTAATAATAAACTAACAAGTAACTATATAACAAAGTCAGGATAATATCGTTTTTTCCAGAAAATAAAAATAAAAATAATATAAAAAATAATCGTTGAAATGTAATACGAACAAAAAATATTCTTTTACAGGCAAATAAAATGTTACCTCCAAATATTTTGATATCAGACGATCAGATTTATCTCGCGTAGACATTAACAAACCGGTTGAGCTCGCGAACTCAGCATGAAAATCAATATTTCAATTATATGATTTTATTTTACTCGTAACGCTGAATTCGCTAGCGCCGTGCGCGGAATTTGTAATTGAAGAATGATAGTAAACGCGCAGCTGTGTCTTTATTTCATTACAAACCGAAACGTATGGAATCGGTTTTTCAACAGCACATATCGACGCATACGTGCATGCAAATAATATGTAAGCATCGATTCGACGCGGTAATTATTATTTTGCGCAATGCACTTTGCCAATTTTTGAATATGTCAAATATCACGCATAATTACTAGATAATGTGCGTTATCGTGAAGTAGTAGATTTCGCAAATTTGGCACACGTTATTTACTTTTTGACTCTTTCGTTATTCAACGTAGTTTTTATTTCATTCTCATTATATATTTTAGTATAGCATGTAATATGTGCTCGCAAAATATAAGGCATACGAAAGTATTTCCATCCTCTGATGCGACCCGCATTCTACCTCGAGGAACTTCAAAGGCAAAAGTACTCTCAGATAATAAATAATTAAATACATGAGCCATATGGCGTTGCCGTATGGCGGAAGACATTTCGTTAAAATATGTAAAGCTCCCCGGTAGATCTGCAAGACGTGCAGACTGTGCAACATTCCGACATGACGGGGTAAGAAAGGTCGCCCGAAGGGCTAAAAGAATTATATTATAACATGGCTTGACAGAGTAATGTCGATAAATGAAATTCGTCAAGATATATAAAATTAATATGTAATTAATTAAACAGCAGAGAGCGGAATGCAGAGATATTGTCAATGCTTAATGTTATAAATACAAACTACAACTATATTACAGTTTCTATAATAAAAATAAATAAATTTGTTTAAATAAATTTCAAAGTAATTAAATTGTATTTTTTTTCATTTTATACGTCCAGATAAATTAAAACGCATTCAAACATGAATTTAATTATGAATCAAATATTCATAATTATAGAGAAAACTGTAATTTGCCAGATTACGCGACTAACACTTTCTTATTAGGAACGAATTAAAAGCTGTTTCATTAAAACCATTCTACCGAACGATTTTGCATTATTCATGACTGACATCGTGTCTTGGTGACTCATCGGTGCATCGAGATATAATCAGCTTTCGTTTGTGAAATGCTTATCACATTAAACCATGTAATCAGAATGACCAATGATCAATATTTTTAAAGCATTATGAAGCTTAATGTCTTTACACATATATTACGAAGAAAGTATAGAAAGTATAAAGATTATAGATTTCTTTCCAAGAAAATTATAATATGCAAATATTTTTTTACGAAGGCTGAATCATAAAAACTAACATGTAAGTGTTAATAATAAATTTTTATAATTATTGAGTTTTAATTAATATAATATACAATAATTTGTGTGCTCTATGTTTTTAGCAATACATATAAATTTTTTCAAAGAAAAGTCTTTTCTCTCCTTCTCTACAATGTTATTATAAAAAAAATAAAATCTCATTTTAATTTGTCGTAGATAATAAAAATATTAAAACACCTGAAATGTGTCACAAAAAATATGATGGCTTCAATTGCTCAAACGTTGCGTTTAACCGCTCGATTACGATGAACTTGTTTAGCGAGTGTCGATGCAGGCTATTGGAATAAATGGTGTATGCATTCAGCGTTTATCTCGAATGAAAGGAAACGTACCATGCGTGTCGATATATGAATAGACTTCGAAATTTTTTTTGTCGAGACTCCGATCAGATTCGAGAAAATAAATTTCCGCCAGCGGAAATGTTTCAATGCCGCGATGCTGCCTCTTGCATAACATAGCCACGCGCATTTAAGCATCCCGCTTATTTACGCCAAATTCACGTACGATGTATTTGGATAAACGTGTTTATCGTCCGCGTGCGAACTGATGCGTGCGGCAGTCACGCGGAAATTATTTCAAGAATGACTGGCGAGGAAAAATTGCCGCGTGCCATTGTGCGACTGCTTCTCGCTATTAAATCCCAAAATTGAACTCTCGTCTGGAAAAATGTTGGAAAGCTCGAAATTCCTTCCCCCTGTCTGTTTAAAAAAACCTGTATCGGTATTTTGGGGTGCAATCCTTGGTCGAAAACGCGAATGCCGTTGTCTGAGTATCTGTAACATCACGGAATTCGATCGAAGCGAAATAAACTGGTACAGAGCCGCGGCAGAAAAAACCCGGGGAAATAGCGCATTCTCTACCACCAATTTATTTTTACAGTTCGCGCGTGAAATTCTTCGCAAATGCGGTGCAATTTGCGCGTTATAGTCTGGAGACACGAGCGGTAGGTACTAAAAATATACGAAGTTGATAAGGTTTATATTTTCACACACAAGTACGAGTTGTGTACATCTACCTTCAAATAATTTGTCAAATGATAACAAATAAATTATTAAATTAAATAATATATTGGTAATTTGGACTAATAGTAAAAATAATTGTAAGAATAGTACTATGACATACAAGAGAAGATTTTGCAAAATATATATTACAAAACTAGATAGATTGTAAATTTCAATTAATTTCAATTAAGTCATTTTCACTAATACTTTCTCCAACATCCGCAATTTATTCATCGGTACTCTTTCTTACACTGCAAAAATGAAAGCCGAAAGAGAGTTTCGATAACTGTGATTAATTATTCGAAAGCATTGATCGGCTTGGAAACTCTCTTTATTAGGCGCGATTGATTCGTCGACTGCAATTTCTTTCGTCTGACTGAGGGAATATTTTAATACGCGTAATTTTAACGGCGCCGATCGATAATGGTGTTTTAAATTAAAGAAACTTTGGTCGGCGGAAAGTTTCACTCTCTCTCTCTCTCTCTCTTTCTCTCTCACTCTGAAAATACACGCTCCAATGGGGACAAGACCCGACACGATCAAAGAAAACTCTTCCAGCGATTTCATCCGAGCTCGCTGTTGAGAATTGAGAGTGTGGCGGGGAGAGAAAAAGCGAAGTAACGAATCTGCCTGATCCGACGCGGGCTTCGACTACTGCATATGCCGTGCCTCACAGAAGCGTGTTCCACTTCGATGTGGCGCGCCGCAAATCCGCAAAGCCCAAATCCCAGAGAGTCCTCCGCGGATTTGTCGACGTTGCGATGGGGATGGACGGGAATGGAGAGACGCTAAGACAGAAAAAGCTGAGAGGAATGCAGTCAGGCGCGCGATTGGAAGCGTCCCGTTTGGATAACTTTGGAACAAATCCGCATATACCATCGACAAATATGCGATTTTTAAGCAGCTGTCCAAAACGTTTGTCGTTAAAATTTACTCTGAATTCCCTACTTCGTTATCCGAAGCCAATAAATTTTTTTATTCAAATGTTTCTTCAAAGATAACCCAACCAGTTTTGTCATTTTTTTAATAGCATTTCAGACTGCAAAATTGAATCACATGTTCCGCGAATAACACATTGGAAATTTGCATCTACACGCCATTTATAGATTCTTTTAATAATTTCGTACCAACAGTGAAGAAATAGTGAACACTTTCATATAATTTCATATAATTTATTTTCGATAATTTATCAAGAAATAACTGAATATTTGAAAGACAATTAAACGTAAAAAACTCCTTAAGTTTTAGAAATTTTTGTATAATGAAATTATCTTTTTTCTTTTTATTCATAGTTTATTGCATAAAATGGAGATTAAGGGAAGAGGAAAAGAACATTCATGAATAATATTATAGTAAAACGAATCATATTGCATTATATTATGAAAAAGAAATTTAAATGACGAAATAACTATTTAATGCAATAGAAATTTCTATCAAATTTTCTTTATATCAAATTAGTTCAAAAATAATAACGTTAATAAATCTATTTATTAAAGATTATTAATAAATTCTATGATTTATAATATATATATATATATATATAAAACCGTGTATCTGTTTTTTTGTTATAACAGACTGAGCATCACTATACCAAAATTCTTAGCATTCCGAAAAAAGTTCGAGAATTTTTAATTTTACAATATAAAATCTAAAAAAAACACGCGCACACAGTCGGCAAGAGAAAGAAAAAGATCAGAAATATTTACGATTTAATATTATAAAAAATGATCACGTTCATTAAAGGATAACGTCGAATAGATTAAGAGTACGAATTTCTTGCCATAAAATAAAATTTAATAGTATCGCTGCACATGTTTTTCAATAAGTAATTTCATCATGATACTAGTTAACTATTCAATTTCTAATCTGATGATAAAGCGACGATTCCTATGCGGCACAGAGGAGCACTTCCTTCCGCGAGTCAACGCACGAGAAGTGAAAATAGAACGTGGTAAAGATGCAAAATTATGCATAATATTCACTTCTACCTACTTCCATCCGGTGCCTCTTCTTTTTCTTCTCTCTCTCTTTTTTTCTTACTTTCCTCTCTCTCTCTCTTTTTCTGTCTCTTTTCGTTTACTCTACCTCTCGCAATCCACTGAATCCGACTGCGAGGAGCTTTCGGGGATACTCAAGCAAATTCAAACTTTCCTCAAAGTGATTTTTTTCAATCAACGCCTCTTGAAGGACTTCTACCTCGACTTCGTTCGTGCCTTGCTTGAATCGATCTTTCTCTCTCTTTTCTCCATTTTTCCTTACCGGTGACTTATCCATTCCTACCCGTTCCATCTTCCTTTGTCTGGAGAGTAATAAAGTTAGCGACTTCCGATGGCGGATTCAACTGATTTCGCTCGGTATGCGTCGAGTGTAAGCGAACGCGTCGCGTCGCGTCGCGCTTTCCTGCAGATATAAGTATCTCAAAATGATATATCGTGCTGCGAATTTTTCCGCGGGATTAGCTGGTTGGCCGCGAGACAAGAAATATTTCAAAATGTACGTAATTACTTATGGAGATATAAAGTCGTTAAATAAAATTTTTATTTGGACAGATAAGATAGATAGATTTTATAGTTCATTAAAGTTCAAGTGAATTTTATGTTAAACAAATCTTAATTTGTGGAAATTATGAAGACTTTTAGCACTAAATTTTTAAAAATTTCAAAAAAAAATGGAACTTTATGTCACAATCTCCCTGCACAATAATGTACGCTCTGCAATATCTAATATTCAAATAGTATATGAAATTTATGCATGTGCACACTGTATGTGATCAAAGAGAACAAAACAACGAGATAATCAGAGAGATAAATCAATAGAGGAAATATATCTCATTAATATAAATATCGAAATGTAAATTATTTTCTATTTTGCTGTATTTGCCGCTACGTGGCTATTAGTGCTTAGTGAAATTGGTGTATGGGTGAATGCTCGATGTACGATATTACTGTGTACGATACTACTATGTGTATGCAAGGTCCAATATTGCACGTGAAGCACTCATCCGTGAACCACTATGTATATATGGTCTAATATTGCACGTGGCATATTCGTCCATGCATCAACATCAATCACGCCATCAATTGAACTCTAAAATTGATAACTTTCCAGTTTCACTTAATCGCATACTTTGTTATACGATTAGTTGTGAAAAAATAGGTTTACATAATTTCTAAAAGTTTCAAGTGAAATAATACAATAACAATAATAAGAATAACGTGGCTTCATATATAATCATTTAATAGTGTAAAGCTGAGCTTCCGTCCCAGCGGCACGCGCCGTCAGTTATAAGTTACAGAGATAGAATTATGCCGAAGTGTGGAGTGCAGTCACATCCTGCGTGTCCTTCCACCGCACCGAAGTCCCAAGAAATTTTTCCGTGAAGCAATCCCAGTTACGTCGCGCGATAAGACCCGAGACTGGAAGAATATACGACGGCGTAAAGTAAGCGAGGCGGCCAGAAGTCCGGGCGCGGAAGATTCATTTAAGGCTTATGAAGAAGTCTACCCCTTCTCCGCGAGAGAACACCGTTCCAGCCATTCTCAGCCATCCCGCCCGTCGAAAACTCTCCCATTCTTGAACTATCGTTCGTCCTCGCGCGAGCACAGTGGTATAATGGAGGGCCATCGCCGCCGGTGAAAGTTCGCTGGCGAAAAGTTCGGATATTTTATTCGGAATAACTTTTAATATCCCGGTTCTAGGTTTATACCGGAAGAGAAGATGAAAGACGGAGAATGCGAGAGGGGGAGAGAGAGAGAGAGGGAGAGCAGACCGGGGTTGCCGGTGAAGGGAGGGTGGACAGAATGAGAAGGAGAGAGTAACTTTTTAACGTCAGCGGACTGACGTCGCGCTTCGCCGAGCTTTGTAGACTTTTAATGAAGAGTTCGAGCTCGCTTATTGGTTTCAGCGAGCGGTGACGGCGGCAGGAAACCGGGCGTTCGCGGGCGTTCACGCGTTTTATTACTCGCTCACCGCGCGAGATATTTTCGAGTAGACGAGCCGCCAGCGAGAACCGCTGTCAATGACGCGTCGCCACGTCGCGAGAGATGGAATATTATACAGTTGAAATGTTAACTAGTTCGAAACTCGGCCCGCACCGCCAGGGTTACGTCCCTCCTTGCGGCGGGAAGTTTCGCAAAGTTCACGCAAGCGGTAAATTGTACGCGATACATTGTACCGAGTCTCCTTGAGCGCGATATCGTCCGAAGTTGTCCGAAGAACTTCCGCGATTTCATCGATTTTTTTTTTAAGTATATACTCGTGAATGCGTCAGAAAGGAGCTTGCCCTTTCAAAGAAATCGGAATGGATGTTTTTCTTTTAAGTTCTTTTGCGTCACAAGTTGTTCCACTACATTTTTTTTCAGGGTAAAGATATAAAGATATTTCGCATTGCAGAATTTTGATTTTATTCATTAATATATAAAAGGCGTTTAAAATATTTTAAAAATGAAAGATTTGGTTTTATGATATCTTGCAGAGATCTTGTAGATTCATATTATATGCAGATTTTTTTTCAAGAGAAAAAAAGAGTATAAAAAAAAAGTATAATAGTAAATATTTAAAATTTAAATAAAAAATGAAGATTTCCTAGTAAAACGCTACAATGATATAAGCTACAATATAGCGGATTATTTTCTTCTATGTAAAAATGACAAACGATGTAAATCAAATCATAATTTAAAACATGTCTCTAGCGAACAACTCTAAATATTCTTGAAGTTAAAATAATTTTAATTATTATAAAAAACGTAATTATATCTCAATATTTATTTGTATATCTCAAAATTTATTTGTATTTTACATACTACCGCAGGAAAAATATACACGTGCAATTAAGGATATTGGGACAGCTGTAGAGTTAATTACAGAGGTGCAATAAAAACGCGCGTTATCGCGGCTGAGTTAAAATTTGCCAGGTGACGGGATGGCATGCGTCAAACTCGAGGAGGGACGGCAATTTAACAAATTCAGGATGTAATCACAGGCCCAAGTTCGTCGGGCTCCTTAGTCGCTGCTTAGTTACGTAGTCTGCCGGCGTGTCCCGACAAGTTCGCTCGAGCAAAGTTTCTAATCCGCAAATCGTTGCCTAATATACACGCGGCAGTCGAGGTGATGCATGTTTAAGGCGGATGGTTTACGTCGGAAACTTCGAGCTGTAATTCTTGCGTGAGAACCATGCGAGCAGCATATGGCGGTACGTAACGGGAAGGTCAAGATGTGAGGGGAATCCCATAACGTGTTGTAATTTGACTAAGAAAGCTAATTATCTAAGTTACAAATTATAATTTAAAAAACGGATTCATTCATAAAATTGTGAGTAAAAATATAATGTTTATTTGCGGACAAAAATGGTACGTTAAGCGTAAGTTGTGCATTAACGACATAATTTGGTCCTGAAAAAATATCAAAATTATAAATAAATATAAAAGGCAAAGAGTTAGTATTACATTTGAAACATGAAAAACAAAGAATAGATTAAATTATAATTGAAATTAATATATATGTAAAGGAACGACTGTTATTGTGTTAAATTAATTTAGAGAATAAATATTTAATATATTGTGCTCACATCTATTTATATATTTATGAAATAAAATAAAAGGAATATTTTATATCATCATATTTTCAAATGTGAATTTACGTTAAGTAACTCAAATCGCGTTAAATTTTCACGTATTCGAAGAACTATTTATCAAAAATATTGTCACGTTCCCTCATATATAAGTCCATTTACTCCCTAGTCCTGCATGAAATAGGAAGAAGCGCGCGCGACGAGCTCCCATGCAAATTTTACTTTCCCTCTTTTAAATTTACTCCCTTAAGTTCGCGAAGAATCGCGCTCCTTGATTTTATTGTTCCACGAGAAGCGAGAAAAGCACCGGCGACTGCGACAAAGGAGTTGATCTTTGATGCGGCGTTCCTTTCTCTCGTCGTCTCATTCCGGGGACGATATTTGCATTGCGGTCGCGAAACTGCTGTGAAATCGGAATTGCATCAAATTTCATTGGAAATGCGCATTTAAGTCAGGCCGCCTTAAGACATAACGAAGAAGGGAAGGCGAGCCTGTCATTACGCAAATTTAAAGCTAGACTGTATATAAAGGAAGACTCGCGCAACTCCACGCGTTTGCACTCTCGAGTCGTAAAGAGGCACTCCTGTATTAAAACGCATTAAGTCCACCTGCTGGTAGTTCCACGTAGTCCACACGTAACGGTGTTTTACTGCTGATGCTAAAAATTTAATAAGCTCATGCAAATGAGGGCCCTTATGTAAATCTGGGAAATTTCACGGCTAACCAGACCGCCCAAATCGCGGTACATATTTTTCACGCGGACGAGATCCTTATTACGGCGATAAATTTTGCCAGTTTAGCGAAAACTTATGAGAGAGTGACACTGATTCGCGTATGCACCTTTTTTAGCATGTCTCGCGTTTTTATTCATACAGGAAAAAAGAAATATGTAATTTCTAACGTAAAGCATTATACTGACAGCGTCTTAGATATTTAAAAATAATTTAATAATTACATATTTAAAATAATTTAAGAGTTACAAAATTGAGAAAAATATACAATATAATGCCGGTAATTTTAGAAATTAATTATTCTAGAAAAAAACGTTTCGCTTAAGATACAAGCGTTCTTTAAAGAACGGTAATATAAATGGCTTTACTAATTAGGGTAATTAATCGGGCTTTTTATTACATCGCCGCATTCCTACGATGTTGTATCTAAGAGCACAACTTAACGGAGCATAAATCACGCGAAAGAAAAATTTGACGTTAGAAAGAGGAGCAGTTCCTCGGTGTACTTTATCCACGCCGAGGGGGTAGCAGTCGGAGGGAGTTCGATCTCTCGCAGCGGCTAAGTTACTTGATCTGCTCTCTCTAGCCAGAGTCTTGTGATAACTTTGTGATGGCTGGATAAGGATTTTGTGCCGGGTTGGAGCTACGCGCATTGGAGAGAAAGGGGAAAGACAGAGGGCCCGGGCTTAAGTTGAACGAAACTTTCCAGCGTCGTGGAAACTCCGCGTTCGCGGAGGTGTTACGAAAGTCGTATATCCGCGAAATGATACCGCGCCTCTTGTTACTTCAACAACGGAACGACGGTGTTTCTTTGCGTTTATGTGCTTTACGATATGGTCGGCTATCGCGTCGCGAGTAAACACGTGTTTCGCAAGCGGAACTGGAGAATCGATTGGCCGTTTGCACATGAAGCAGACGATTTCGCGATCTTATGACGCGTAAGTCTCGAAATGATTATGACTCAATATCGTTTCGTTAATTCTGCATGATGTGCAAGATAAAGTTTCTCCAGGCAATCTGATTTTATTTCCAGAATAGTACGTTGTTAATGCATAAATATATTTGATATAACATTAAGTGAAATAGATATTTTAAATATATAAAATCTGTAAAGTCCCTAAGTTGAAATTGAACAGTTTATTAATCTTTAATCAATTTTTGTATGAATTTATTTACTTAAGAGAATTTGTTATTATAGATTTGTTACTCACGCAAAGTATGTATATAGAACACTTAGTATAAAACTGCCCACTCCTGTAGCAAAAAATTAAATAATTTAATGACTTATAAATAAAAAATAAAAGAATATTGTGTATATCATTTTATATCATTAGTTTAATATCTTATATATAAATAAGAAATATGTAAAAACAATAATTAATATGAATTATTATAAATGATAATTATAAAAATATTTCTTCGTGTATCACAATAACGTATATATAATGATTTTCTTTATGATGCTATTATACATCTTAGTTCCATTTTTATCGTTTGATTGCTAAAAACGGTATGACGAATTCTACAATCGCCTTAGTTCCGTAGCGATATTTAATTGCACGGCAATGCGCTATGCAATTAAAAGGAAAAAGCGCTGCGTCACAAGGTAACCCGGGTACAGTAACGGCAATAAACGGCGCTTATGTACGACGGCTATGTCGTGCGGCGTTGAGCTTCTTGTTTGAACATAATACATGAAAACGTGCACGTCCGTCAGATCGTCGAAAGTTCCGAAAAAAGGAGAACGAGAACGCCGATACTCGATCTACGGACGACTGCATTCATGCCCGACGTAGGTACATTTAGCAAGTTGGGATGACGCGGCAGCGTGCAGGACTCATTGAAAGTTGAAGTGTTGTTTCTTGTTTTACGAAGCGGAAAACTACTTAGGTGCTTAAGAGATAATTTGTCAGACGGAAGACTGGGAGGAGCTGCTACCGCGATTCTAACGGGACGGCGAGAGGAAACGCGTGTTTCTGTGTGAGTTTCTCCGTCTATGCGCGTGTGCATGTCTGTGTGTGTGCGTTTCATCCGTTTACTCCTTGGCTCCACACTTCAATCATGCGGATCTCAGGAAATGGCAGATCGTTCTGACATTTCGAGAAGAGGTCCGAGCATGTGTTTGTAGATCCCTTTGATGCCATGTTTGAAGCCTAACTATGCACACACGCAAATATTTACCTTACACTTCAGTGTTAAATAATCCCATTTAAAAATATAAGATCGTCGTTAAATTCAAAGATTTTATTCGTAGAGAAACGTCTTAGAGAAAGCCGCAGTATAATTTAAAAATCCTCGCGATATATCTTTATGTAATATTTGCATCAAATTTTTAACTCTTTTTAAAATGCGCACTTATAATTATATATATATATGTATTTGAGATCAAATGTTTTTTTATAATAAATACGACATTGATCATTGCTGGGTCATTTCTTTCTGCATAAAAGACAATTTCTTTAAATCTAAATCTTTAATTCAAATTTTGTTTTGTGTCATTGCTAAGCATTCGTTTTGCATACGAATGGCGGTGACAGAAGTTTGTCTCTCATCGGCACGTTTCAGCAAGATAACGGATCCGGATTGCAAGTTCTGCTAAAGAAAATTACAAGTTATACTCGTCCGCAGCGGCATACGGCTTTGCCTCGGTGTATTACTTCTGTTTTCTTGAAAATGGAAGCGGATATGTCCCGGACGGCACTCGCCAAGATTTTCATGAATATTCTTTAGCCGACACTAATGCGCTTTATAAATATGTATTAAAGCCGCGGATATCCCCGACAAATTAAGCTTTCCAGCTGCTCCGTAACCCTTCCTGTTCCTTTCAGCCGAGGCGTTACCGTCGGAAAGACGCAATTGGAATAATAATCTGCCAACGACGAGCCGCATTGCGCCGATTCGTCGTGGGGGACGTATTAATATTCCGTGGATGCGCGTATATTTTTCTATTACTCGGTCGCGCAAGATATTACGACATTATAATTAATCCGATCTGATTATAAGTCGCGTTAATGAGGAATACCCATGAGTGTAGCCAGAGTGCATGTATGCATCACGACGAAAATATCGTGTGTTGCATCATATTAGCGCGAGCGAGAGGGCGCGACACGGATTTTCGCTCTCATTTGCGTTGCATGAATGTTCCAGTGTAGTAAAATGTAGTAGAATGTAAAAAGTATAGAATGTAAATATCATGCAAATGAGAAGTGAAATTAATTCCGATCTATGTAACACTCGGCGAATCGTAAATGCAAGTTCTGATTATGGCCTTAACAACCGCGATATCTGCTTGTTCATTAGATTTGACTACTATGAACGTCGCCTACGTTTGCAGTATCAACTGTTTTGCGGATAAAACGTGCATTTGCGAGTTTTATTATTCTCTAGATGTATCTTCCGGAAATCGGAATCGTACCGTTATAGAATCAAAACCGTCAAATTAGCGTGAGTAGGATATAATAATTCCGTATGTAGACTACTATTTTGTTATGTAATTTGCAATTTTGGTAGTAGATATGTAATGTTTGAATATTTAAAAAATTGCTCATTTCATTATTATAGAAATTTGTTAAAACTGAATCATAACATGTAACGCAAATATATGCTATTTTAATTGCAAACCTTACTAGAACAATTAATTTTGTGTAGCTTAAGTAATAAAATTAATTGCGAGTGTCTGCGTATGTTTGGAGAAAGGAAGTATTAAAATTAAGAATATGTTAAAACTCGTTAAAATTAAAATCGTGCTAAAACAAGGAAAGAATGATTTTGCTAAAGCATCTGAAAAAATCTTTAGCTGTAGATACAGATCTGGAAATAATTTTGTTTGGATCATTAAAATAATTATGACGTTCAAACTGGTTGCTAGAATAAAATTTTTACAGCATTATATTATTATCAACGCTTAATAGTTTTACATAATTATTTTGATATTCCAACAAAATTATTTTTTGGTTCTGCTAAATTTATAGATACTTCAGCAAAATCATTCTTTCCGTAAACTTATTTCTAAAGAAACTTAAAATGTCACGTAGCTTTATTTTAACAAAAGTCGTAACAATAATGACGACTATATATGGCTTCTTAAATAAATATTCATAATCATGCTTCGACAAAAAAAATAAAATAAAATAAATTGTTAACGTACTAAAATAAAAAATTGAAAGGAGAATTGCGACTCATCGTGAAATATTCTTGATGAAATACGATAATCGAAGCGATATAAAATATGTACTCATAGCTACTCTTCAACGTAAGGAAATCTACCCTCTGGATATCTATAGCCTATAATAATAATCCCGCACTGTCGTATTTCCGTCCGATATTTGATCATCGATCGTAGCGCGCACATTTTCTTCATTTCTAACTTCCGCTTCATGCGCAGCGTATAATAGTGTCTCCGCGGAAAAAAATTCCGACTTTTCATATGGCACAAGAATGGAAATCAGTCCCGCGAGTAAATTCACGTTTCTCATGCGCTACCGTAAAAAGCTAATCAAACATAAAATATAAAGCAGAGAAACTTACATACGTCATATCTTTGTATCATGCATAGATTTCTCGGAAATACATATTTATTTATCGAATAAAGCGATACATTTTAAATTTTAAATACACTATATTGTCACGTATCACTACATCTTACTATATCTTTATCATATATTCATGTGATTTTTATAGAATCATATTTATACCATAATGGAGTTAAAAATTTCAATACAATTGCAAGAATCAGCGAACACACAGATTCTATATATTTGTAGAATAATCCGCTTCGGCGAATTCTGTCAACTACGTCAAACTCGCAATCCATTTTCTGTTGCATCGATTCGGATTTAGTTAGTTACCGGTATTCGGACAGTGACACGTGTATCGTCCTACTGTCTATCACTGCCAAAAGGCGACTTGACACGCTATAGACTGTTTAGTAGTAGTCAATAAATTATGAAATATCGATGTTCTGTACATATATTTCACACACGGACCAAAAGCTTTTAAATCATATCTGTATTCGTTAAAAAAGTTTGAGAAAAATGAGTTATTTCATTTTAGCGCTTATTATCAGTAATATTTAAGTACGTAATATATGTTCTGATAATGTATTATATAGGAAACATAAATAAAAAATTATAATCAAGACTTTCCCTATTCTTTTTAATGTTTCTAATGTTTAACATTTTTTAAAATCTTTTATGTTCCTTTATTATTACAATTATCAATACAATTTGTTATAATAATGTTCAAACATTTGAACAAAATATTTAAAATATTCTATGTATAATAAGAGAATTTTTTCGCGCTTATTAATAACAATGATTTAAACGATTATCACCGATCAGACTCGTTAATCAGATTTGTTTCTCTCGTTAGACTGAAATGTCGCTTATAAAATTTTGGCGTAAACGTAATGATCCTTTTGAGGCAGCGTAACGTCCAAAACTGCCAAAGCGATATATAACCGCATAGCGGAACTTCCGCACGGAAAAGTCCGCATAAAGTTTCAGCTTTAAAACCAATTAAGCCAATATAAACTTCGGGGCTATATGCTGGCGGTCTTCGCAAGCCGTAGTTGAGCTAGTTGAAGTAACCGAAAAGGATAACTGGCATGAACTCGATGCGATAACTTTCTAAATGCTCAAGTGGCATAATCAAACAAAACGCAGTCAGCGATCTGAACAAATTAGCAGAATTGTCACATACGTTTAATAATTCTTTAACTTTATACATATTTTAGTCTTGAATATTAAATTTCACTAATATAAGAAGATAATGATAAAATTATTTTTAAAATTAGTTTTTAAATTACTTTTAATTATTAAAAAATAACACTTTAGATTGACGAGATAGACACACAATCAGAACAAAAATGTGCCTATGAATCTATATAAATAAAATACAAATTTCATTATTTTAGAAACATCAATAAATTATTCATATTTTATGGAGAACATAATTTCGAAATATATAATTTTTCAAAGCAACTTTCTCATATTTTGTACAGTATATGATTTTAACAGAAAATTAATTTTATTAGAGATGACTGTTATTCACATAATATCGATAAAAATATTAATAAATAAACGCCATTCTTATATAAGGGTGAAATATGCAACGATGCTTGTAATATGAAGTGATGTATCGATGTGTCTACGATGCTTGGATAGTGCTTGTATGAGGCTCATAAGATTTTGACGAAAGTGCGCTATGCTCGATAATTGGCATCAAACGAATTACAAACTTCTCATGGATCGGATTTCCTATTAACGCCGCCTTCGCTGCGCTTTCCACGGACCAGAATTAATTTACCAGCGGCATCAACGTCGTATAAGTAATGCAATACCGTGTCCCATAAATAATTTATGTTTTATTAACGTATTATCGATGGCTAAATAATGTAATTGACAGACAATACATACATATATAAATGTATGTAATGCGTTTTCATTTACAATGACAAGTTCGTAAATGGAATATGCCTGCGAAACTGTCCAGCAGTAATTACTCCCGAGACGTTAACAAAATTATACGACGAAACTTATTAACGTTTTTGTATTATTGATAAAATTAGTTTAAATTATAAGCAATAACTTCAAACTTAATAAAATATGTACATGTTTGATCATTGTGTGTGTGAAATATAACAATGCATATTTTTCTGACTAAAACAATTTATTTCGATTTTTTGATTAACTTTAGAACTTAATTTTGCTCAAATTTCTTTAAAGTATTCTGAAAAAAAGAATAATGACAAAAAAAGATAATTTTTATTACAAATATTTGTAATAAGAATATACACTCTGTTTCAATCATTTTCCAAAGAAGTATTTGTATCGTATTTACCAAATTGATAACTTTCAATTTGCTGTGGACGCTGATATGCGTCGGCGAAGCTAACCGAGAAATAGATGGATTTGCGAATAATGAGCGACTATAAACGATTTCCATTTAACCGCTAAAATCTCGATGGTTAAAGCAATCCAATGTTTAAAACGAATTAATAAGCTATATGTATGGATGAGCACAATGCCATAAGCAGCAAAATTCGCTTTAATCAGTCGGAATCATTTAATTAAACTGCTTCTTCATTGTGATACTGTACAATGCAAATACGCGAGCATCAATCATTATTTGCAAGGGTATTACATATTCGATTTTTGAAACTTAGAAATATGTCCCAATAATAATGCGACTATAATTGCACATAAATATATTTGCAGTTTAAATCAAATATATATTTTTCAAAATCGTATATAAGAGCGCTTTTTTATTAATTTTAATTAACGCCCGTTGCAAGCGAGTCAACCAGATTAAAATTAAAAACCGACATAATTGCAATTTTGAATTCTTTAGAATTTGACGTGCAAAATTCACAGGAAACAATCCCTCGGGGCAAAGATCGCGGATTTTGTAGAAAACGGTTTTGTTTCATGCGTTCAATATTAAATCCCATAAAGATCAAACGCATGCCGGATAACACAGGATTTTCATTATATCAAGCGCGTCGTTCTTTAACAATATCGCTTAAGCACCTGCGAGAGAAGATTATCTTGATAATGCGTTTCCTCTATGAGTTTCAGCTAAGTAACATAATACGAAGTCTCTTGAGCCTGATGTTTCCCATATGTCTTGTCAATTAGTTGAAAGCTACAAGTTTGAAGCTTCAAATCCCCGAGTTGCACAGAAGATAAAGTGCCTCGAGGAAAATTATTTGCCAATACTGTGAGTATATATTTCAAAAGCGACAACATGCAATATTAATGTTTCCACGAAGAAACAAAATGTACAATTTAAAATATCATGATGAGGAAACAAAATGTACAATTTAAAGTAAAGATATTTTCCAATTATGTTTAAGTGCAAAAGCCAGCTATATTGAGATATAATAATTAACTTGTACAAATTTTATGCAAAATATGTACATATATGTTTTATGTGCAAGATAAGAAATGCAAACATGCTCAACTATGATTCCATGTATGTTAATCATAACATGCTCAGTGGGTTTTTAATTATTATTCGATTAAAATAACCAGTACTGCATAACCAGTACTTCATATATTCAAAAGTAGCCATACAGATTGTGAACAAACTTGAGCCGCAAATTATTCACGAGAACATATTTTTACATGGATAAGTTTATAAAGTGAAAAAGTAAACTTAAACTGTAATAATACACAACTATAATAATTACATTAAAAAGTTTTTAATATCCAATTTTTCTGATAACAATAAATGTTATTGATATAAAAATGATCCTCAATAACAAAATTAGTAATATCAATAATCATGTCTTTGATGTTAAATTAATTTAACATTTATTCAGAGAGGAGAAATATACACCACGCAAGATACTATATATGAAACATTGAAGGAAAAAAACTTGCATTTAAGCTTCACTGCTCCAGTGAAGTGAAGTGCAGAAATTCGAATTTAACTGATTTTCTTCTTGGCCTCGATTAATCAACAGAATTACTCTTTTTACGATGTTAAATAAACATAATCGAAATATCAATGATTGCGGAGTGTAAGTGGAACGGCAAGGGACGAAACCGAGGGCAATTTATATCACGCGCCGCGGGATCGAGTCGACTCTCTCAATCTTTGGGCACGGTTAGCTGGATTACAAATCGTTTTGGTCGCTGATGTAGGCAGGCAACCGGTCCCGCCTGTGCACGTACGATGTTAAGACTTGTAACCAGCTGTGGTGAGAGAACGAGGGAAGGCGGCCCGTGAGTAACAAGACGACGTCAGATGGATGCCCCCATTAATTAGCAGCCATCTTACAGCATTCGCTCGCGGCTCTGTCATTCATTCGAGTCATTCTCTCGTATTGTGGCTTATCGTTACTTCTCTGGTCGCGCTTTGTCCGAATTTTGGAACTGATATCGTGCGACAGGTTTTAAACGCTTAATGTTATTAATCAAAAATTAGATTGCCAAAGAATTTTGTTTATATAGCACAGAAAACTTATGTAATAGGCGTATCTTCTAAAATATTTTTTAAATATAACTGTTGATAATACTATTTAACCGAGTGTGATTAATTTATTTTAATAATAAATGTATTCTAAAGTAAATGTTCATTTAAGATTTATTTAACATGATATAAATCTCGTTTTGTAATAATAATCAATTTACTGCTATTGATGATACCTATGCAAATTAACATGAGCCATGAATTCATCTCGCCGACACACAGCCCAAGGGTTAAATACGACAGTTCTAAAATTACTGGATGTCGCTTTACCGAACTGCGGAATACATAATAGCCACATTAAAGTATAATTCGGGGCACATCTGGATCTTTGATTGGATGCAATTTGTAGCTACAGCCCGAGGTCATACAAAACTGTTGGGCCATTTAATGCAAGCTTATTTCGTAAGAAATTTCCATAAGATTCAAAAGAACCATCGACCACATGTCAGATATCATTATTATCGATTCCTTCAGGCAATCTTGTGACTATCGCATGTTTCCCTGACGGAAATCCTTCCTCTTCTCGATAATCAAAAATAATTACTTCGTATAGCTACTAACACAATAATGTGTCGCGATCAAATCTCTTGTCCGTATGTCGTGCAAACATTCAGCTTAAGTCAATATCATTTATACACATCATCGTCCATGATATTAAAGATACTGATCTACGTGTAGCTGTGTTCTACGCATGGTTATTAATTATCCACGTGATAATTTTCTCGAGATAAATTTGCATGCTATAGGACGTAGCATTTTGCTAATATCGATCCATAATGAACTAAAGTAAAAAGAAAGCCATGAAAACTGTAAGTCACGCTACTACAACGAGTGCCTCTCATATATAATAGTAATTAGAATTTAATTATACTAATGAAATTTTATGCAACATGCGTTTTGACGCTTATTTATGTCACACATATTCAGACCTGAATTAAAATATTGTTGTGCAAGTGATGATAGATAGAACTTTTGAAAACTATCAAATATGAGAAAGAAGCAGAAAATGTTTTTTTTTTTTTTAATTATTATCCCAATTATCCGAACATATACATTATTTATGGATATAAATTAAATCAAGATTATCTTTTTGAGATAAAAAAAAATCGAGTTTGTTAAAATATAAAAAAGTTAATTGAGAGGTAACAAAATTTAGAATTCCTACAATGAGTGCACTGCACTAATGACACGTTTCAGCGACGCGCAAAATGAATATCTTCGATTGTCGGCCAAAAAATGGAAACCATAATCCGCGTCGTTTACGTAGCATGAATATTTCATCATTTTATACATATTCGCCAGATTCGATTGTTTCTAGCCTATTTTCCCGACCACGTTATGCCATCGTGCATCTGCTCGCCTACGCGAATGTTTTAATTACTGGCGCGGATCGTGCCGATGAAACTTTATACGCATCCATATCCTTTCTCTGTATTTCCCGATTCGCTCGCAATGCTGTGTCACACTTTTATGATATCGGGGTCGACGTGAGCTACAGCGACGACATGTTCGTTGTAAAGCCACAATATATACACGTCTCCTCTTTCACAAGTCACGGTACTAATTCTTTGGAGGACATGGTCACGCACGAGCAATTAATTCGCGTTAGATTCGCTTTGATCTATTATGGCGCGCTATCACACGGACGCGGAGTGGCGCATAAGCCAATGGTTCACGTCGAAGATATCGGAATTCCTGTGGTCGGTCGCCTCGATAAAATTAATACCGCTGTCAAACGTAATGCAATTAAAATGTAAATTCAAGCGTGAATCAGGATTTCATCTCTAATACTCGTTGGTCAACGTTGGTTATTACGGATTACGTATATTATTATATGCTTCGCGTTTCCCTCCTCTTTTCATACCCATGTGATCGTTCAAATGTAACAGTGTGATCAACTCTAATTCTTTTAGGTTCGACCGTTTTTTTGTTGACAAAAAGAATTAAATATTTTTGATTATATTATGACTATATTACTATAAACAATTATTAATTTTTATGATCATATTACTTTATTATTAACTTTATTTATAATATTATTAATTTTTATGATTATATTACTACAAACAATACAAAAATATTTAAAGAATTTTTGAAAAAAATCAAAAATCACAAATAATATTTATAACGTAAATATAATGAAATTTGATCCGTGTTAAAAATAGCGACTTTAAAATTAATTATCTATTTCTTACCGCATCAAAACAAATTAATTGCTTTCTTTAAGCGATATTTCTAAATAAGAATATAAATATGTGTGTTAAATGTTTGATAGGATTATGGGAAAAAATCAAATAATAATTCATAAAATAGTTATTCACTGTCAAAATTCTTTCCTAGTTGTGCAAATATGCATATACGTGAGAGAAGAGAATAATACTTCACGCCGCTGCTATTTGAAATTGTATCGAAAATTGCTTCACTATTTTTATTAAATATCGACATTTTCAAGGATTACTGTTATTCAAACACACAGCTGTTACGCGCGCGCGCGCGCGCGCGATGAGATAATATCGATTTTAGAAGTTTATTGGAAGACGAGTGTTTGCTTGGATAATCGATTTTTCAGATAATGGAACATTCGCTGGATTAATATTGAATTTTACGTACTATACAAAGCAAATCTGATCCAACGAAGCGAAACTATTATTCGTAGTTTCATTGTAAAAATTGAAGTTCAATTTTCGTATGCTTTACTTCATTATTCGACAAACATACGAATTTCTATAAATTTTTCGACATATTATTTTCGTCTTATTATATTTCACTCTCTGTAATACCATATCTCGAATCGTGCTATAAATGTTGTCGTTAACAGATTTCAAGATATAATAAGAAAATTGTACAAAATAGGTGCGCGTCTTATTAATAGCATATTGCCAAGTTTAGAATTAACATCGTCGATTTCTCGACTGCTAGGATAACCGCCTTTATTGTTACAAAAAAAAACACTGAGACATTGATCGGTAACACAATCTGCAGTCTCAATCTCGTTAACTCGAACGGATTCCGGTGCGCCAACTGAACAGGTGAGCGACAGTCGGTCCAGTTTATCGTAGACTGCCACCCGCCGACCTTACGCCTCACAGAGGCTCGCGTGCAGCGATAATTAAAGCTGCCGACACGGACGCGAAATGTTGAAATTGAACCGAGTCACGTGGCGAACGGAAACACGTCCTTAACGGTCGTTCGTAACGGATGCGCCATCGTTGCCTGCGCGAGCTCGAGTAAAATAGATCGATCAGTTTCGTGCGCGGAATTATAGCTTTCGTTAAAACTAAAGTTAAGTTTAACCCTCGACAATCAAAGTGCGGTTAAATCTTCAAAGATTTTATAAAATGCCAGACAAGTAGCGTTACTTGTTTTCACGAATCGCTTTCTTGATTTCTTCATTGGCTCATGTGCAGGAATTTTTTCATTCATTACAAATGTAAGAAATTAAAAAAGCAGTCAGCTTTCAAATAATGTGTAGTCATTGTTCTTAATTTATTAATATTTTTTATCATTTTCCATTACGTTATTAATTTGTAACAGATGCTAATGTTCTGACGCAATTAGCAAATTACTTAGGCAAGGCAAAACAACTTCATATTTATGAATTGAACATGTAATTTTTATCTACAATTTATATAAAATGCAATTTTATTTAATCGCACTTTTAATTAAAAAAACCATAATTTTAATCAGTAAAAATTGGTAATTAAAAGCAACAGATCATTAACTTTAGCAGCAGCACACCCATTAAATCAAAATGATAAATTTAATCAAGATTATTGATAATCAAATTTATTTGCTATAAGCAAAATTTTATTTAATTTTATAATAATTTCTGTACTATACTTAACACGAATCAGTTTGCATTTGAAGGAAATTATTCATTCTTTTGATTCGCAATTTGTTATCATCTAATATTCAAGATAGAAATATTGCGTATTTCAAAATGCGAATTTTGTACTGTCCGCATTGCAAAAATATTGATGTCATTATTGTGTAAGTATTTGTCTCGTGGCTAGAATTCACGTTGCTACGCGTGTCGTGCTTGTCCCAACCGTGTAGTATAATACAGCCCAACTACCCGTGCAAACACTTAACGCGATCCCAGAACGTGCGTTTGTTTAGTTACATTTCCGTTCCCGCGCCATAGTTGCGATTGTAGTCGCACATACCCGCATGTTTCTAGTGAAAATACACGCGTTTGATTATACCGAGCATTAAACGTTGCACTACACGACATCCAGAGTGTTTAAAGCGTTTTACTTTAAAATCGACAAAACAAAACATACGAGAACCTAAGATTAAAAGAAAATTAAAATAAAAAACTAAGATAAAACGGAAACTAATGAAGGAACTATAGAAAGTTGCATGAAATGTAAAACAAGAACTTCGAACAATTATATTTCTGCAATAATCTTTTTGAGATATTGGATTGTTTAACAGTGACTTATTTACACTGCATGTTGTTGTTTTCTAAATGCATATCTTTCAATAATTAGAGAATTCTTTAAGTATTTTAAACAATTAAAGAATAACAATAACAAAATCCAGATGTAACTCCATATGCATTCTTACTTGAAGATGTTAAAGAATCTTTCATCGCTTTAAAGAGCGCTGCACGTTAAATTATGAAAATAAACGTAGTAAAACTAGCAATATAGCGCGCAGTAAGACACTCACGTCATCGTTTCGCAGGAAGGATGTCGTGGACATTCCTAATTTCATAGAACTGTGGTTTGTAGCAGTTTCAAAGCTGTACGTTTGCAAACGACGTCGTGTCCGGTTCAGCCATTACTACTTCGGGGACAGCCGTAATGTACACTCTCCGGCAGACGGTTTGAATGTGTGGCTAAAGCCTACAAACGCCGGTCGCGGAAAGAAAATCCTGCGAGTGAAATGCGCTTTGTCGGCAACCGACGTAAATATATCAAGGGAACTCGTAACCTTTTGATCTTCCACATGAAATTAAATAATTTCGTTTTGCAAGGCCCCTTGAGCGATCACGTTATACAACCTCGAGAGATTGGATTTTAAATAAATATTGAATCCTTTGAGATATGAAAATATATCTTGATCAATAACGGACTAACTGACATACGAAAGAAGAGATAGCTGTTATGGCTTTAGCTTCGGAAATTAAAATAACTCAAAATATAACTAAAAATCAATATAATATTAAACATTTATCTCGTTACAAAAGATATTTAAAATTCGGTATTTAATAAAAAATTTATTTTAAAATAAGATTTATCAGATAAAAATTTCAAATATATATATTTTTGTGAGAGAATAATGCTTTAGAAAAATGTAAATATCAAAATCGTTGATTACGTTTGGCAGATAAAGTTAACAAAGTTAATTCAAGCGGCTCAGTCGGTGGATAATACGACGGTAATCGCCTTGCTTCCGCATACTCCGCGCATACTGAAGAGCTTCTCACTCACCGCCACGAATCGAATTAGATTTTTCAATCAACCGGATACCTGTCGCGCGCGCTGAAGGAAGAGGAAAAGAAAAAAAAAGAGAGAGAATACGGGATTCCACCATCCAATATGCCACTTTGCGATGCGCGCTCGCGCACGGTTATACTCCGGCGCGGCAATGAGTAGTTAAGGAAATGGAAACTCATCGGCTAAGGACGTGCCGCGCGAAGATGAAGAGACCAGTCTCTCCTTCTCTGCGGGCGAGAGGTGCCGGCTACGGTCAGCGAGACACGCAGGAGGAATCGAGCAGGGTCGGGGTACCGCTGATGTCGCTGACCTTTTTCGCTACCTCTAAACCTGACGCGAAACAGCCAGCTTCTTCCGTGTTCGCTTGGCCATCGTGTGTTCTTATCGAGTATCTACGACGTCGTAACTTGTCTACATTGACCTCCAATATAAAATATACAGGAAAAAATAAGTAGAAATAAGAAAAATAAGTAGAAAGAGGATCTTCATGGAATAGTATCTTTATCTAATTTGAAGACATCTTTCTCCGCAAATATATAAACTAAGGTTAATTAAGAGGCTATTGTTTACATGCCAGGTAGAAAGAGCTCAATTTTAATTTCAAAGAAGCTTAAAAAGAAGAAAAGAAGATTCTCTTTACTTTACCCCAGTCAGATTTTACTTAACAAGATAAGTTATTGGAAGAAAACTGGAAATGTTTTATGCAATCGATAAAATATCTTATAAAAAATTACATAGTAAAAAATAAAAAAAATGTCGATTATACGAGATTCCGTTCAATATTTCAGAGTTTCTTGACATAATGAATATTAAATTTTATATATGTGCCGACATGTGCCCACCCAAAAAGTTTCGTAAGAAAACTTGCTTCGCACGTATTCTAATATATGTTGTTAGGGATGTTCCTTAAAAAAAAAAAAAATACTTTTAGAGTAAAAAGTGGCAAGGAACATTTCCGCGAGACTTCATTCTCATTACTTATTCTGGTAATGTGCAGGCACCGACTCGGCGCGTTCCTAAAGTCAGGAAACTTTGATGCCACCTTTCTCGAAAAAGAACTTCTATGTATTTTATCCTTCAAATTTCCGGGTATCTCCTGCCATTCGACTGAACCAACAATAAAAGGGGTAAGCTACGAATATCGGTAAAGTATGTCAAAAGTAGCTTTCGCGTTAAAGCATCGCGGCGCCTCGGCGAACTCTAGTTCGGAGTTCATAGAGTAAGAAACGAGATAATTGACGTTTATATTGACGAACTCTTTCGCCAACATTGTGTAACTAATATTGCATAAATATACAATAATACAATCCATTGCCAAGCGATGTAAAATAATTGTACGTTGTGTAAGAAGAAAAACTTTTGACTGACGTAAATTCTTACATTTTTGTTTCACATACATTTATAAAATTATAAAACAAAGATACAACTTTTAATATGTTTAGTCAAAGAATTTGTTATGATCTAAATTTAGAAAAATAAACCAAAAGGAATTTTGTAAATTACTAACAAATATTACTAACAAAAATATTCTGCAAAATTAAATATAATCTTCTTATGTTTCTTCTATCATTTTCTGTCTTAATATTTCAGAAGAAAACAGTAATTTTACATGTGGACGTAAAGACAAACTACGACTTACGTACAATTTTGAAGTGCAATTTCTTGTTAAGTAATGGGAGATTGTTAAAAAACTATTATTTTCGCATTATTACACGATAAACAGCGTCGTTCTCTGGAAAAGCGCGAGCAAACCCGGAGGAAAATATTTTCGAAGACTTTCACGGTGAACGAAACAACGTCGGTTGCGAACGATCGCTTCGCGGGTCCACATCCGGAAGGCATCATGCCCATTGCACGGCACGTAGACCGCAAGAGGATCTTGAGCATGCGAGACGCTTGGTCGCATTTGGTAAGCAAATGCTCGGAAACTCCGCCGTCAAATATTGAGACACGTACACACCAGGTAGATGAAGAGAGAAAGGGAGAGGGAGGAAGAAAGGGAGACGGAGAAACCTGCGTGCACACATAAGGCGACCGCACGCGGAATCTAGCAGGCGAGCGCAAGCTATTTATGTAAACGACAGTTCCCGGGAGTGTCGAAGGCGCGTTCGCTTATATTTCCGGCATTTTGCAAACGCATTACGCGGTATTCAGGTGACATATTCGCGCAAACCGTTTCTCTCTCTTCCTCCCCGACCTGCCAGCCGCGTTTTTTCCGCTCGACGACAACGCGACAGGTAAAACCGTTCGTTCTTACGGGTGCGTCACGGCGCGCTTCCGTTTCCCTCCTCCGCTTCTCTCTTTCTCAGCTTTGTATCTATCCTTTTGTTTCACTGACTGGCTACAAGAAGGAACGACGGTGGATATCGCGCAAGTAAAGCCACTTTGCCGCAGTGATAGCTTTATACTCCGTGGAATTTGTACGCGGTGGTATTGTTTCTTCGCAATATAGCGTATATTCGGAAATAAAAGCTCGCGTGTTCTCTTCTCATTCGACTTTTCCTCTCGCGACTTTTCCTTGAATACTCTTTTCGACCTTCATCATTTCACATTTCTCTCTTCCGCCTCTAATTCGTCTTTACTGTATTTATACTTACTATACATTTACTTTTCAATTCCTCACACAATGAATTATCTATACTCTTTTCCTTTCTGTTTGTCGTGCTGCTTAACAAGTTAAAATGGAAAAAGATGAGGAGTCGAGGCAAAAGAGATATAACGTTTATTTTCAGTACACGGAAACTTTGTAAGCTTACATTTTGCGTTTCGTAATTAAGCGTTGTAATTTTGCTATGTACGCATAAACGCTTCAAGCAATATGCGCGAGTAAAAGCGCTACGTGAAAGCGGCGTTTCTTTAGCGATAATGTCTTCATTTCGTATTGTTTCGATCATTTCGATTCGCGAGACATCGATGAGAAAGAGGAGGAGACGGAGAGAATGAAGTGAGACACCATTTGCAATACCATTACTTCGACTTTAATGGTAACAATGGCTAATTTAAATGTATTAATTCCAAGTTGACACGGTAACGTTCATTGTTCGATTGTAGCGGTTGGATAAAAGATCGGAGAATGTATTTAGCGATATATTTTAAGTATTCATAAATCCTAGATCTTTTTGCTTCTACAATTTAATCAATTCCATGTCAATCAATATGTTTAATTAATTTAACGAAACTCTAAATAAATCAATTAAATGTTTAGTAAATAAATAATTACTTATAATATTATTTGTGAAATTATAATATTATTATAGAAAAAAAGAAAATATAAAATATTTTCGAGAATTTACAATTTAGTAAATATTATTTCTTAAATAATTATTAACTGAAATAGAAATACCATTTCATGCAATTACTCGTAGACAAGATACAATAAATTAACTTTCAATATCATTCACCGGAATGGAAATAAACCAAGATATTTTTCATCATTTGTAGTTAGACATTACTGCAAAAGCTTTAATTTTAGGCAAAATGTAATTTGAATAATATAATTTTAGTCATATTTTTTTCTTTTAATAAGTGAAACGCAAACGTTGTTTAATTTTATTGTCACTTTAAATAATTTAAGACTGCCGGTAATAATTTTATCGATCGACAGTGCACTATTGATAGTGTTGTATGGCGAAATAATATTGATCCTGTAAGAACATCCCTTAATGGATAAACGGCTCTGTGTGCATGCGCGAAATAACCAGGACAGCTCGCCGACGCGTCGCGTCGTGTCGCAGCGGCGAGACCAGGCGCAGACAGAGTGGTGTGGCGACCGAGTAAATGCATGTATATTGCTTCATGAATGCGCGTGGCGATGAGCTTGTAGTTAGCCGACGTTGTGCCGTCATTATTAGCGCGACGGATGGCTTATGCGCGCCGCGCATCCAGAATCCACGCGGTGACAAATGACCCGCTCCGACAGACGAAACGCGCCGGAAGCAATTTGCGCACCGGGAAATTCGCCGGGGATTCCGCGCGCCGCCTAAAAATAACGAGCAACAGG
This sequence comes from Cephalotes varians, assembly GCA_037157785.1. Taxonomy (NCBI): domain Eukaryota; kingdom Metazoa; phylum Arthropoda; class Insecta; order Hymenoptera; family Formicidae; genus Cephalotes; species Cephalotes varians. Next base: position 1,188,183 of record JANQDE010000041.1, on the reverse strand, counting down.
AAATGCGGCCCGCGACTCGTTCCAATTATGGTTTCGCCCGTCGGTCGCTTTATTTCATAATCGAGCCAACGTGAAGATCAGTTACATCAGCTCAAAGATATCGGTTTTTCACGAGAAGAAAGATCCTATTCTGCGAAATTTAAGTAACGGAAAATGAAATATTGATCATTATAAAAGTTGCACGATCTAATTGCACACATACAGACAACATTTTTGTTTCCGAATCATAATTACCAAATGTATTTTTATGTGATATGTATATTGAATATTTTTGTATAGATATGTTGGTAAAATGAAAACTAAAATTTGCAAATCTATGCAGACTGTTTTTCGAGACGTAATATAATACATTGGAAGATATCCATGTTATCTCGACTGAAATTTTGAACATCTTGGCAAATGAAATTATTTGTCACACACATTAAACGTGAAATATCGAGCGTGCAATTCTTGAAAGTTCGGGGTTTTAAATTCCTGCGGCTAAGATCCTAATCATTGTTATTACTCGCTGTAATATACGTGCACATTGAAGTCAATGTTTGGATCCGCTAAAGGCAGATCCTGACCCCTTATTTCTGGTTTAATTACGTTCTAGCTCGAGGCAAGAGGGTGAAAGATAACTGCAGGCTTTGGCTCTTGGATCGATAGAGTGAAACAAGACGTGAGGCAGGATACGGACGAGCCGATTCCTATCTTTCTCGCACGGCAAGAGAAACACGAAGAATTTTGTGCGAGCACCAAATTAAAAAAGGAAGAGAGAAGAAAACTGAAAGCATCGAAGATATACAGAGAAAGTGATGGTGTTGCACCCGATTTAACGCGCGATGGTTGCGTAAATATCCTCAGGTCATTTATTTCTTTGTGAGAGGCACGCAGCATGCTATTAATGTCATCGAAACCGAGGGATGTTTATCTCGCTGAAGGTACAAAATTATCATCTTTATGCGTTAAAACTGACAGTGAAACGATCATCGATTACCGGCGCGTAAAAATTAAATTTTCACGAAGTTAGTCGAGAAATCCGCACGCTAAGCGGCGTCAATCTCAATAAGAAAGCGACGTCTGGGAAAATGTTGTCTCGGGAAAAAATTATGAGTCAAAAAAAAAGAGAAGTTCGGCTATTGTTACGACCGGGAAATATTACCCTTTATCGCATCCCGCTCCGATCATTGCCGAATCGATACATTGAAGGAGCTTTATTCCCGATCCCCTTTTCAATCTCCTGATGGGACAATTTCCTTCGAAACGGCGAATGATCAGACCAATATCTATTTCTATACTTTTTTCAGGGGCGTTCTCTGTCCAAGTCCGGTCCCACAACGCCGTCGACCTCTATTTCTATTAGCCATTTATGGTCGATGAGTTACTTTATGTAGTTTCATCGATTTCTTTTGATCGCCTCTCGATCGTACTACGATATCGGTAGCCGAATAAATCGTCAGGGCATTGTGTTATAGGCGACTACGACTGTGGGTTAAAGTAATTCGGATAACGCATTGAGCCGTAACAGGATCTATGAAGGAGAAATAAATCTCGCCCTCGGAGATGTTACGTAAGAGAAATATGTATCCACGATGATTGCACGTGATTGGAAATAAATCTGTTTCTCTTTCCGGAAATTTTGTTTAATCGCTTCTTGAGATCAAAGCAAAATTGCTTATTTGGAAACGGAAAGATAAACTTTCTTAAATGATTGAAGTAGCGACAAGATAACTTCAAGTCTGTTATACGATTTGAAGAAAATCGGTGTGTGATTATTCGTTGATTCCTCAGTGTTGACATCTTAAATCAATTAGATTGTAAATACATATTATTTTGAATTTTAATAAAATCGTTTTCTCATTTTTTTCAGATAATGATTGAATAAAAAATTTTTATTTTTCTTAATTTCTTTTTAAATCTTAAATATAAAAAGATATTCAAAAACAAAAATTATAAATTGATAATTATAGCAATTTTATCTTTAATCTGTTATAAAAAGAATCTCTATTTTTTTAGACTTCTAAAATCTAATTAGTCTAATTAAAAGTAACGTATGGGTGCGCTCTACAAAAACTTAATGAAAGAATCAATCTATGTAGAGTCAAGAAGAAAGTCAGACGTGATCCGTCGGAGTTTTATTTCCTAGTTAATTAGTGAAGTGACCGCGCAATCAGAGATTTTTCACAGCGAGTAGATATAATTACCATGTTCGCGAGAAGAGACACGAATCCGACTTCGCGGTCACGTCTGGACATAGATATTACTCGGCTGCAATTTGCGAGGACGAGTCCGTACCCATTACAATGCGCGATGCGTCCTCGGTCGGCACGATCGCTCGCAAGGTAAAATAATGCGGCACGCGCCTGTTATTTTTATACCGAAATTCGCGGGAGACCCTCCTTCCTACGCGCGACAAAGCTGCGTACGACATGGGAAACGAGGCGGAGATAATTCAGTCCCCGTGCTCGGCGCTCGAGAAAAGAAAGGCACGTCGCCCATGTTATCTCGCAGTCTTGCCAGAGCTGTTGTATCGGAGTGTCGAATTGCATTGTAGTTAGATATCTGAAAAGAAAACGCGGCTCGCAACCAGTAACGCGTATTGCAATACGCTCCATAAGAACGAGGAAGAAGGAGAAGACGAAGAAGACGAAGAAGACGAAGAAGACGAAGCAGAAGAAGCAGAAGGAAAAGAAGAAAAAAGTTACAGCTGTAATAGCATCAATTTCGAATTAAAATTGTTATAAATGCTTCCAATTAATATTTTAATTAAAAAAAATAATCTAAAAATAACAGCATGGAAATATGCGCTACTTTGATAATTACACGAAACTATCAGTTTAATTCTGAGTATTCGTCGTTGACAGAGAATTAAACCGATTGCCAGACCCAAGTACGTGTAACATCGCGATCATTAATTATTCTAATTGGAGACCGTTCTGGTACACGGCATGATAATTATATCAAAGATCTGCAACAAAGTTGCACCAGAATCTGCAGCTTGGCATTAATCCATTATCTATTTATTCATCGAATCGTGTAAGAGCTATATTGACGATGACATATTCCCGATTAATATATACGGGAAAATGTCCCAAGAACCGCGTCTAAATTTATCAAAGTCAAAAGTATAGTGTCAAAAAGAAAAATGCATCATACTCGAAACATATAACTCTGCTTAATAAAATATAAAAGAATTTCTTTAGGAAGGTATTAATAGCAATAGTGCTTATTACAAATAATTTCCTGTGTTACCGAATGTCAATGTCAATGAGAAAGAGAGTGAAAGAAAGAACGGGGAGGAAAAGCTTTTGTAAATTTATAAAAAGTAAGAAGCACGTCTAAGTTGAGATAATTTTGAGACGCGTAGCGTTATGTAAATCTTCGGAAATACTTCTCTCGCAGGCCGGAAACGGATGGCTATCCTCATCCCGGGCCACGTTGCCGTCGCGGCATCTTCATGCCAATTTTACGAGCGTGCTTCCCGAACAACGCTTCTATTTTCCTTGCTTTCGTGACATCGCGCGCGCATCTCGTGCATACGGCGCGTTACATTTATGCATGCATCCCGGATCTCCAGCATTTTATGCTCGCTCTGAGCAAAATGCAGCAGTGATGAAATTCTAAGATCGTCACTGTTTTTCGTCAAAACAAAGATACGCGTGGCAATATCGAACATATTAAACTCAATTCTAGATCCATGAGCAACAAAATCTGTATCTGGATTTATCTATCTCGACAGTTTGTTATTACGTATGTACGAAAATAACGTAAAAATAAATTACGAAATTTGTCAATTTTCACTAAATAGCAAGATCATGAATAAAATTGATACTGAATAAGTAAAATAAAAAAATTAATAATCTTAATTAAGTGATCTCAAAGTAATTTGTTATTTTGTTTGTTTTTATTTATTTATTGTCATTATCTATATTTTTATTTCTTATATAATCTCCGTAAATAAAATACATAATTTAAGTCACTTGTACGAATACCAAGAATAACGCACATCTTATTAAAATGGATGGTGAAAAAAAGTGCGCGACCCATTTACGACTTATTTAAAAATATTCCGATCTTGCCGCACCTCGTACCGTAGTTTCGATTGTTAATGTCATCAACCGACACCGAGCTACGAAAACTTTTCTCGGCGCATTCACTCGAGCACAAGTCGGGTAACCCAAATTAAAAACGGTGGTGAGCAGAGTAATGGGACTGAAAACCGCAAGCTACATACGGCGGACTTTTGAGTTGTTTTAAGCGCGACAAGGCAGAGTTTCCAACCGTTTTGCTTGCTTTATCAGAACTCCGCTAATTAATTCCGGAGTGCATAGGATTAGACTTTCTCTCGTGAGTTTTGGAACCTTGCTCCTGCTCTTCGACTGCTTGGCTATCAAAGTTGATGATGCTCAATGCCATTACGAGTTTTACGCTTGGAAATGTGTGATTCTTTCATGTGATTTACAACTTGTTTGATTTTTTCACAGAAAAGACAAAATTTTCAAATTTTTGTGTTACAAAATTCTATATAAGAACAAAAATATATATTGTTCAAAATTATTTTTATATATTAATTTTAAATTAAAAACTTATTTTTTCATTCTGTAAAAGATACCTATAGTACTAAAATTTTTATAGTACTAAAATTTTTTAATAAGAGTACATAACGAATTTCTTTAATCTTACGATATACGTATATTTTTCAATAATTTTTTATAATATTGATAATTAATAATTGCCAAGTGAGTGATAATGGCAATATTAATAATTAGATAGTTACGAGCGGAAATTTTTGCAAGCTAACTCACTGGGATTCCTTCAAGTTCGACTATTCGTTTATTCAATTTTCCCGGATTTGCATTTTGTTTCGACGCACGACGTGCTCCCCAGCGTTTTACGACGTAGAGAAGACATTTACGAAAATTACTCGACTATAGCGTGTTCGCCCATTATCTTTTAATGCAGGCTTGCACACAGGACGTCGTAATTTTCGGGAATTAAAATTCCCGGGAGTAACGGATATGCACGAATAAACTGACTAGGAGCGACAAAACTTTTTCACATGTGCTCGCAGGATTCGAATAAGCGAAATATGTACGGTGACTCATGGTCTCAGATTCACGCACAATCATATGATAATTTTAGAATTATATGCAATATTTATAAAATATCTAGAAGATAGTCCCTGTATATATATATATATATATATATATATATATATATATATACAATTTATATTCAGAACATAAGCGATATACGAGAAAAATTTACTATTGCGAAAATATAGAGAATATTCGTCGATATTGTAATCGGAGATATTTTTCAAAACCAATTGCTACGCAAATAAAAATAGTGTAATTCAACAGTCATGCTGAATTTGTTTTGAATTTTACGATTCTGTCATGTCGGATTTGTAATTACAACATAAGAAAACTCTTCTAAAAATTTAGTATTAATTAACATTGATATTACAATTAACATTTGATACTATATTCAAGTTTGAAACAAATTTATTCTTGTCGCAAAATTCCTTAATCACTTATTATTTATCACGTGCAATGTTCTGCATCGCGAGAACGTATGAAAATATACGAAATATCGTGTATATGCTGTTCTCATAACTTGGTGGCCCTCCTGCGAGCATGCCCATCCATCCAGTAAACTTTCCACGAGTTATACTTTGTTTTATCAAGCGGCAGTTGGCGCTACGGGCATTTTATGATGTCGGGACCTTTATAATGTCTTAACGTTTGGCTACGTTCAGGTTTCTGCGCGAACCAGTGGCTATATTATATCAAGATAAATAATTTCCCGGAGCGAACATCCTAAACCATTTCTCGCGCTCTCGTGCTCACGAAGTTTTTTTTCTATCCACTCTCACTAACGCATACGTTTCGCGAGATCATATTTACTCGGTAAAATTATAAATCTCTTTTTCTACCGTGCTACACAGGGGACATGGTTTTAGTTGAAAATTCTGCTTTTCGTATAATATATCTCTCTTTTAGAAGCTTACCATATCTTCAAAATACATTAATGCAAACATATTGCATGTAAAAACAATTATCAGATTTTTATTTAATTGTCATTTGTATTTAATTAAATCATACATTATCATACAAAAAAGAAAATGCAAATAAAAACAGTTATTTGATTCTAAAATAATTATTTTTCTACGTGAATATAACGTTTGAAAACGTTCGCGTTGCAGCAAAAGCAGATTTGATATTTTACGAAATTTCGCTACCTGCAACGCGCCGGATGTGCTAGCGTAAACTGTTCGCTTGTCACCCGTAGGATCCCGCCAACTGTAATCAGGGATATTTACGTGTAATTCTCCAAGGGAAATATCCGCGGTAATACGGTTTTTGATGCTGAATGTCGCAATTAGACACGCGTGACGACGAACTTGGTGAACAGCATCAAGGAAGGTCCCGACGCGGAATTATGCCACACAAACGCTACGCGAGGATTGAGTCACACAACACAGCGTATGCCTAGGACGTGTGCGGGCATACACGGCGTATGTTATATCCGTGTCGGACGTTATGCGACCGCGGCTCTTTGTGACGCGGCCTAGCTGAGGTTACACGCAGCGATTGAATAAATATTCATTAGCGTAATTAGCATGCGTGCGTGACGTGCTATCCGGTAGAATGCTTTTACGCCTTTAATTGCCGCCCGTGTGTTCGCGAGCGACTCTTTCTCGCAGCTGCTCTGTAATCTGTAATGACAAGCCGTGTACACAACTCGCTGTATAGGAGTTATTTGATGAAAGGCTCAGGAAAAGATAAAAGTTTAATATCACTCTTGAATTCTAATTTGATCGTTTCCTAATACTTGTCGCTTTTCAGGCTTTCATGTTATATTATGTTTCATCAAAAGAAAATTTACAAAACAAAAATTATCTGATAATTATTTCATGATATATTTTATAATTTATGATCATAGTTTCAGTTTTCTAAATAATGTATCAGCAAAATAAAGTTAAAAAAGTTTCTTCTGATGTAAAAATATTATTTGAATCATACATCTTGCTATCATGTTATTTCAGATTATGTAATAATTGCAATTTTATTATTACAAATCGCGAAAGCAGCAGGGAGAATAATAAGATCGCGAATAAGTGATAATGAACGCGAATTAATAAATCAGTAATCATGCATGTATAAATGGGTTTATTTACTTCACACGCTACCATCCTGCCTTTTTCCACGGCGCGAATACATCCAGATTTCACTCACGAATATTAAATTTTTAAACACGCAATTATTAATTCATACATTAAAGATTAACGCCCGAAATTTTATTCGGCATTTACAACGCAATTTTTATTCATACGCGATGCTTTGCTCGCTCCTCCCAACATTTATTTATCCGATATCTTCTTGATAGTGTAAATATACAGAATTTTAAAGAATTCAAAATAAAGAACAATATTATGATATAAATAATATTATAATCGCACAGGATTTACTTGACGAAATTGTTGCATGTTAATACCAATATATATACGTATAATATAAAAGTTATTTGATTTATTTTATTATTTTTCCTGATATTCGATATTGCATGCGATTGATACTACTGATGATAATATTACATTTATAATTACTATAATATATTTATTTTTAGTAATTCATGCGCATGATCGAAGTATAGAAAATCCGTCATGCAAATGACTCTACGATCGCGCGGAGTTTACTTAACAAAACTATCGTACTGAGAGTGATAAGCTATATCACGCGCAATATGTTGGTCGCTCGACAATCCCGATTATACACACTTACCTTTGTACTTACTTATTCTTGGTAAGTTAAGTAACTTCAACAAGATTTCAACTTATGTAATGAGACAAATGAATCTTATAATATTATAATAACTTCAGTATCGTATTAGCGCACATTACTCAGCGTCAATTATGGTGATCAGCTGATTTTTTCGTTTGACATTCACAATGCTCGATCGTAATTAAATTCACATCCTGATACCATAAATAATTTGTTATAAACGAACATGAAAGGCACGAAGTATCTTACTGTCGGTTCCGTTGCATTAATGATTTAATTCCATGATTTTGAATTCGTTGCTACATATATCACGCATATATCACGCATACATATTTTAACGCGAGTATCACACAATCATTGTTATTACTGTCATCAATAGATGATGGATATTATTAGATTATTAATAGATGCATTATAGTGCATGGTGCATTTGCTTATAATTGATCCATTGCTTACGATATTCATTTGCAAGAATAATGCGTTTATGTGATCGATGAGGAATACATGAAATTTTGACTTTTGCGACAAATAAGACGATATGTGAAATATTGTTTTGATAAAAGAGAATGGCATAGAGAGAGAGAGGATTCTTGGAGCAAACTGCTTTGTTTATATTATTAGAGTAACGCGAAAAATATCGTAAATACAATCGTGTAAACGTGACGATATGAAATATCATTGGTTATGGTGATTTTTAAATCAATCTATCTGCGGCAACTCTGAAACAGAAAAAGCGCAGTTCCAAAAGTGATGGATGCCTACAAAAGCGATATGCTTGGCATTCATTGTATTTTTCAATATAAATCTGACAATATTTTAAATGCGATAAACATATTAAAATTCAACGTTCTGTGCGAGATAGTCGCAACGTGACGCGACAACTTTCATCTAGAGATTATCATGTATTATGTATATATATATATATATATATATATATATATATATATATATATATATATTGCTCACGTACGCATATTAAAACGATTAACTTTATCATAACATGTTACTCGAAATTCCTTACTATCACGGACAGTTGTATTGTTAGAAATAAGAGATTTCCATTAACATAAATTTCATATTAAAATTTTCGTTAACTTAATTTTTTCATATAAATATATTTCACATTTAAAAAATTTATAGGTATACTTATATACTTAAATTTTAATTCGATTTTATTATCTTAATTTAGAAAATATTTAACAAATATTATAAAAAGGTTATGTACATAGAGATTTTTATGCTTAACATTTTCTATATTCTTAATGAAACGAAAATTTAGATATTTAAATTACATATCAAAAATACTTTGAACAAAGTACAATTTTACAAAAAAAGTAACATTAATAAAAATTGGATTTTTATATTATTATTTATATTTTCAGATTGTTACACTTATGTTTATTTCCTGTGCATGATACCGAGGTATAAAAAATGTAACAAAATGATCTTCTGACAAACAAAGTTTGTACGAATATCGCGTATCAGCGCATTGTAGATCTCTGAAATTCTCGTCAATTTAATAACAGTCGCAACTAAATATCAATACGTTGACTGTTCACGAGTGATCCGATGACAGCCGATAGCTTAAAGCGACACTGCCGATACTGTTGAATTCGCAATTCGCACGCATTGGCCTTTTTGATTCGAAATGCAATGCGGGTTAAATAAGATCGACGGCCATACGCACCGCTCGCGTTCGTGATCGGTAATCGATAGCCTTGTAGCAGTATACAGCTGCATCCGTGTGCCAGAGATAGCTCCGAGCTACATACGTATAACGGTAGACCTTCTATCACCAAATCGATCCCGATCGGATTTATTCCGAGCATTGTCTCGAGGCACACCACGCGCGTGCGTATGGCTTTATAAAAAGAATGGCTTGCAGTGTTCCATTTTTCGCGTATTTTTGACGTTGTCTCTGTCCCTTTCGTTCCTCTTTCTCCTCGCGCTTCGAGCTTGCTATTGCATTTCAGGGAGAGGAGGGGAAGGTACGGGTATTCCGCTACGAGAAAGAACGGAGGTGGATTTTGTAAAAATGCGCGACACGGTCGGACCGTTGTCATTTAATTTCCTGTGGAACGCGCTTCAAAAGCACTTACATAAAGCCATGTATACGATCCAAGATACTGATTTTTATGCTCCTTTGTTGATCTAATATTGTAAAAAAAATTGTCAATATATTGAGTATAAAATAAATTTTTTTAATATGTAAGAAAACGGAGTATGCTACTAATTGTGAGTCGACTCAATGTAACTGTTCCTAGTCTGTGTGAACGAATGTTAATTGTGCGATGCACTACACGAATCGAATATTTCAAGTGTACGGATTATATTTCGTGGTATTGATTGGTATTTGCCAAACCCTTTTGAAGCGATGCCTCAACCTCTGTAACAATACCCTTGTGAAAAGATGTTATTTATTTTTCATTTTTCACGCTCTCTTGCCATCAGATTTTTCCGATCCGCTAGGTACCTCTGCCGCTGTTTATATTTTTATCTTCTAGAAGAGAGAGGGGGAGTGGAGGCAGGCCGAAACATATAATCGATAGAAATATGTGGATGTTACGGTGAAACGAGTTTTACGCCATTCCAAACACATTCAGCAGTTTGGTATTTTCTCGTAAAATAATAATATAAAAAATAAAATCATACTATCAAAAAGAGTAGCAATTAACAACAATTAATAATTTGTGATCTCAATTTTGCCAGAAAATTACGATTCTCTGATTTATATTTAACATTCAAAAAATAAAAGAAAAGTAAGTCTTGTGAAAAACAATGCGCAGAAAACACATAAAATGTAGCTTATACTTCTTGAGCAAGCATTAATTTACAAGCACTAATTTACGCGCCCTTTGTTTTGATATGTTAACCACTTGATAATTGACAGTTTTCATTTCATGTAAATGCACTTCGAAATTCAACAAGCGTTGAAATAATTATATAATTCCATCACACGCTTGCGAGCCATAAATCATAAACTGGAAAACTTGGAACAAGAGGGCGATGAGGGGGAGGGTAGTGACAATACGGAGGCGAACGAGAAGGATGTTCCGACAGGGAAGAATTTCATAATCTCTTAATTGCACATACCACGAAAGCACCACTCATTTACATTTATATATCGCGTGCCGATGGTTCGGTGCGTCCGGGATAGTTGAGCTTTATTTTTCTTGCTGCATTTCCGCAAAAGAATTTGCGCGCCCGCTTTCCCGCATCGCGGTTTTTTCTTCGTCGCAAAATTATCCGCCGACAGTATTAAACGTCCTCGGTGTCGGATGCGCAGGCAGAGCACGGACCAGCACTTGCACATGAAATTCGCGATTGCAATTACGGAGGTCAGCGCCTCGGTCGCAAACATTCGTGTCGGACGATTCGAGAATTCGCAGCTCATAATCGTCGATGAGAACTTCGACGGAAATGAAGCTCCGCGACGCGACGAGCTCTTCAACTGCTCAATATGGCAATTTGCTCCTGGCTTGTACAGAACTATATACCAGAGTTATCGCAGCTTCCTTTCAGTTATGAATTCCTAAAAATACGAAATCGATTCTTTCATAACGAGAAGATGAAATCGAAAACGATATCGGAACGATATCTCTCTTTCGTATCAGCTATAACGATAATTAAAACTCAAGTTAAACAAAGTTCTCATAAAGATATCTTATTCTTGCAACAATAGAATTTGAGCTTCAATATTTAAAAATATTTCTTATGTATCAGAATTTAAAATTATATAAGAATATCGAATTCGATGGCACTTTTTAGATTAGTTATTTCTTTAAACTATACATAAAATGAACTTTTTGTGCGTAAATAAACACTTTCGAAAAATAAAAATGATTATAAGAATAACGGAATTGCTACGATGAATATCATGTGTATAAAAATAGGAATTTATTTCTGTAAACTGAACATAATTTTCTTATTTGTCATGTAAATTTGCGCAAAAAACCAATTTAATCTATTAGCATTAATCTCTCAAAAATGAAGTATTTAATTAAAGCTGATGAAACTTGCATAGATTTAACAAAGCCGACTAATTCTTCCGTTTGTTAATCAAATGTTTCTTTTTTATTTTCTCATTTTAAATTGTATCAATTAGTTTGAAGATTAAAGAACGTGTGTATTCATATTGCTAATTTTTGGATAATACATACAAAATATAAAAAATACATATAAAATATATATAATAAAAAACACATTTAAAACATTTAAAAAATAAGTAGTTTTTTTATTAGATATATTATTTCAATGCATTTGTAATATTTATTTTAACTCATATTTACTATTTAAGTTATGAAGTAGTTTAAAAAAATCTTTTATAAGTCTCTTTCTCTTTCTCTTTCTTCCTACATTAAAGTCATGTAGAATTTTTCATCTTCCGAACGCGCCGTGTGTATTGGTAATGGCGTTCTCTTTCGTGGGCGAAGTCATTCAACCCGAGGTTCAACCGACAATTATCCGAACGACTCGTTTCATCCGTCATTGTATCCGCACTCGCATAATGCAAAAGAGCCGCGACAAAAACGGGTTTCGCCCGAGGTTGCAGGCAGAAGTGAAAAAAAAACCGGCATATGCGAACTGACCGCATATAAATGGAAATAATCGTTTCACCGAATTGTACAAACACGCAAAATTTACTTCTGCACTGGAATCCTTTGCAAATTGGCATTTTCGTTTTTTTTCGCTGTGTACAAAACCCTGTGTTCGTGTTTTGTGCTCATTTGGAAATTATGCTTGTATGATAGCTGTTATTCTTCACTAATTTCCAAAAAATTAAAAATCCAAAAAATGTGTCTTATTGTCACGTTATCATTCACGGTTAAAATTCGATTGTTCAGATTGTAAGAGATGTTTTTTAAATTTTATAACCCAACTAGAGATGTTTTTTTATATAATTTTAGATCACAAAACTTTTATGTATTATATTATACGCCAGCCAATTTATGCAAGTAGATTATATCTTTTATCGGTTTGTCATATCTATTTTAAGCAATTCGTTTGACGAAATAAGAAATTCGAATTGAAATTTGTGATCTTTGAGGTATTTAGGTCGTACGTATCGTAAACCGCGCAAACGGACTTACAAACTTGCAGATGGAACGGGTTTCGGTTAGAATATCGATGATTGGTACCTTCAAGTGTATCTCTGATTAATGCCTAGTGTACACAAATGCGTTCGTTGACTGCGCCGCCGGGCACAGCACACCAACAAGCATCACACAAGTAAGGATGGTAACGCGGTTAAATCTCTACTAACAGCCGTTCATCTACCTACACTAACTGTGAATCTATGAAGAAAACATCTATACACGTTTATTTACATGCGCATATTTACATTCGATGTATATTTGTTTTATTAATACCTTTATTTTTATTCTAGAAACTCAAATTTACTAAAACTTTTGAATTTTCGATGATTTAAAAGCTTACTATGTTCCAAAAATAAAATGCTATTATTTCTGCAATATCCACAAGTGAAAAAAATCGATAAATGAATATTTCATTATTAAATCAAATGAAATTTCTGGTTTTTAAGAATATTAATTTAAAATAAGACGTCTCCGTTTTCACAATCGCCAGCGGACGCAGTTATGTAATGAAGTCTCGATATAAATTTTTCTCTAAGCGCATCTCTTGCCGGGAATACACTGTCAGGAATTTTCGCAGGCGTCGTACGTGCGCGTATGCGCGCTTCAAGAGAGTACACAGCCCATCGCTCACACACGTCTCGAGACATGTCAAAGTGTACCCGCAGGCTCGTAATATAAGTTTAATGTACGCTTAGGCGAGCCTACCGCCGCGCGTGGTTACTGTAAATTCAAGGTGCAAGGTTATGCATGATGTACGACACATCGACACCGCGATATTTCCCGATTGGTAGGATGCGTCGGATGACTCTGTAACGCTGGAGATGGGTTACGCGAGGAGATGAGAAACGACGTCATTTTCATGGCGCGCTTTTATACGATCGCAATGCGGATTAACGTTACGAACGTTATGGCGAGTATGACGACGTGTCGGGACACGCATTTTGCCGCGGCCAGTGAAAAAGCTCGTTCCGTAGAAATGCCTTTTTCAAGAAAGCCGTATTACTGTTCGTTGAATTGTCGGAAGCCATCTCCGTGAGGCTACTCGCTTTTTACTTGGCGAGTTTCGAAGCGAACGTGGCTCTAGTAATTCATACGGGTACATTACAATGCACTTACTTTTAATGAAATTTCATTACCTGAAGTTGTAGCAATCTATTCAAAATGTTTCACAGTGAAAGGAATGGCATTATTTTGCCAAATAAAGTTCAGGTTAAATAATTGAAAAAGGTCTGGCACGCAAATTAAGATTTGTGATAAAATAATATCTTATAATATTCACGATAAAAAAAAAACATCTTGTTAATTTATAAATTTATTGTGTTATTATTCAGTTGTTATATTATTTTAACGTGATTTATTTGTATAAAAATATTCAAACTGAAGAATTATAAAATAGCGTATGTTATTAGCGTATGTAATATGATATAAGACTGCAATAAATTGCAGTGTGAACTTCGAGTATCACTTAATTCCCTTATTCCCAAGTACAATATATTGCAAAATATCTGACTGTTATATCACGTTGGTTTCGCGCGGTAACGCGAATCGAGTAAACGATCGTTGACCCGATGATTGCGAAGAGTATACGCGCGTGTCCCACAGATACTATCGATTTGACCTATTTGCGCAATAGTTCCAGTCAATTGCATTTTATGTGATTTGACAAAAGCAAAATGTGCCATGCACTGAATGGTATTTTGCATATAAGTACAAATAATCCAACGTGTCGTTCGAGCACTGATTTTGCAAATGTACAATCAAATGCAGAAACATGAAATGACAAAGCCATTTACTTTGGAAAAAATGGAGCAAAGCCAGAGTATTAAATATTCTGAATTTCGATATGAAAAGAATATGATTGACGTAATTTATTCAAGCCTGAATCATTTATTCACCTTAGAAGTAAATGATTTAAAGATTTCTCTCTAGTTCGGTTTAATCACGCACGACGCAGAATAAGAAACTTTAAAACAAATTATTAATTTTCATATATCTTGTCTTTATCGATAATTCAAAAACTCACTTTATATTTGCGAGACATAATTCCGCGAATAATGTTCCTCTTAAGTAAAATTTCATATGTATACATGTATGTATCGGTGATGGTAGTATTAACATTAAATAAATTAACACGCACTATTCTGAGCAAATTTGAATACGAGACAACGCTTGAAATAGTAAACGCACGAGCGGATATCGGGAATTGCTGTTGAGCTTCAAATCGCGGCATTTCTCGTAATAACCATGACACGAATGCAACTGTGCCGGAAGTCGCTTCGGTTGTAAATGTCACTCATACATTCTACTATCTCGAAACTATCGGCGAATGGTTGCGGAATTGATTAGTCGCGACTATCACCAGTGAAACCGTGACCTTAATGGCAATTTCCGTTATATGAGCTTGTTGTTACCATTCTTTTTCTTCCGGTCACCAACCTCTCGCCTATGTTGACTCTCCGTTAGTTGTACAGCTATAGAAAAGTGCCGAGCTAAGCTCCCGAGAACGGCTTAAGTTTCTAAGCAGGGATATTGTCGAAGCTTAAGATGCGAAATTCGCTGAGCTGTTGTAAAAACCTCAAATCGTACTACAAAGTTTATTTTGCGATTTCTTTTAAGCTTTTAGATACAGATAGCACAGTATATATATGCTATCTGTATTTTTAATACATATATCCAATGTTGTTTTAAATGTTTTAACAGATGTTGAATATTTATGTTAAATATGAATTTATAGTATAATTTATAAATGTATGTATAGCAAATGTTTATAACAAATTAAATTAAATTAAATTATTTAATTAAATTGTAAGAATTTTTGATTACATCGATTTAATAGAGAACTGTATTATTATTATTTTGTAATTATTAAATTCATAGCTATAAAACTTTAACATGATTTTAATCTAATCATATTTATTTAATACATCTATATCCTATATCTTATAACACACAGAAGAAAAACAAGAATTATCAAAGTAAGAGTCAAAATAAATTCCATATAATAATATTCCAGTTGTCATAAAATATGAAAATGTAATGTACCACAACGCGACATGCATGATAATCGCGAAGAAAGCCCAGTAATATCGACTTTGCGTCGCAATATTGAAAGTATTGAAAATATTGAAAGACATCTATTTTGATCAGCTTGAATGAACGTCAAATTTATGATAATAATAATGTCATACTGGTAATTTCGAAAAACTTTTATATTAATAAAAGTTTTATAATATTAATAAAAGCTTAAATTTATTTTAAAATCGAGACTTTTGTAAATCAGAATCAATTAATCAAACTGTTAATCATAATTTTTTGACGATTTTTAGCCGAAGTTAAATATATATTTAATATTGTGCTGTTCTCTTTCTCTAAGGAAAATTAGACATGACATCACTAGCATGAAGTTATGTATTATTAAATAATTATAGATAATTGGATCATATCATTAAAAAACGCATATAAATATTAATATAATTTTCTATCATTAATTTATCGAGTACAGTTTAATTAAGCATGTAAATACATCGCGTTAACCGAACTTCGGCTTTTCGAGAAGCAGATGCATCGCGAGAAATGGTCGATGCAAATTTACCGTTGCAACTTACAACTTGGTAAAGCAGACATGCCGTTCTCTCGCAAACCGCACATACACACGGCGCCAGGACCTCTTCATGTAGAATTCATGCACACCTCTCGGCATTCGAAAGAAACTCCACGTAACAAACTGTCCGCATCTTACGCCACAAGCATGGTTCTTACAAGCACGCGACGATACAATAAAAAAGTATGGATAAAAAACGTGTGTAACACGTCACATCGCCGCACTTAATGCATCATGCATTCGCTCACCAGTTTTCACATCATACGCTAGAAGATGGCACTTTTGCATTAGCCATTACGTTGTAGCACGTGTTAAAATAATCTTGAATGTGATCTAAATATTCTACTTTGCGAGCATACTTCTACAATGTATTATTAAATATTGCCTTTCTTGTATCATTATTGGTTTAAAACTGAATTCTACTTGCGCTGCATCGATACGAATAATTTATTTAGATAAATCAGATAAAATTTTTAGAAATCGTAAGGATTCAATTCAGATCCCCCCTTTTTTACAATTGTTCAGTATAGTCTGCTTCTTTTGCGAAAATTAGAATTGTAATTAAATTTTAATTACATAATTTATATCACATCTTCACAGAAATAGATTTTTTAAAGCGTTTTTCAGAGGGCTTTCTAAAGTTCTAACTTCAATTATTGTAAATTAAAAAAAAAATAAAGGACACAAAACATTATTTTCTTATGTTGTAATATATGTCAGATCATATCCAATAGATATCATATGTATGAACGTGCACGTGTTTGTGATATTTCTTAATAGAAAAGCATTTCTTCTGCCGAGCATATGCCTGCCAATATCTCGCGTGAGGTGTAGCGATCCAGTCTCGCCGATGGGGGGACATTAATTTTTCTCGCGAATTGATACCCGACCCCTTGCCCAGTCGACCGCCATAAAGTATACCTACCGCGAGATGCGCCTCGGAAAGTATTGCGTTGCTACGTGCAAAGCGTCTGCCTCTCTGTCGGGACATGAGATTCTTTACGAATTGCATTTTATATGCAGAACGGACTCGGTGTGCGCTTGGCTCGCTTCGGGAAGAGGTTCGCAGCTCCGATGCCGGGCTACGGGAACGAGATATCGCCACGTTATTTCCGGGAGAATATCTACGCACCGATGCAGCGTATAAATTCTCACATTAATTCAGGTATTGGTTGAACGCGGTCTATACGTTCGGCAACTTGCGAAAACGAAGTTCTCCGTCACATCGCGCCTGCTAAGTTCTGCAGTACACAGTTCACTAATTGTTCGACAAATTAATTTGGGATTTCCAGTAGTGTTGTCAATCGAAGGAATATTATAGAAATACGACATTTCATTCGAGTAATAAATAAGAATCTTTTGCATATTTTAATCTTAATCATGTCATTACGTAGTTGAGATTATCTATTTAATTCTTACGTTGCTATTAATTAATTTTTATTTTGTTCACTGTATATATTTTGCAAAAATTTTATTTTATTTTTACTTTTGCAGATTTTGTAAATGCAAACATTATAATTCCACGGCATTAATGTATCCCTTCTTAATATTTCAGTGTAAATAACTTTCTAATTCTGAAACATTCTAATTTTGAAGTAACATATCATGTCACAATCCTACGTATTCATTGAATATGTCTGTACGAATATTATTCACAGACTCCGTTCACGTGCGTGCATTATGCACGCCGCGACATAATGCAGTCGGAGTTCTCACAATCATAAATTATATAACCCAAAATCCATGAGAGCAAATCGAGGGAGTTTTTCGTTCGCGTCTGCTTTGCATTGGGGAAACCGCTGCACGCGGACGTTATCGATGTCGGAAAAACGGGGATCGGCAGCGATATTATTGTCGGTTTATTGCGGGCGGTTTCGTTTAAAAACTCGCAACGCATTGCAGAGGAGATGCCGAGACAGCCGGGAAAGCTGTCCGCGGAGAATAATAGAAAAGTTACGCGGATTCGTGTGCTTTAAATGTGCGAGTATGTATTTTAAACGCGCGCTTGCGTATCTATGTGCATTGTGCATCGCGCAGTAGTTCACAATAGTCGATCCTGAATGAAATACAAAAAGTGCGTTAACAACTTTACAAAAGTTATCAATGTATAATATTTAATATATTTGCACGTAATATATTAATTTGCACGATATATAATATTTTATTAAAGAGAGAGAGAGAGAGAGAGAGGGAGAAAGAGAGAAAAATACATTCAATTATATTAGAACTTTTATGAAAAAGAAATCAAATGCCTATCTTAATTTTTGGTTAAAAAAATAATTTTTAATAACTTAATAACTTTTTTAATAACTAGCTTGAGAAAAAGAAATTATTATTTTCATATAATTATATATACATTTTACTATATTGCGTAAGTTTTTCTTGTATTTTCAAAATGTTATGATTCTCTTCTCTAGAGAAATCTTCAGAAGCCTATTTCTCAATTTCGACATGAAGATATTAGTTTCTTTTATATCTGTCCAAGATGTCCAATCCATCTTCTAGATTTTATATGTTATTGGAAAAGTAAAACCTATACAAAGGATGACGTTATAAAATAAAATAGACT
Source organism: Cephalotes varians (assembly GCA_037157785.1). Taxonomy (NCBI): domain Eukaryota; kingdom Metazoa; phylum Arthropoda; class Insecta; order Hymenoptera; family Formicidae; genus Cephalotes; species Cephalotes varians. Next base: position 1,169,148 of record JANQDE010000041.1, on the reverse strand, counting down.
CTCAAAGTTATTTGAAAGATGAACAGTGATATATAACGGGGGATTACATAAAGAACTGCATGATTTTTAAGATGTAATTCCATAAAGAATTCAGCATTTCAAGTAAAACAATTTTTACAAATAATGAATATATTTTTTGAAATAATATACTAACTTTAAGGACATTTACGCATCAATTTTAATATCTGTTCAAAATTCGTAATAAAACAAATTGATGACTCAAGTATAATTATTTTGTTTCTCTATAAAAGTCTTTAGAAAGAAATTTTTTTATAAAAAGAATCTGACATGCAAGCATTAGATTATGCAAATTACAAGATATACCGACTTGACACGATCTTAATTCATAAAAATCTGCTTTCATTGGAAAATGAATGACATTTTGGAGAATCCCGTCTTTACAAACTATTTTGGTAGGATGACTACGCCTGAATCTAATTAAGATTCGTATATATCAATATCGATACGTTAACTGTGATTCGGCAAACCAGAAGAAATAGAAAACCTGAGATACTGTCACATATTTATCAAATCGCTCAAACTTACATTTGCGACCTACTGTATCGAGTTTACGTATACCGGATGCGCGGAAAATTCGTAGACGAGACGAATGTTTCTCTTTTTATTGACATCGAACATGTGTACATCTTTTGTTACAGAACCGTTCTTTGAAATGACAGCAATTTCTGATATATCGTTCATCCTGTCTTATACTAAGAAAAAAAGATCAAAAAATTGTTGTTTTCCACGTTGGCAAAATTTCAAAAAATACAATTCTTTATTACGTCGAGTTTGTTCCAACGCGGATGCAGCTCTATGCGCCAGGCTCCGCGCATCAAAGGGTGACAATATTGACATCATGTATGTCGATCCATCGCGAGATGGTGTAAACTCGCAACGACATGAAAGAATAATCCGGCACGTAGTCCGGTAACGACGCAAAATATTTCCTAGGTTACCTATTTTCTACGACACCCACGAGAAAACATGCTTTCCAAAAATTTGTGCTTTTCAGAATTTAAAATTCTCTCATGTATCACGTCCTAGAGTGAGGAGAGAGCTGCGTAATACGGAATGAATATAAATAAGTAATACGCAACCCGTCAAAGATGGGCACAAGCAAGACTCTTTTTCTTACCGACGTCTATCTATGTCATTCTTATCCGCGAGAAAGCGCTTCTACTACGCAGCAACAAAAGCATTTTGCTCCTATCATCCCGTAAAGCTGGAAAATATGAAAACGTTACTCCTCTCTGTAAACGGATAATAGGATTCTGCGTTTATCCGAAGATGTTGATCGGATTAAAATACGTTTTACGGAAATAGATAATTATTGTTATTATACAGAGAAAATAAACAATTATTCCAAGGCTTTCTTAATTCGAACAACATATTTTTTCAGCAATATTTTAATGCGGTCAATTTTTAGATAAAAAATATCAACAATTTTTGAGTTATATTAGATTACATGATACAGAATTTTATCGTTGTATATTTCATATCTCTATATTTCATGTCTCTTGACATCTCAAAATGAAAGTTATCGTTATTTTTTCCGTTTTTGGATTTACATATACTCTGATGCTTTGTGTTGTATGTGTGTTATATATTAACAAGATGTAAAAGTCAAATGCATAAATATTTTACGCGCTAACTTGAAAAAGTGTGAATCCATCGTCGCAACGTTCAATCATCGAGCTCTGAACGCGCGGTTGAGACATGAATATTGCGTGACTCAATCATTCGCAAGCGGTTCAATCTGAATGTCCCAATTTCCTCCACGTGATTACCTTAATACGTTGCCTATATCTCTGGTACGATGAAACCGGACTGCTAAAGTAATAGCTAGACATATACGGAAGCTCGATGATACACGTTGGCCAAACTAACCAACAACATCAAACTGCGTTTACATATACTTGTAACTTAATTGTGTTTCCATTTATTCATCAAATTAGCTATGCGTCAATTGTTTCGCACGTTGATAAAATAACAATTACTTTTACATCTTTTTCTCAATATTTTCAAAATTAAATTTAAAAAAATTAAATTTTAAATTAAATAGAATATAATTTTAAAAAACGTTTTTTATTTAATTATTATGTGTTTTCCCAAACTTGTGTGTGCTAGAAAAGAACAGTTTTGCTAAAGAATCTAAAAATTTAGCTAGATACAGATCTGGAAATATTTTTGTTACAGATCAAATGTCATCAAATATTATCAAAATAAATATGTAGAACGTTGATGATAATGCTGCAAAAGTTTTAACAGCAACCAATAAGTCTAGCAACAAGTTTGAATGTACTACATAATTTTGATCCAAATAAAATTATTTTCATATCTGTATTTCAGCAAAACCATTCTTTTCGTGTATTATTGCTGAATTATTACACGATATAATTACGACTTAGAGATTTACATTAGTGTAATACATATATATATATATATATATATATATATATATATATATATGAATGTATATATACAGTATAATTTATATCATTCTACAGAATATAAAAAAAATCTCTAAAGTTTGTGATAATATTAATCGCAAATATGTCAGTTGTTTCGATCATTCGCATATCCAGAATACATAAATTCATCCGTTATTATAGCCTTAATACATTAGTTGCATTTGCGAGCGGACTATGTCATTGCGGTTAGCGCGTTGGGACTGGACTGCTGACCTAATACCATTTCCGTACTGTAGCAAATACCATACAATATCGAGAATTCAAATGGAGTGTATTTCGAGATATCGCGCTTGATATTTCGAATATTTAAGACGTATATCTTATATTGCTATGTTTAAAATTAATAATTGCAACAGCATATTTTACGGTACATTGCGAATGTGAATCACGCACAAAGTACATTGACCAAAATAGGCTTGGATACAGGCCCGACCCGACGGACGATGCAGCGTTCATATCGATTTCTTGCGAAGTGCCGATAAGAGTCGGCGGGTGTACGCCACTTTATAACAGAGGCACGAGGTGGAAAGCGGTAGGACGGAGATAAAGTAGAAAAGGCAGAGCAAGGAAGTCTGTTCGAAATCGTTCGACACTGATCGAACAGTTCGCCTATGCATCAAATGAAAGATCAGAGATTCATCTTATTCTTTAATATTAACTATAAAGTCATTGTTATATAAATATTGAAAGATATAATTAACACTAAAGGTATAAATATACCAAAATTATAATTGTTATTTCTTTACTTCTTTATTATTACACTTCCTTACATCAATACACGGAAAGAACGGTTTTGCTGAAAGACCTAAAAATTTTAGCTGGCTACAGATCAGAAAAATAATTTTGTTGAACTATCAAAATAATTGTGAGAACACTCAAACTAGTGGCTAGAATATCAAAATTTTTTGCAGCATTGCTCATTTTTTTTAAGGTTCCAACAAAATTATTTTGAAGGTTCAATAAAATTATTTTCAAATCTGTATCCAACAAAAGTTTAAATCCCTCAGCAAAATCGTTCTTTCCGTGTTACAGAAATAACTGCAATGCAAATTGCAGTTGTAATAAAGTCAATGAAACTTAAAATATGAATAGTAAAATTGTAAATATAATAACGATTATTAAAAAAACATTATGTTATTATGTATTTTTGTATGTTAAAAGTCGTGATACTAGCAATCATTAATAGATTCGAAACTAACATAGCACTCGAACGGAAAGTAACTGGCAGGCCGTTATGTCGATAATATATCTTGCCCTAGCCTATAAGCAGAGTACATGGTTCAGTGCCGATTGCGGCCGAATATTAAGGATTAGAATAGATCATTAAACAAACATGATTGTGAAAATGTGCGATGCGATAGGCATGCGAGGCATATCATCGACACGCTGATAACAATGATACATGATTCTTAACCCTCCTTAAGTAGATTTATTGCGTCGTGTTATCGCACTAACATATTTTTTATGATGAAAGCACGCGCATTGAAAACTTTTGACTACAATAACCTGCTATAAATACTAAAATAAAATAATTTACATTTACATTACATTTTTGTGCTCAATAAAAAAAAATAAAAAAAGAAGTATTATTGAAGGCTTATATTGGGAAGTGCGAAACACTGAATAACTAAGAATTTAAATTTATAATATGTCAAGATATAAATGTAAATGCGCATTTTAACAACTGAAATTTTAAATTCAATTTTATATCTTGTGTATGAAATTCTAATATACAGCAATACCAACTTAATACACATTTAAAAAATGTGAATTTAAAACTATATACTTTATATAAATAATAATAAAGATCTTTCAGTCTTATCATAATTTTTACAATGACGATTATAAAAATTCCAATAAAGTAAAGCCGATAATAGCGTAAACGTAGTCGTAAGTAGTTATAGTAAGAATTATTATATAATAAGGTTATAGTTATTGTAAGAATTGATCAATCACAGTCGAATGTGAAGAAAATAATTGATTGGTCAATTCTTACAATTCTTACAATTACAACCAAGACTGCGTTTACGTTATTGTAGAATCGGCTTAAGATCTACAAGATTATTTCATTTAATGATTCGTAATTATCATTGCATTATCGTACGTGAGATACGCATATGCATTGACAATTGCGATAACGAAAGATAATCCTGCAATAATTCATATGACTTTCCTGTATGTACGCGGACTTTATCCCAAAAATAATTCGTGGTTTCCGCTGGAGATTAAAAATTTTGATCCACCAGAAAGTAAATCCGGCGCGACTAATTCGAGATAGATATGGCGATTCTGGCTTGTTCCGAAGCTTAAGGATCTCTTTCTCTCTTCTCTCGCTACTTTCATTGCAGCCCCAACCATTTTCACTCGACTTTCGCGTCATTCGCGAACTCGTTCTTTCACTCCATCACGTCTTTATTTATAGTGCTTCTGTTCGCTTCATCTTTCACCCTTGGCAGTTTGTCAAAGTTGTCGCAAGTTAATTCAACATCGTAAATTAATTGTTGCCTTCAATTAATCCTTGGACTCTTGAGTCTTGAATTAGAGACAGCTCGTTCTCCCCTAACGAATACGCGAATAAACACCATGATTACTAAAGGCCTTTCATTGTCGCTGTTCTTTGGTATGAAAAATATGCGGGTACGAGTGTGTGCAGAACGACTATTGTTATGTTAATGACTATGCCGGAGTTTCTTGATTAAGAGATGAATACAATTGTGTAGCAAATTGCAACGCAAATTGGATGTTTATGATTTTATCGCTATGATGTTCTGGGAAAAATTTTAATTCATACGCTTTAAATTTACGCAGAATGTATAGAAGTTCAAACTCTGTTATTGAATAAATCATTGTAAGAAGATAGATCCTAGATAGATAGATAGATTATAACAAACTAAAATCATCTTCTTATCTCTCAATGAATTAATTAGATTATCAGCAAATCTCTCTTCCTCTCTATCCTTTTTCTTTCTCTCTCTCAATGACCATACAAAAAATTATTGTGTGTATAATTCGTAAAAATTCAATAATTTAATGATGATAATTGGTTTTTTACGCTCTCAATTGCCCAGTGAAATACAACCATTATTATCGTCAATTTAATTTTTTTTATTCTATTAATTTTTAATTCTAAATTTATTGTATTATCGCATTTGACAATCGAATGAAATAAGATTTTTACGTAAATAAGAAATATTTATATTTAGTTTAATTAAAAGTTTAAATAAAATCTCTCATTTCGGATACTTCTTATTAAATTGATGTAAATTCTTTAATGTTACATTTTTATATGAATTTTGTTTTACACAGAAGCGCTATGTGCTTCTCAAATGAACTAATTTCAATCAAGGCAGAAAGTGTATCCGACAGCTAGCTGATAGGTACATGTAAAGTGATAATTAGAACGCTGAATGCACACGACGTTTGAAATTCCGACAAAGCTCAATAATTTATGAGCACCTAAAACTCAATCTTCTCGCGAATCGTTCCATAAATTTTGTGACAGTGATATCTCGAGTTAACCAAAATTAGTTTCAGAACGTGCCTGTCTAGGTCACACAAGACTGCCGCTCAACTTTTCTCGACTCAAATCATCACTTTCCATAAGTTAGCGATAATTCAACTTTCATTCGTTTATTTAAATTGGATATTTCACTAGAATTCCTCGGATTTTTGTAGTAAATCTCGTATTAAAATTTATATCGTATTGAAATATTTAATTTTAATATATAATTTAATAAATATTAATTTATTATCAATGAAATTTTTTATTATTAATATTTCACTCAATATTTCATTCAATGATTCATCTAACAGAAGTAAAAAAGAAAAAATTAAATGAAAGCAGAGATTATACAAAGGATAATTTTTTCTTTTATTTTCTCTTTTTTATTTTGTTAAATTATTGAATGAGCTATAACAATGTGCGCGCGCGCGCGCGCGCGCGCGCGCGTGTGTGTGTGTGTGTGTGTGTGTGTGTGTGTGTAAACTCAGTTTGTAAGATTATAAATAAAACTGAATTTCTTTTGCATGGTGTCGAGTGATCAAAATTTAAGTCGACAATTATTCGCTTTGACGATCGCTGCGTGCACGCTGTGTAAAAGAGGTATCAGTGTCCGTTCCGATATCTCAACAATAGAGGGTGGTTATCAGTGTGCCGCCGCGGTGCCGCGAGAAAGAACGGCCGAATGACAGAGCACAGAGCTAAGCGAGTCACGCACGCGCAATCTCCATACATCACCGTCGAAGCGTGTAAACTTTTCAACTCCCCCGCGTATCCCGTGTTCGCAGGAGACCCTTTTCTTTCTCTCTCACCGATTTTCCTTTCCTTTCCACTTGTCGTTCTGCGTACCCACTCGCGGACCCACGAATTATTGAAGCTCAATTGGAACGAGGGAAGAAGACTGTGACCGGCTAAACGCATCCACATCCTCGGCTCTTTCTTTTCTCCCGTCGTTCAATATCCTTTCGGCTCCAACTTCCATCTCGTCTGCCATCGAGTCTATCTACAATTCCGTCCGTTATTCTCATTCCCTTTCCGGGACGCGTCTTCATCTTCTTTCAACCCCTTCCTCGCGAAGCTTCACCGGTTCCTGGATTATGCCAAGGCTTAGGAGGTAAAAGGGTGGGCTTAGCGATTTATCCCGGCGGAAGCTCGAGGAACCCTTCGCATCGAGTAATTATTTGAAATTTCCGTTCGATATCCCTTGGGATACAAGAAACTTTATTTGACCGCGATTAGCCTCCCCTCCCCTCCCCACAGCGACGTGTTCGTCTTTGTCTTACGAAGATGCTGCTAGTTGAAGAATATTTATTCTTGTGAGTTTTATCTTTTGAGAAAATAACTCTCGAGATAATTTACTCTCTGAGAACAATTCTTAAGCAGATTAATACTAAAAAATTTTATCTTAAATATAAAAGTATATAATATATATTGAAATTCTCATAAAACATTCCTCAGTTTTTCTTTACTTTATTATAATAATAGCAATATTGTGTATATTGTTTACAATTCCTAATCTCGTGTTCTATATTGCAAATTTTAAAATGTTTTAACAAGTTGTTTTAATAATGACAGATTAAATTAATCTCACAGGACTAATTTAATCAGTCATGACGATAATTTGTTAAAACATCTTAAAATTTGTAATATAAAATTCATCAAGATCAAAAATTATTATAATAAAATAAAAGAGGAACGTACATGAAAATCTCTCTCTCTCTCTCTCTCTCTCTCTCTCTCTCTCTATATATATATATATATATATATTATTACTATTATTACTATTATACTGTTATTACATATTATTACTGAATTACATATTATATCTGAATTTACAGCATATCCCTAATAGTAACTCAATAATTATGAAATATAATAAAAAATATAATATTACAAAAATAACATGTTACCATCTTAATAAGATGGTGATATGTACTAAATCATAATTAGAAATGGAAATTAATTACAAATGAAAGATATCATGTAGACAGTCTGTATTTATCAGGCTAATATGCAAAATACCGTTAACTCGCTATTTTTTTTACTGTAAATAGATGTGCATTGTAGTTGTCGCCGGTAATACGATGTTTACGTTATGCACATCCATTTGCAAATTCCACGAATATTTATTGAAAACCGTTTTAATAAACAACTTTTTGTATTGCTTCCTATCATCAAATAATATTTGCCATTTTTGAGGTTGTTTCACTTGTTCGCTTTGTGAATATATGTTATTGGACTTGCCATTGAACATTTATAAATAATAATTGTCCGAGACAATTACGGTCAATCAATTGAATCAACACGATATCGATCGCGTAACAAGTAAATTAACTATAATCCAGAATTTGTATACGTAAAAAAAAACAAGAAACGGTAAGTAATATGTCAGCAAGATTAATTAGCTCCATATTACGTCGATTCCAGATAAATATATTTCATCACCGTAAATAAGCACATTAAAATCATTTAAGCAGATAATCGACAAATGAAAATGCCATATAAGTTGTAAATTACATCATTATTAAAGAATAGAGTTATATCTCTTGTTATGCTGCAACATTACACGTTTGCGTGACTTGTACTAATCTTATCGTACTTCAAAAATCTAAATTGCAAAAGTTGTTGTGTTTGTCTAGCGAAGTTATCTGAAGTACGTACAGACACTCTTGTTTTTGTGAAAAATACATACAAATTCTCGTCGTTAAAGCCAGCAGAATGCATAAACGTCGCCGTCATTCCTGCGAGAACTAACAATCTGTCGCGGTTCTACGAAAATGCGTCTTTCCTGAGGGAGAAAAAATATGGGAGAGTGGCTAGGGAAAAATTACGAGGGTGATGGTCACTGAGTCGGCAATACTCGTTAAGAAAGAAAAGGGAGCATGCCTGCGGTTGCACCGAGTTTTGATAAATTGTGCGTACATGTTAGCGAATGGTCGAATGATCAGTAATGATCAGTAATGAGTAACATATGGCATAGAAAAATCAGAAATTTACAATCTTTCTTGAATTTATGATTAAAATTGTCATAACAGATTTAGTTACAAAATTATTCAACAGTAGATATCTCTTCTAAATTAAGTTTTAAACACAAAACTATATACTCTTCCTTTAATTAATTTCAAGCAATCTTATAGTTTGGAATTTTAATAATTATAATTATATATTTTATAGTAAAAATAAAAGATAAAAACTGCGAATAGCTTCCAATGAAATGTTTACTTAAAAAAAGTCGAGATTAAATTTTTTAATTTAAATTTGTATAAAGAAAAGCAAAAATCATTAACTATATATTTTAGCACAACAATGATATTTATAAATATTTTTACAGAAAACAGAAAAAATGCTATCAATTTGTTATAATCTTTTTCTATTGAGATAATTATAAAGAATTATTTTATCCTTTTAAAATGTGTGAAAGTTATTCAAATAATCCATATGGACGAAAGACTTATTGCTATTAAAGGCGATCTAGGTATTCCTCGCATACCGTCGCTTACGTGCAAATACTGAAAGTTAGCGACCGCGATACGGAATCGTAGAGGCCAGAACTGTTTTCAGGTCCATGAACTGTCCAGCTGTCGGGAGTTTAAGGATGCCCCGGTGCGGTGCGATGCGGTCTCACCGCATCGGCCGTCCCAAGATCCCCAAGTCGGTATTGTTGTATACTGTATACCCGGATTATGGCGTAATGTGTGAACCGACACCTTGACTACCTCGATCTTCTTTAACCTCCGCGGAGAGACAATCCTCATTGTTCCTGCGACCGCGCTTCTCGAACCTTTCGATGCGACGAGAGAATCCCTTTTCCCGATCTAAGGGTATTCGCCCGTAGTAACTCATTTCCTCTTGTTAGCTGGGTCGCTTAAGCTCAGTTTCCGCCGGAAAGTGTTATCGATCTATGCCCGCAAGCCCTCGGAACTCTGACCGCGGCGTGCCGTCGTTGCTTGTATACATATACACACATTGTCTGAATACATATACTTGGAGTAATTAGCGCCAGATGATCGTTTTAAAGCTCTATAAACGACCAATAAATTCAAATCGCAAGTAGTGACAAGTAGACGAAAATTGCTGATGACCATATTTCGGAACATGATGCATGTCAGATTTTTAATCGCATATTTTATTTTATTTATAAAAATCGCAACTTTTAGTTAATGATATTTTATATTAACGCCTGACAATGCTTTTATTTTTTAAATACGATTAAACAAATGACCATGATAAAATGTCAATCGCGGGATGTGCATATGGGAAAATTAATGATAGATAAGTTTTTAATTGTGAACTTAGATGCAAATATGTTGAAATTTACATATGATTAGCTAAGAAAATCAATATTATTAGTATTAAACTTCTTAATTTAATCCGCATTTTTGTACAATATTGATTTTCTTAGCTTTAATAATATGTAAATTTCAACATATTTGCCAATCTAAGTTTTCAATGCTTTATTTAGGTAACAAACAATAGCTAGTCTATGAATGTAGAATCTGAATACGCCAGAATTGAACAAAACGAAATGAAATGAATATAAACGAATTGAATATGGTTGATGACTTCGAGTAGAACGAAAAAGAAATTCTTGTTTTACATACCGGCGTTCACGTTTCGTAGACAACAAAAGCGCAGGTAGTGCACGATATCAAGTGAGCATGCATTTTAGAAAACAGTATCGCGATCGATTATACGAATTGCGCCGGAAATATCCGCCGTCTAGATCCGGAAGACCCTTGTCAAAATATTAAACCTTTCTTCGGCTCGAGTTTCAAATAGCTTCACCGTCATAACGAATGCGATCTTCCTCGCGCGGGTAGATCGCAAGAAAGCAGAAGGACACAGTGAGAGGGTTAAACCGGCTGGTATCACTTTACAACGGCTTTCCACGACGCGCCCCTTCCCGCGAGGTTGCGTATATCTCCATTTATTTTTGTTCCATCTTTGAAATCATACACCCTTTATTATGCTGCCACGCGGAACTACCGGTGCGCGATATACTACGTACAGATATCTTATAAGAGTCTTGCTTTAAAGGCGTGAAGAAAAACAATAATAAAAGAATCAATGTTAAGGCAATACGCGGAAATCTTAAAAATTGTTTCTATGTTTTCAAGATGGTGTTCTATTATATTATCACAAAATTATTTTCACTATTTGCAATGTGCACTCCATTTCATTATCGCTGATCAAAAAATGTAAAAATTAACAAGATTTTTTTAAAAATTAGTAATAATAGAAAACTTTCATAAAATTTTTTAACAAAATACGTAGTGTATGTGTGTATGTGTATGTATGCGCGGGCGCGTGTGTTTACCATAATTGATATCGATATAGATACGGTATTTATTCAATTATCACCTGCAAACGTTATCTATCAAAGCTAAGTGATAGTTTCACATTATTGTAACTCAAAATAATATCAATTATACACACGCATTATAAACATTGATATTATAGTATTAATGATTATCATTACTAATACCGCAGTGGAATCATGCGTATGCAATGCATTGGAAATAACATATTGCACTATTCATCAAACACGCTAATCGTTAATGTCTATTAGTTGTTATTAATTAATAAATTGTATAAGTTAAAATTGTATAATAGATAGGAAATGATGAAACAAATAATGTGCGTGATACAAAAGTATAAATAATAATCAACTGTTTCTAATCATTTATATCTTTAAATAAAAAATCTATCTAGAAATTGTAACAATTATATAATTACACAATTCACATAATTACTATCAATAAAATACACACAAACACACACACACACACACATATTTATCAAAATAATATATCATATTTAAAAATATACAACATAAGTTAAATAAAATCAAAATTGAAAGACAAGAAAATAAAAATATAAATTCCAAAATATAATTATATACATTCTTATAGAAAAGTTATAGGAAAGTTACATATATATAATTTTTTCTATAAAAAGAAAATTTATAAAATTTTTAAATATGCGAAAAATAAATTATGTGTAAATAATTGTAAATAATAAAAATAAATAGATGTGTACTATTAAGTTAAATTTAAGTAAAATTAATGTGATTGATTAGATGTCAGATGAATGGTTTTCCCTTTTCTTGAATATCTTCTTTTGTCCCTTTGTAAAAACTAGTTTCTTAAACCGCGTATATGTGTGTGTGTGTGTGTGTGTGTATGTGTGTGTGTGCCTACCGTAATTACGCACACACATTCACGTGCAGGGTATCCCCGTAACGCGATATCGCAAAATGAGACTTCTGCGTTCTTTGTCAAACTTGTCCCAATATTTTGATTTCATTTATCTTCTATTGCACGGCTAAACGCTTCCGGCAGCATAATGGAATTTCCGCTTTCTTCCACGCGCTGGTAATTCAAGAGTAGACCGCTGTTTTCGTATACTCGCGAACCACTTACAATGGAAGCCAAAAAGATAAATAGGACTCTACAGTTGACTAAGAAAGAAGCGATTATTTAAATTTAATATCGACAGAAAAGAAAAATTCACCCAACTTTTGGAAAGATCGAATCCGAATAATGACGTTAAATAATTAAATTAAGCAGAATTATAATGATCACACTATTAAATATTGTAATAACAAGTATTTCTGCTAAAACATATTTTGTAAGATAATGTATAGCAACAAGAAAGATGAGTTTACAAAACGTATTCAACAGATTTTTCTCTGAAGTCGCATTTAACACGAATGCATTGTCGATGGATTTTATTAGAATGTCAAAAATTTCCATATAACCAAGATTCGATTACTACGCAATCAATTTCAACGCCCCTATGTTATACAATCGTATAATATTTATAACCAATAAATGCTCGTGTTATTAATGAAAAAATAATTAATTTTCGTGTAAATACACAATCTCTCGAAATATCGTACGAGTAAAAATCTACGCTAACAAATGTCGTTATCGGTGCTCGTATATGCATGTTATTTTTATTCAGTCTTGCTTTTTTTATTTTTACAGAAGGTGAAACGCATCGGCGCGAACTGATTACCTCGGCAAACAACGGTTTTGTGTTTTTATACCATGAGACTCGTGTCACCTCGTTTTCTTTTACACATTATTTTTTTCGAAGCTTTAAGTATTCCGAAGCAATTTCTCCTGGGTGTGATATAATACCCAAGGAAACAGGAAAAAGTAATGAACGTAACGCGTGCAGATGTAGTTAATAAATAACTTTATGTAGGCAGCCGCTGCCATTTGCGTCTTCGAGTCCCAGCCGCTTTAGATTAAACATGCGAAACTGCTCTTGGAAATGTCGGAGTATGTACGCGAGTGCGTGTAAACGTTCCATGTACGTGATACATCCAGGTAATGCTAACGACGCTGACGAGATGTAATATTATTTAATTGGAACATCATTGAGTTGAGTACAACCTTGACTTATATATGCTTCTCTCTCCGCCAACTACCTTCATCTACGAGAGTGTGCTTGTGTTCATGTTAATACACTCTACATGATAGCACTTGAATATAATATAGTATTGTTGAAAGTTGCCCGATATGCGGTAACACAAACTTTCGGGTAACATTCGAGTGGTAGCGTTAAGTTCTGCGACTGCGAGGTCGCGCTCGCTCTATGCTAGAATTGAATGGAGCTGTGTGTTATAGAAACCGAGCAATTAACCGTTTTCATTCAACTGGTGCCCGTTGCACTCTCTATAGTCTGAACAAAACAAGGTGACCACACTCGTAGGTCAGGTTCGCTTGGGTTCATCTAGACCACATCGTTGTCCGCCTGCTCGCACAGCTCGAATCGCTACAGGGAACAGTCTAATTCGTTGCAATCAGGAGAACCTTCGCTACTGTTTGCCCATCTTGTTGTACCTCTATTAGTTCCGCGTCAGAAAGCATGCTCACGTGATTTGTATCCACGATCTGCGGCTACATCTAATCTAGAAACGCATGATAAGTCTCGCATTCGAAGAAGAAACTCGTTTTTTCAAAAAAATCTTTGTACAACATGAAATTTATTTGTGTTTGTATTTGTTATCAAAAGAAACAGCAAAAGATGTATGAGAACTGCGTACAAACGCGTATCCAAGTTTTCTATCCCCGTAAATTGTTTTTAAAAGCGTAGTATCAAATTGATTTTACGAAGTTTTCAAATAAACTTTAAATAGTTTCTAAAATTAAATTGTAAAGACATTGAATTGGGAAAATTTGCTCATCACAGTTGCTAGATTTTAATTAAAATTTCATTAAAGTCGAATATAATAAAATTTTTTTTATGTTTATAATGCAAATGAAGAATACATCAAAATTTTTAATTTCCGAATTTTTTTTCCAATTTAATCAGATGTATATAAAATTCGGAATATGTATGTTTTCATTTCTCTTTTTTTTCAAATATTGATTATTAATCGTAATGAGTATTTTTTTTAAATCGTGCTATCAAGGTTCGAAAGTTACTCCTATAAAATACAAAAAGTTTTCTCAACTGTAATGCGATCGACGAACATTAGCGCAATTCGTGTGAGCGCCGGAATTCTCTCGTAAACTCTTAGCGCAAATGCAGTATTGTTTTACAGACTCTTCGAGCAAGGAACTTCCACCGACGCCATTTCTTCGCACGTCGAAGCTTAATGAGTCGTTATTACTTCTAATACTCAGTAACAGCGGACGATATCAAAGGAGCCAAATCGCGACTCTCACGCCAAAAGCTCGCGTTAAGAAAAGCGCGATCGACGAGAACTTTGGTCGTTACGCAAACTCGTGAAACAAAAGAAAGGAACAGCTCAGAGAACAGCTCAAGAAATTGCTCAGCCTAAACGAGCGCCGGCTCGAAAGCAAGTTGCGCTTGTCAGAACTTGTCGAGCATCGTGATCTCGTCGTAATTCATTTCGTCTTACGACCACCATTGATCTCTTCTAAAAGTTGAGCTGAAGAACCGATTAGCGATACTTTTTTACTCGCAGTCACGTTTACTTGCCTTAATATTAGCATTCGACTTTTTTTCGAGAAAGTTGAACTCTCGCACGATAAATCGCAGCAAAATTTAGTATAATATGTTGACAAAAAGTAAATAAAAAATATTTTCATATAACTTGAAATATAAATTTTGGTAAAATATTATAAAATAAATATTTAAGTGTATATTTTACTAAAAAAATTGATAAAAAAATCACAAACGCAGGATTAAAATATATTGTAGATATTGTAGAAGTTAGCAGTTAAATTTCTTTACTAAAGTAGTTATTCTTTTAGCTTTACGTTTGTAATTTTTTTATCAATTCTTTTTTAATAAAATATACAGTTAGATAAAGTATTAATCCTGATAAATGAGATATATAATAGTTTTTGTTTGGAACTCACTTTAAAATGCATCAATAGTTTTATTAATGTTTCCTTAAATGAGAAAAGTTTGCTTATTTTGTCACAGAATTTTCATAGCATGTAATATATAGTATGAAATAATATATGTATATAAGATATTATTATGGTTCGATTTTTTCCAATTAGAAAATATTTTATTTTTTCTATAAAGACATAAATGCAATGTATTAAAGGAACTTGATGACTCGTTCGAATTAATAACAAGTTATCGTTAATGAGGCGCAATTTACGTTTTCATTGTTGTAAGCTACTGAAGTCTTTGGAATTCCAGCATCCTAACGATAAGGATGAAGAAAGATGATTGAGTCGCACATGAAACAGTAAGTATTTTACTCGTGCACAGACGAGTATGCTCGGGGGGAGAAAAGTCCTCGAGAGTACTACACTGCGAACTGCATTCGGTGAAATTGGAATTTAAATTTATTGCCGCGTGCTTACGTTTACTGCCGTAGTTCGCCACTGAGCAGTATTTGTTTTACGACAATAATTTCACGAGATTTGGCTAAGATTATGACTCGCGATAATAACAATATACATCAGTGAAGAAAGGCAAGGCATTGCGGTAAATAGCATGCAGCGCGAGAAGTTACATAATTATCATTAAATGTACAGTGTAGCGAAATGAGGGGATTTCGCGAAAATTGTACTATAGAATGTTATTTCCCTTTGTTATCAGTTGAGATCTTTCAGCGTGCTCTTATATACGTAGAGTACAACTGATAAAATATTCGACATGCGTAGAAACAATTAACTTTAGAAATTGCAAAAGTGCTTGTAGAAATATTCTAAACGTAAAAAAATGAGAGACTAAAAATTGATTGCATTATAACGCGACATATAATGAGTAAATTTAATTATAGTTTTAATATAAAATACGTTATTTCTGTATTTTGAATTCCAAAAATAGAGATTGCATTTTAAATTAATTTCATAGTAAACTTTTCTATTTCAAAATATATTTTTTGTATTTCAAGCGGGATAATTCTTCGTGATAACCTGCATCTACTAATGATCATCGGGTAACAAATGAAACTAGGAATTAAGAAAAATGTTGGATAATCCAAAGAAATTTCGCGCATTTTTCCCGTAATGGAATATCCGCAGAGAATATTTTTTTCTAAGACATTCGGCCAAGACGTCACAAACGGATAAAAGAAGAGGGACTCGACGAAGAAGCAGTGAACTCGAGATCTGTGCAGTCGAGCGTTAGCCCGGAAAATCGACAGTTTCTTCTATTTGCCAGCTCGCGCTTTTAAGATCAAAGAATGAGGCTTTAATTAGTAAAAGAACAGCGACCTCGTTGCGCGAACGTCTCCCTGTTCTCACGTATATATATAGGGTGTCACGGGTTAATAGCGTCTTTCCTCAATAATGTTGTAAGAACAAGAGTTATGCGCAAGGATAATATAAACAGCTGAACTTTTCAGTACGTTAGAGAATGAATTAAAATTCTAAACTTACACATACACATATATGTTATACATATTAAAGTGTACGCAGTAACAAATTGTAGAACGATTAAAAATAACAGCATGGTTCGAACGGAATAAGAAACTAAAAATTTTTGTGCACATAAAATAAAAATAACTTTATTTCAACCTCCTATTTCCACTCCATTTTATTTTTTTACTGAAATCTTTTATTTCTAGAACAACGATCTCATTTGATATTTTGTTTAACTGAAGAGATTGCAAGAAAATTAAAATAACTAAACTATCACTATTTATGAATGTAAAAAATAAGTTTTAATGTTAAACGATTTTATTAAGTTATTTTATAAGCTTAAGTTAAAACTTAAATAAAAAGAAATGTGCTAAACTCGAAAGCAGTTTGGTAAAAATTCATACATAACATTCCAGAATTAGGAGCCAAAAATTTTTAGTTACTTAGAAACATGAGTCCGAAGTTCTCTCTTGAGTATACCTTGATAATACAATATTACTGAATCAATGGTAGTAGCTTTAATTACCTCACACGGTAAAACGCGCATATTACGTCTACATGTACTTGAAACATATATTTTGAAATGTCGAAATACGCTCATATAATTTAAACACTTTTATCAAATAATATCATGAGAAATGGATTATGATTGGAGACACCCAGTATATACACATAAAACAGAGCAGCGCTTTCGGTCGAGGGATTCTTAGGTCTTGAGGAAAGGGCGCCCGTATAATATCGTTTCTACATTCTTCGTCTTTCTCGTTCTCTTAAAACCTTAGCCAGTCCTATGAGAGCATTACAACTTGCCGCTTTGTACTCGCGACAGATTAACAATCGGAAGTTAATTTCTTAGCGAGTTCTACGTATATGTAGGCGACACTTTTTCCCGAGTGTAATCAGAATACAAAAACCACGCCCGCAAAAAAAAAACGAGCTGCTAATTTTCACCTGAATTTTTAATCTTCTCGAATATATCACGACTTTCTCAAATCCTCAAATAAAAGTCACATAAAAAAGCAATAATGTCTGTTAATTTGCCAAGATACAAAAATCATAAAACGTTAAAACTTTTGCGTAAATTTTTAATTCGCGAATTTATCATGACTCAATTTTTTCTTATAAAAAAATTTTTGCATAAAAAAGTAACAATATTAATTTGCCAAGTTATAAAAACTACATATGTAAAAAAGAAGCCACAATTTTTACGTAAATTTTTAATTTTATCGAATTTACCGTAACTCTCTCAAATCTTCTTATGGAAATCATACAGAAAGATAATAATGTGTGTTAATTCGTTAAAATATAAAAATCACACAAAAAAGAGTCGCTATTTTTACGTAAATTTTTAATTCTATCGAATTTACCATATTCTCAATTCTCAAATCTTTTTAATTTATCTTTAATTTTCCAATGTCAATTAATCGTTTCATATTACTACTATAATAACAACGTACAATAAAATCATCAGAGATAATCTTGCGAGTAATAAATACAATAATGAACTCACCAGACTCCGCGTCGTTCCTATCGCCGGCCATCATCGTTCGTCCAAGCCAAATTCCGTTCGATTATCACAGACGCACTCCTAAGATATGCGCACTGATATGATGCACTTCTGAAAGAGTCGCATCTGCTTATTAATTATTCATCGAGCAACTTTTTTAACAACGCGTCGCGATTCGTCCTGATTGAACATAGCCACACTTCGGGCCGTGGCAACGGAACATAATTCCTCGGATGGTCCCTCTGTGATCCCCAATTGCGATTCGAGTCAGAAAAAGCATCTCTCTCTCACGTATGTTCTAATTAACCCTTTGGCTACTGTTGGCGCCTATAGACGCTCAATTCACGCTGCTCGAAATGTATAAAAATATTAATATAAATTAATATAATTAATATAAATATAAATTAATATAAATGCAATTCAGGGTTTTGATTATTTCAATATACTTTCTCAGAAATGCACGCTGACGCAAAATTCCGCCGTTCTCGGTGTTGGTCGCAATTGACTTTCTGCTGTGGCCAAAGGGTTAATGCGTCGACACTCTCGTGTTTACGCGCGGCTAAATTGGCGGGAAAAACACGACTCGGCGATTTTTCCCGCGCAATTGCTCTTCCCGTGCGACACGTGACTCACGAATCCCGCTTAAAAGATGCGTTCCGAAATGAGTTCGATACTGAGAATACTATAAATCTATATCGCATATGTAATATAAATGTTTTCAGTACATTTCGAAATGCAACGAGGAATCTGTCGAGTAAGACAGCGATAATAATCGGAAAACCGTCCGAGTATCGCGAAACTCTCGGACGATACGAAACTCACAAATGGCGAACAATAATTCACGAGCTTTACGAAAGCGTCACTTCTCAGATCTACAACATCAACACGACATCAATATACGATACGCAATACTTACGTACGTAGCGTTCGTTCGAAACTCGTGCGTACGTGCTGTCCCGTTTCCCGCCACGCGCGGCTTCGCGACTCCTCGGGCGTCTCCGTTATTTCCGAGAGTTTCGAATCGTGCATCGGGACGCGCGCTCAACAAACAACGACGTGTCGTTCCCGCTCGAAGCAAATTTCGCTCCCGCGTAATGTTTACGCGTGGTGCGTGTCTCGGAGCGACGTGTTTATTGGGCAGCAAGCCGCGCCGTTTCGGAGACTCGAGACGTAGTTTGCGATCGGAGCGGATGCCTCGCTACCCTTGTATTTCGCGCTACCTCGCGGCGATTCGAACGTCGTTTCCGGTCGAGTTTCCTCGCATTTCTCGAGCGTCACGCGTAAACATTCGCTCGACACTTTCCTTTTTTTGCTATCGAGGATCTATCCCGTGTAAAATGCACGTCGGAAGCCGGAAAAGCGATCGAGCGAATGTCGTATTGTCAGATCGCGTGCGAAGCGCGTTCCGTTAACGATGGCGTCAGGCGATCTTTCCGTCGCTTCGATCGGTACCCGACGGCGCTCGCGGTTCGTACATAATTCACTTGTTAAAGGCGTAAACTGCGAAAATAAATGTCGGGAGTGAATCTGATTTCTCCGATCGATTCGTATCCGCGTTGAGTGTTTCTAGTGAATAAACTAGGAGTGCATCGGAGATCACACGGGAGAGGTTGCGCCGAGGAAAACGGTGAGTAAAACGTTGCAACGAGAGATCATATTTCTAATACAGAGCGTGTACACACGTATGAGAATATCTTTCTCTTGGCAAAAATTTACGAACGGAATTTTTGAAAATCTGAAATCTTGTGCGCGATTTAATGTTGTGTGACAGAAAATATATCATATCTGTGTAAATATCTTTTCAGTTGGATTAACAGTTGGGCAATCGGATAATCGAGCAGGATGATAACGGCGAAGAAAGTTGGTAAGTAACTTTATTAATTAATAAGAAAGGATTAATTAATAAGAAAGATTAATTAATAAGAAAGGACGCGGTGCGCAATACATTTTCACAATTGATTGAAAGTAAAGTATGTCATTTTCGTTATTGTTATTATTATTAGTTGTCGCTCTGTTTGCAATGTTGAATAAATGAGAATAAAAATATTCTCACTGAAAAAGTTATCTTGAATTTAAAACTGTGCTTTCAATAAAAAAGATAACGTACGTGAGAAAGATAATGAAAAATAGTACATCTGTTATTTTTGTAACAATATGTAAGGATTTTGCGTTGCATCCTTGTAAACAAAAAACAGGATCTTTCTCTAATAATCGTAAGCTGTGCGAAACGATGCAAGGCACTAAGAGGTTTACGATCATCAGACTCGAAGGGGTTAAAGAATTTAGATCGCACAGCGATGCGTTTTTCCGGTTCTCTTGGCGCGCAACGAGCAACGGGATTCTCCCCTATTTTATGCGCATAATAAACAGAATACGAGCCGCGCACACACGGGGAGTACGCGTCTTTATACGGGATGTCCCTGTATAGACCGGTCAAATATAGATTCTATTTTTGTGTGGCACCGACATAATAGTGGGTCAAGACGCGAGTCGCGTGGATAGAAGGAGATTCCTCCCATTGTACCGAACGGACGATGCGGAAGAAGGGGAGGGCGGAGAACGACAGGGCAGAACTCCAATATTCGGAATTTATAACCCCTCGTAACTCAGTCGGTTTCTACATCTAATACCAACCGCCTTTGCCGTAGCCACTGCTCGCGCTAAGTTCTCTCAGCGCGAACTCTTCAGAATAATTTCCACTTTATTATCGTCACCCCTTCTTGTTTCTGTACACAGCGAACATACGAACCGGTTCGAAGCTTTTTTTTACTTGTATCACGTGTGCGTACGCGGGTCTTTCAATATTTAAATTTACTCGAATTTTATTGTTAAGTTATTACTAGTTTAATCATATATTGTGTATGTTATTAAAATGCAAATTTTATTATTCTACATAATAGCCGAATAATATGATCAATTTAATTTACATATTATAGAATATTTTGAAATAAATCAGGTTTCTTGTTTTTAGTAAAATCTGATAATTAAAAATCTGAAGATTTAATAAAATTTGATTTATTATGCCTAACATGGTATTATCAGATCGATATTATATCAGATATAAAAGAAAGATAAATTATCAGATAGTTTAATAATTATGCATATCTTTACCGCTAATAAATTTTCATTATCTTTCTTCTGTATTTCTACATAATATTAATCTCATAATGCCCATGATAGGCACAGTAGAGACTTTATATTAAAATATTTTATTACACTCTACTGGAAATTTGACGAAATAATCAAAGACTTCCGCGGATCAGCTTTGTTTCATGAAACATCGCTGGAAAACACGGCGGCAAAGGTATCGATTTTGAATTTGTGTATAAGCGGCGCATCGATTCCTCCTCTTTCCTAGCCCGCGAGGTATTATACACCAATAAATTCGCGTAATCGCATATCTCAGGGCAATCGCGTAGTCGGAGAGGCGCTCTTGGAGAAAAATATAACTCCGTTGGGGATTCCCCGAGGCTCTATACATTCGCCTTCTTCTGCGCTTCCGCCTTCGAGGCCGCGGTTTCCGCACTTTCCCTCGTTTCCACCCCCAGCTCGCCTGCCGTATTTTAATGGCCAGTCGTAAAGCACAGGAAAATTAAAAATTCATATTGGCGAGAGAATTTAAGAGTCGTCCGCGCGTTTATGCTGTTTGCTCCGCTGCGTGCGGATATTTGCAACATAAACATAAAAATGTGGACAGAATTGTAGGTGATACTGTAGAATAAAATCTGGAATAGAACCTTAATTGTTCAATATTGTATAATATGTTCAATATTTCAATTCAAATTCAAATTTATTAAAATTCTATTTGATATACTGAAAAGTATTATTATTAATTATTAATGGTAAACGGCGCACTGATAAAAAGTCTGCATTTATATCGTATATTCGGCTATTATGTAGAATAATAAAATTTGCATTTTAATAACATACACAATATATGATTAAACTAGTAATAACTATTATAATTTTTAATTTTAATTTTAATTGACAGCGCATTTATGCGCGAATATGTCGTTTGAGTTATTTTCCTTAATCGAAGAATACAGTAAATTTTGCGCATAAATCGAGAATTAGAGATTTAATAATTATTATTTAATAATATTTATTATAAATAATAATTATTACAACAATCAAGAAACATTTAAGTAACTCTTTGTAACTATTCATTACTTTCAGTTTTTATATACCGAACATTATTCTTTATTTAATCCTTTTTCTCTCAGTAATTTTTTTAAATCGATTTAACAATAAAGAAATAAAAGAACTTCTCGCCACGTGATTAACGGAAATATATCTCTTTTCCTCTTTTCCTCTTTTCTCTTTACGATGTTCTCGCGTTTCATCCGTTTTTTCCGCGCCATGGCCGGCATCGCGCAAACCGGAAATATTATACCGGAAGGCTGATCCGGTGCAAGAAGAAATATACGCCAAGTCTCAATGCAGCCACGGAGATGTTTCTCTCGCGGCTTTCATGCTTTTCATGTTTCTGTCTCGGCCATCCCGCGCCATCCACCTCGCTTCTCCTTCCGTGCCTTTAAACCTTCAGTTTCGGTATATTCTGCGCCGGATGACGTTCCTCACGCAGCGCATGGCATTTTGTTAAGGGAATTAAAACGGCAAACACCTGCGGCGAAATGAATCTGCAAACGTAAGCGAAAGTAATTTAGGAACAATTGTAGAAAACCGCTTTGGTCATTTTTGAGAAACAGTAGAGTTGAGAAGTAATTAGAAACTCCATGGGAAAATCCTTTATAAAGACATGTTTACTGAAAGATGACGATGTGCGAACCATCAGCTTAATTATAATAGGATTATGACTCATGAAAGATCTACTTTTTCAACCTTTTCAATTTTTGTATGCGTATTTATTATTTAGAGATTTGTAAACTACAAGATGTCACTTTTATTTAAATATTTGAATACCTTTTATATAATATAAATAAATTTTAATTATTCTTTTCTTTTATGTAAAAAAAATGTTTGAAAGTAAAGAGGGATGTAAATTAATTATTAAAATAAAAATTATTAAAATAAAATGTATAAAAATAATATGAAAATAAAAAACTGGAGGATACTAGAGAAGCATATTTGCATACTTTTGCGAGATACAGTGCTAGTTCTACCGTTCGAAACTTCGGTCAGAGAGTTTGTTATCGTTGGTGCTTAATTATCGGCTGGGACTAAACCGACTTTGGCCCTCGCGATCCTCCACGTCCCTACCGCGAAATCCGGGATTTTGTGCGTCCGTACCGCAGCAATAACAATAATATCCCTTTGGCTGTTACGTGAAATCCCCTGCTGCAACTGTGATGTATCTGGCAAACGTCAGCCTTGCGTGCTGTTATTGTTGGTACTTAAGACTTATCGCGGGTGTCTGGAGAAGGATCATCCTACGTCCTCTCCATCGTCAAATGGACGAATAATCAATGCTTTGTCGAATGCATTGTTCTGTTGAATAATTTAAACTCAACAATATATGAAAATTTAGATATTCATTTCATCAAGTATAAACATACAAAATATGAATGTATAATATAAATATAAAAAACATTTCTTTCTTTGTTTTTGTCTTTCTTTAATAATTGTTTGCGTTATAAAAGCTTAATTCTCTGAAATATTATACTTTTAGTATTAATTTCTTTAAGCTTTTCCGCCTTTAAAGTTTTCAAAATTTGATTGACCTAAAGATCTTGATATAATTTCTCTGATAGACAAGAGAAGGACATTTGAATATCGAAGGAATATTCTAATATTATACTTATAAAAAGTAATATTATAGTTTTTCGTGAAAGTTTCTTTCAAGTTTGCAAAGTCTTCTGATTCTTATCTCAACTATAGAAAAATAAAATCCCCATTATATAGCATTTATTTGTCAAGAAAATCTTTTAATTTGTTTGGGCATTATTTGCTTTTACATGTAATATATGTTACTAATTGCACGTTTACTCCGTTATATTTATTGTATTATTTTCTATTAAATAGAAAACGGACAATCTTTGACATTATTACAACAACATGTGTCTATATATATAAAAAAGGATTAATTTATATGTAAAAGCAATTGATGCATATAATATATAAGCACATAAATCACAATTCTTTGTTCGTTCATTAGTTGAAGTCATTATTATCATAGATATGACATTCAACACGAATAATGCAATCAGAAGCTTGCCAGTTATTTGCTCCTAATCATTTTAATTGACGACTGATGAAAAATGCGAGATCGTATTTGAATTTAGATTTAGAGTATCATAGAATAATATGAAATTGATGCAAGCAGTATAAAATTTTCGCGTTACACAAATGCGCAACCTATTTCCTTTTCTCATCGCAGATGGTGAAAGATGAATAATAGATGATCGATAGAATTCTATGCAGCGTGAGTGGCACATTAGACGAGAAAATACATCCGATATTTTAGCGTTATATACATTGCCTATCAATTCGAGTATAACTTTTACTAAAAATTCAGCGAAGCTTTTTAGTTACGATATTAGAATTACATTAAAAACTTTATTACATTAAAAATACAAATTAAATATTTTGAAAGATATTTAAATATATAAAAGAACGTAACATTTTTTTAAATAAAATATTTGGTACAATTTTTTATGTCTTATTTTTACAATACTTTGATAGTACATTAGAAAAAATTAAATTTTGTGTTATTTATTATTGATTTTTTACTCAGCTGATGTTACTTTTTCTTATGTGTTTTAAATACGTATATCATTTGATATTGACAAATTGATTATTAATAGCAAATTCTATTATATACTAATTACGTGTGTGTGCGTACGAAAAAAACATTGATTCACGATATAATTACGTTAAATGTAATCAAAATATATAATGAATTAAATAGAATTAAAGGTTAATCACGCAATTAATGTGTAAATTTTAAATCCTATTATAATTGGAATTAACGTCAGCATTTTGTACACGAAAATCGTATACTTTTTCATTGACAGGCCGGCGAGTTATGACGCCAATATAGACATGCACCAGTAACCAGCAGTTTTTAAGCTATCAGAGCATCATGCCGCATTCGCGGTTATTTTTTTGGTCCATGTATCGCGTATCTATCCAACAAAAATACATAGCGTGTCAGCGGTCGTTTTGGTGCGTACAGCTTGCCTCTATTAACAAGCTGTCCCTAATTTAGTCACCATTCGTCAAAAAACAGAGTAAATTTCTGAGTTCGTTTGGTATCTATTGCGTTATTTTAAATGAGTGTTTCCCAATATGAGTAAAAAAACAAAGAAGTCTTTGGAATTTACGAAAAATTACACGAAACAATTATTGCTGTAGTTTTTATTTAAAATGAAAATTTTTATATTTAAAAAGTTTATATATTTTGAATTTATTAATATCATTTGATCAACAAGAGCAATATTTATATTTATTATATTGTATTATATTGTATTTATATTTATATAGGCATTATATACATATTAATTTAGATGTGAATTTTAATCCTTTTCTTCATTTGAGAATCACTGCTTTAAATGAAAGATCTCTCGAGGGAAAGCTTAGGAAGTCGTACTTATTTTGAGGAGGCGCGTTTGAAGAATCGCTTCAGAGTTAATTTTATCTGGTAAGATGTTTGGACAGCGAGAGAATTGGGTTTTGAGAGAAAAGATAGAGTTTGGGCGTTAAGCACTTCCCATAAAACCGGTCGAAGGATCAACGATGTGAGTTTTTGTTTTTCTAAGAAAAGGGAGCATCCCTTTTTTCCTAAGTGAAATCGTTTCGACTTATACTGGTAGCATTCACGGTAACTAATAATGGTCGTGTCAATAATAACGCATTAGATACAGAGGATTTTACATTTTATTAGATTTTTTTATAAGATATTTTATAAGAAACTATAATTAAAACATTGAGGTGAAGAAAAGAAAATTATAATTAAAATTAATAAACTTAATGTTTTTATTCCCCTTGTTATTAATCTTAGAAACAAATTTAATTTTTTTATAGAGATACATATTCTTGAATCCGTTTCTATGGCTTTTTAAAATCTCTCTAAAATATGCAATTGATAATTAATCAAAAACAGATTTTACGCTGCATGCAATGAAATAATATATAAAAATTAATATTTTATTAATTGACTCTCTCTCTCATATTACATTACATTTTAAATGGAAATTAAATATTATGCAAACTTTTTTTTTATTATAGAGATGTTCTTAATTTATATATTTATATATTTATATATTTATTTTATATATATTTTTTATATATATTTATATATTTATATAATTTATATATTTTACGAGCTAATGCTCTTAAAATTATGTACACATTAAAAATCAGTATCTTATTCATAGTCTTGAAGACATTTGCGAAATTTGAGAAGACCTTTTACAGCAGTTCGTAACATATGCGTAATATATTAAAGCATTAATGTCATGTTAACTTAATATATATAATATATTTACATATATGTAAATGTATGATACATAATTTTTATATCGTCCGATATTCATAAAACGTCTTACCATAAATATTGTTATCTCGATTGCTTTTACATATATAAAAGAAATGACAAGACAAAATTGTATCGCTAAGGGAAAAGATGTAATAATAAAAAAAAAAATTATATATCTAACGATTGAATCTTCGAAATGCCAGACATTAATTTTCATATGTGCAGAACCGCATGCAGTGTTCTGCAAATGCTCAATTATTTTTAATATTATTATCGTGGCTAACGACATTCGCTGGGACGAAGCTGTCATCCCATAATTACAATTCCTGTAGTCGTTTTTGCTAACGATATTCGGTATTCCGTTTAACGAGCGAGGCGATATTTTCTGGCGCACGCCGACAATAAATGAGTTCGCGATAAAGAACTGCCCTCATTCGACGAGGGACGCTTCCTAAATAGTATTTCCATCCCGTTGGCCGATACATCGGCCGAGATATAAGTGCATTTTGCATTGAAGCGCGCACGCGAGAGAGGGAGAGAGAATCTTCCACGCGATTTGCATGCGAGCTACGTGCCGGCGATACGTCCGATAGATAGCTCACGTACTTCTTCGAGAGACGGTCGATTAACCTGGAAATTACGAAAAAATGCAAAAAGTAGAGAAAAGGGATGGCCGTGTCGCCGTGTTGTTGTTTCGTTCGAAATCACCTCCGAACACGGTATACAGAGACAGCAGAGCAGCGGTGCGTAAGCTGTCATTATAAAGCCATTTAGCTTGCACCGGCCGGCGTAAAAATGCGTCAAATGCTATCCCTAGTATTCATGAGATCTTGGTTAATGTATTCGGATTGTTAGAACAAGACGGCCAGCGCGATACTTTGCGTTGCAGTTCTCAAAACCGCCGGCGATTGTCTTTTAACCGGTAATCAAGTTTCAGAAAAGAAGATATGATTTACTTTAGTGTCGAATATGAATAAATATGATTTTTTTTTTAATTTTTATTCTCAAATTATTAGGAACGTCTGATGGCAAAGGAAATGATTGTTCTCGAGAAATAATTTTTTATAGTCAAATATTCTCACACATATGGTTGCAATTAATTATTATGATTATTATATATCTATTATTCTTATGCATTATTACTATTTGTTAAGGAGTTTATAAATTTCTGCTATTAGTTTTAAAAAATTTTACGAAAGAAATTTGCAAATTATTACGACTAATTATTCACTATCCAGCTTATTTAAGAGAAATATGTATGCGTGCTGTCATAAACCACTACGTTGAGCATCGCTCATAGAGTAAAGGGGTTAAAGACCCCCGCCCTTTACTCTTCTCTCTTCGAAGTGACTATTAGAAGAACGCTTATCCCGCGGCGTCGCAAGCGTCGAGTCGCGTGCTTCTCTTGGCTCTATATTTAACCGCGCGCTTTAATTTCGCATTCGAGACCGCCGGCTAACTGTAATTATAAACTTTACGCCGGTGCCGAGTCCTCGACCGCAGCCTTCTGCCGTGAACTAGACCCTTCCTCTCTGAACCACCGAGTAGATCTCTAAGCATCTTACTTTAATATTAGGTCGATGCATATGAGATGACGGTTTTACAGCAATGAGATCTGTAATTTTGCGTTAATTGAATATTTAAAGGAGATACTTTTATTTATATTACTTAACTTTTTTCAACAGAAAATTGATATCCTTCTCTTATTTTAATAATAGGTATTTAAAAGCCATTAAAAATTAAAATTATCGGAAATTAACAAAATATTTTTGAACTATTATATTGATTTTACGTTTGATTTAACGTTGATATTGTCAATATAATTGTTTGCAATATTGAATTACATTACATTACAGTCTCTTTTTGTRATGCAATCTATTACATCAAATATTATAAAATTTTCAAACAATATTAATTAAGTTTCTTATTTTATTCAATTCATTTATATCTGTGAAGAACTATAATTTTACAAATATATAATTTACTGCGATAAAAATTTAAAAAATTTTTAAGAGAATAAAGCGTAGCTTTGTGAGAAACTCATTATTTTAACGTACTATTTATAATAATAAATTTTACAAGATTTACTTTATAAAAATATTGTATAAGTTTCAAACTCTCAAATTTTTTCTTAATTATTACATTACATTATTATATTACATTAGATATATTAATTTAATATTTTTCGAAGTGATAGCAAAGTTGACTATAAATCATAGTGATATGCATTTTGTGTGTGTGTGTGTGTGTGTGTTTCCAACAGATTTGTACCATAGATTGTACTTAGACTATCATATATTTACGTGACTTATCTACATATTTTGTTGATATTTACACTGAGATTTCTTCTCACGTAGCTTCTAAAGAAAGCATAAAGTATAAGACTATATAATACAAACTTTTTCTTTATTCTGCTTGCTCTTATGATTATGATTTGCACGGATTTTATTCATCATATCGATCGGTTTACTGTTATATATATTTACAATTGCATTTTATGTTGCTGTCGTATGCTTGTATTTTTCATTCTTGTATCTTTAGTTAACAGAAACAGCTATTTATGTTCAACATTTCGCCGGCGGAATGTCAAATGTCAAAGATTTAAGATGCGATCGATCGTAAATTTCCCAGCGGACCGGAGACGAGAAGACAACTAAAGTGGACAGAGCACTCCACCAGTATCGATAGTCCGTTACCTCGAATATCGATGTACTCTTGGAGTTGGCCGGATACCTCGCGATACTAGTCGGCGGAAATAATGATTTATGGAACGGTGTGTTTATTTTAAACTGGCCGTCGTGCCTATCGGTTTGCAGTAGTCGAACAATATTCAATGTCGATCGGACAAGACACGAAGCGTCCACGCAGAGTGAAACGGATGAATCGCTCTCGGTGAGAGCGATTTGTCAACGTCTCGGCTAAACTGCTACATAATACGAGCTACACGAAGATTTCATCTCGCATTTCCTCTCGCGCTCATCGACTTCGCGTTTTTTCGCGCTTCGTGATCCTACAACATCTCGAGAACTAAGTGTCTCTGTCTGCTTAGGACGTAATTAATGAATGACAACTCGCAGTTTTGCGCGGTAGGAGAACCCGCGTTTTCCATTGCAGCTTCTATTACATGAGTTTGTATTTATTACATGCTTCTGCAATCGCTAATGCGAATTTGATAGCATCTTGCGACATTAATTTTTCTATTTTGATTATTTTCTCTCAAAGGACAAATAATTAAACTGATTAGTAAAGGAATTATTGCATAATGATATAAAGATGTTTATTTAAATATTAATTATTAAATATGATTTATTTAAAATATGAAGTATATAAAATTATTTTGCAAAAGAAATCAACAAAAAGTTTTGAAAGCTTTCTTATCTAATCGTTCGATAACGTTGATATTATTTCACACATAAAATAATCATTGCGTAGCAAGCGAAAGCAATTACCGTAAAAATGTATCGTTTAACGTATCCTATCGCGTAAATGTGTCCTAGCAGTCGTTTATAGCAAACTTCTTGTTTTAACCACACATATTAATAATTAACGCGGCACTTGGTATAAACGTCCCAGTCTGCGGCGCGCAAGTTACAGGCGAGGATGCAGAAGCTATACAATTATTATCAAAGTTGGTAACGAGTTCGCGGTGACAAAACGCATTGTCAGAAACATCGTCGCGACCCGCGCACGTTTTTCACCGAAACGAACTTCATTTAATTACGAGTAAAGTAGTTTTTGTTGCGCGAAGTAAGAGAAAAAGAGATAGAGAAAAGCAGAGGAAGAGAGAGAGAGAGAAAGAGAAAGAAAAAGAGAGAGAGATTCGCTCTTTGGCGCCTGTCTCCGCGCGAGAAAACCGAGAATTTTGCCGTTTAATTATCCTGGGTCCTGGTGTGTTCAAAGGACGCATTCTCCCTCACTGTTGCACGTCCCGAATTGCAGCGTGCATTTAGTCGCTTCTAGACGACAGCAAATTTATCGCTTGATTTGAAATGCACCCACCGCACTTGCACACGCTCCAATGGCCATTTACGAATCTAGTACACGCGTGCAACAGTGAATATTACACGCGCGCGAACGCGAGCGCGATACGTTAGGCCAAATGAATTTCTAACGTTGCTGCGGGCTTGAATTCGTTCGAAGTGAACACATAGCCGCGTACAGTTTAGTTAGCTCACATGGAAATGGTCATTTATTTAGCGTAGAAATGTTGAATCATAGTAAAGAGACTCGAACCGTACGCTCGTACGCGTTTTGTGCTCGCCCCGTACAGTTTTACATTAAACGCAAATTGAATTTTATATTGGAAAGGGGGACTTTTCTATATCAAAAAAGATTCTTTCGTAAATTTCCACATGCTTCCAGATGTTTTAGAAATAGTTTGGAAATTCTTAAATATAAAAACTGAGAGAATTTGTTAGCTAACTGTAAGTGTAGATATATAAAACATTTATTACGAGAAAAATTATTTTCTTAGAATAGTAATAAATTATTTTTCTCCGCTAATAAAATCTATATTAGCTTGAAATATAATAATGAATTATATTATTGATTAACATTGCTATAATTATGATAGAAATTAACACTAAACTAATATTGTTAATTGATAGAAATAATTTCGGTTATAATATTAACCGAATTTTTTTTTAACATAGACTTTTATCACGTCACAAGCTTGTAGAGAAATAATATTAACTTTTTAACTTACTGTTTAGAAATATTCTCGATTACACGGATGATGCTGCGCGCGAGTCTCAATGTTTCAAGTAACTACAATCGTTATCGTCCTTTGTCTAGCGAGGCCTGTGCTCAAAGTTTCTCAGCCATTTGCGTGTGTAATCCTAAATGTTGTTTACGTAACGATTATTTCGGTGCGCAAAACTTGCAGCAGTCCAGCTCGAAACTTTGCTACATTGAATTAGACGGCAGCGTTCAGATTCGCGATTAGTGCAGATGGCAAGCGTGAAACTTCACGTAGTCGAGATTCCCATGTTGTAGCCATGTACCGTTACGATGCGGCTTTTCAGGTTTCGACAGCTTATAAATTGGGATAATGGCACACTCTACGCGGCTGTCTGTGATAATGTACAGTGAAGGCCTCTGCCTATCCATCTAGATAGCCTATTGAAAACTTAATTGTAATACACACTGTTAATTGTTTGATTAAAAAGAAAAGATTCGCAAAAAGCGTCTAAATGAATCTTGTTGTTTAAATAATGCAAAAGAAAAAATGTCTAAAAAAGATCATGCTTTTAAACATATCCTAATTTAATCTTTAAAATTTTTTAAGCTATTATATCAAATTGTTGACTACAGAAGTTTAACAGCTTTAAATAATTTAGATTATTTTAGAGAGATTAATAATCTCAGAAAAGATGTCTATAAATATAAAGCAGAAAATAGCTATAAATACTTTATTAAGAAAGTTAGGAGATGCATAAATGCAAATTTCAGAGTATAGTTGATCCAAGTAGAAAACAGCCACGTGTTTCGGACACGCGATAGTTCATATTATGATCTATAATTCCCTTTGCCAAAGTTTCATTATTTTTCATTCGCGAAAGGATCGTTCCTACGTCCGAAGAAGAAAGTAATTTATTATTTCCGCGACGGTTGTATGGGTGGAAGTAAACCTATTCATATCTTATTGAATCGAAGGCAGTAAGTCTAGACCCGAGCCGGAAGAAACTTTTCGGAGCATTGTGGAAAGCTTTTAACGCAGATAGACGTTAAACGAAAATCCATGTATCAAAAAAGATGTGCTCGATTCTCAAAAGCCTATCATTTAAAGCGGCATATCGAGAACACAAAAATATTTGGAAAATTTATACGGATTACATAAGTTTTTTTGTTTTGGACACGTATATTTACCTTTATATTATGCATAAAAAGAAAAGAAATATTGATTGTTTTTTTTTTACATAAATCTTACACGTATTAATCATTGTCAGCTAATGAAAAGCGTAGAATGCGGCATTAAATGATCAGCATTATATAACCGTGTAACCATCTGGTAACCTTAATTGGATCGGAGTTACACTGGAGAAACGCATTATAACAACCGGTCTCTTTCTCTCTCTCTCTTTCCTTTACCCTCTTTCACTTACTTTCTCTCTCTCAGAAGGTCGACACCTCGGTATATGCCGGTTGTTATCTGGGTAGAAACAACAAGCCACACATTTCGGTCTCCGAGTAATCAGACTAACATGAGATGCGCCCAGCCGCTAACTAAATTCCGAACTCTAAAGTCTGCCGCAAGTTAGCCCGACGTAGTGTCAGCGAGAGTGTAGAAGGCGAGCCCACGGTAGCAAGAGCACACCTAAGACTCCGCTTGTGTACCTGCCAATTGTGAGCGTGTGGGTTGAGCCGAAATGCCGTTGGATCCCGTGAGATTTAACCGCAACGCTAAGATAGCATTCAGCGCGAGAACTCCCGGGCTCTTATTTTAATTACCCCGTCTTTCTGTATTACGTGAAGGATACGTCACCGAGGAGACAGAGCGCGGTAATACGTTCTCCACGCGGATCAAGAGCAGTATCTTTACACGCGGTGGCGTATTCCTCGTTTAGAAGTGAATTTGATTACGGATAAGCTAAAGCACTTTCTCCTAAATCGTGATTTTTGGACATGAGTTTTTTCATTCTAGCTTAAATTTACAAAATTCTGATGCGTACCTCCAATTTGCTTTATGTAGGTGTAATTTTAGATAAATTAAATTATTTTTAATATATTAATTATGAGATAATATTTCTTATGATATAATAATAATGACATTATATATAATATATAATACATAAAGTGCAAACAATTTTCGTTTTTAATATTAAATTTTCAAACATGGTATTTTCTATTACTAGCATAAATTGCTTTAATGCTTTAAATTTTGTTCGATTAAGTACAATCTATGTGTGTACGATTTATACGAGACATCTAATTAGTGCTCAAAGCATCGAGGATGCAGCGGTAGGATCGCCCATGGCTATTAATTAACTCTGGGGACGAAAACTTTGCTGGAGATTAATTTATCGACTAACTCGTCGCATTAAGAAATCCCCGGTCACCAATCGCAGATAATCACTGCGGGATTTAGAGCCATCGCGCTTCACCTCGGAAGCTGCTGGACGATCTTTATTGACACATTCGTGGTAATCCCTCTAATGACCTGTGCGCAATTCTCTTTCATCCGTGAACTCGGGATATCAACTTTGAAAATCTGAAATTATTTATCTTGCGAGTTAGTTTTTATATCCAAGGATACTTTAAAATGAATTTAATTTATTTCCTTTTTGCGTTTTTTTAATGATGTAATTACTTTGTTTTGTACGTGGTTTTTGAAAACAATTTTTAATAAAGAGATTGACAATTGTACAAAAATATTTATGTGATAAAAAATCTTCTTGTAAAATTGTTGAATCTCCTTGTTAAATTTTGTTGATTGTGCATGCCAAATCTTAATTACAACCGGAATATAATTCTTTATTATAAGAATAATAATTTTAAAATAATTGTCATTAATATTAGTAATTGTTTATTAAATTTTATTTTTATTGATTATCTCTGCGATTAGATATTTATTCCAATAATTATTATTTTATTTATTGGCCACCGATATATAGCCTATGAAATATCTGACGAAAAACGATGATAGTGATAACATTTCGCGGCTATTATAAATTGTTATATGAGTATTACCACTTCGTTCGTATTATCAATTCGTTTATTATACGGCTCGGTAGAATGATAGGTCGAGGCTGTACAATGTAACAGATACTGCAAACCGCAGATGAACGTCGCGCTAATATGACTGTCATTTGAGGGATACGCGCGAACGCTGCTCTCGACAATTCCGCAAAGCGTCCCGCTGACACGGCGTGTTCGTCGCCGTTCATTATTATGCATACCGTGTCGGTATAAATATTTCCATTTTGGCAAGAATCGCCGAACGTCGGCATTTTTTCACAATTAAACTGACTCGTGAAGGATATACCATCACATCGTCAGAAAAACTAGGCAGTACTCCGAAAATTATTGGTGTCCATAGATTAAAATTTAGAAGACCAGTCAGCAGACCATCTCTCCTCTTTATATTTGCATTGATTTTTATCGTTCTTTTTGTTAAAGGGCAAACAAGACTCTTCCTGTAATATTAAACTCTAAATTGCGGCATGCTACTGAACTATTCTTAAAAATTATTAGCTAATAAATTAAATATACAGCAATTATATGAATTTATATTATACATTTATTATTTTCATGTATATCAAAGCAAATCAACAATAAATAGTATCTTAAAATTTTGTCAGTGACGCAAAGATGTAAATACTACATATGTATGCATATTTATGTCATTTGTAACACAATGATTAAAATCCACACTCAATTACCGATTTAAACATTGACGGTAATACATTTTCATGCTCTCTTAACAAGCTCTTATTATTATGGTGAAAAGATCCCAACACCAGGTGAGAATCGATAGGTCGATTGCGTGCCGTCAATATAAAGGGCGTCACGGCTCGGCGATTAATTATCCCGCCGCTTTCGCCCGTAAATTCTTTTCTACGCGGCGTATTATCGTCATTTGAACGAAACCAGCCGTACATAGCCCTGTAATTGCGAGCCTCCTCTCCAGCGTTCTTTCTCATCGGTAATTCCTCCATTCTACGTTCCATTTGACGGTCTCTACAACGAGATGTCAGATAACGTCCGTTTTCTTGCAATACGGATAGAAAGAGGAAAAGAAAGAGGAAAAAGGATTGAGATGACTAACAGTCGATTTTTTCATTTTCTTGTGCGACATAGACAAAAAGAGGAAAAGAAAGAAGGAAAAAGATTGAGATGACTAACGATCGATGGTTTGCTAGCGCATAAAAAATACGTCGACTAATTCGACATTTTAATTTGAGCAATGCGGAAGGAGTTTTTTTCTGCACTACGCCGTGCTAATTGTCGAGGGTGACTCACAAGGAAAATTGAAGAACGATCGCCCGAAGCGGTCAATTCAAAGGAAATGAGCTCAAGGAGAGGAAAGGAGAATTTAAAGATTGGAGCCTTCTTTCCGATCTTGAATCGTCACGCTGCGCGAGGTAATACCTTTGACTGACCATTCGACTGCGAAGAAATGAAACGATTACGGATTACAAAGAAGTTGAAATCTCGAGATGACAGACGCGCGACGCATTAATGTACTAGTTGTATCTTCATGTGAGCAATTAAGTGACTTTTCAAATCCTTTTTCCCTTTCTTCATTTCTTTTTTTTTTCTCTACAAAATTCGGATCTACATCCTTTTTTCTCAATCTTTTATTTCTATTTCCGGGTGCAATGCATTATGTATAGCGCAAAGCTCTGTTGATATATACGACATTTAGAATCGCGCAAACAATGTTCACTCTCGGGAGAGCACGTTTCGATCAGAGATCGAGAAAAGCCCCGATACACTATCGGCGCATGGGAGCGCGCAGAGTGGGATTTGCACAATGGACAGAGAACGGTATCTTTGTTGGACGATTCTGATTGGACTGCTAGAGTCCCGTGCTTATGTTAGTTATGCCGGCGCATTCAGCCGGCGGACAGAACCGCTTTGTTGGCACTGGCGTATCACACTGTAACGAGACCCCCGTATCGACGATTCTATTCTCCGGATCTCTCTGTCTCCCTTTCCTTCTCTCGTTCCTATGATCGCGAATCCGCCGTAGTCGTCGCCGAACGACGACCTACCTACCTACCGACGATTACTGTCTACCTTTGTGTCTGCGAATCTGACGGCGTTATACATCGAGAAGTTTTCCCGATCCCTCGAGGAAGTTTATGGATAATGGAGTTAAACCCGCAATGTATGTATATACCGCCGTGTAACGCGCCAGAAAGAGCCGGCTTGACGTTATCTTTTTCGAGATATATAATAAGAATCATCGAGTTTATAAGAGTTACTCGTTTATCTAGATATCGCGAAATTTGATTATCTTGCTACGAATATTTTGAGACTTACACAGATTATGCATGGAAAGAACGATGCTGAATTATCTAAAAATTTACCTAGATACAGATCTAAAAATAATTTTGTTAAATTATAAAAATAATTGTCTAGAACGATTAAGTATAGCAAGCAAAAAGTTTTGATATTCTAGCAACCAATTTGAGCGTTCTATAACATAATTATTTTGTCGAGCCAACAAAATTATTTTTAGATTTGTATTTAGCTAAATTTTTAGATAGTTTAGCAAAATTATTTTTTTCGTGTGCTGTTCTAATGATATAATAATCACGTTATTTTAAGATTCGTATTTTAAGATACATGGAGTTATGTATCACCAATCGCAAAGAAACATCTCTAAACTTCTATTATCATCTAAAAGGTTTTTTCATTGTTGTTAATAATTTTATTATTAATGAATATTATAGCATATAGTTTTCATTTTTTGTTTGATTTCAATTTTATTTTGAGCACTAAATTTCAATTCTCATTCAAATTATTCTCATAATTATTCAGTTATTCTTATACAAGTCAGATTCTATTTGACATATGACATGTCAAATTGCAAATTCGGAATCCCTAATTTCCTGCATGTATGTCTCAGACAGAAACTATCTCTTGCAGTACGAAGCTGCGTTTGAATCATTATCGTGCAACTCCGAAGTCGCCAACAGAAAGCCCGCTGAGCAAACGCATTCATCTTACGTAGACCATGACAAGGGACGCGACATCAGTTTTATTGTATCGCCGTATTTGCTCACTCGCGTCGCGTATGAATGCAAATTTGCTTCATTAAGGTATCGGGGATGCAACGTGAATCGAATAAGTTCGCGTCTGTGGCATGGCGGAATGCGCCAATTAAGACGGAGCCTACCGCGCGAAAAATGTAAAAGGAGAACACCGAAAGAACATTGTCGTTTTCGTTTTATGCCCCGTCAGATTGATAACGTTGAAACACGAACACGAATCTTCGGTTTGGACATGCGCTTTGGTTCGTGCAATGACAGAAAGAGAAAGAGAAATTCTTCATATGATACTTTTAGAAGAAGTAAAGCAGAAGATGGTTATGACTTATAATTTTTTGAAATATTAATATTTTTTTAAATATTATTTTTAATATATTTTAAATAATTATAATAATAATAATTATTAGTGTTTTAATATTAATAATAATTATTTTTTGTATTTTAGTATTTTAATATTTTATTATATTTTATTATTTTTAATATTTTAATATTATTTTTAGTAGATATAATTTTTTTATTGGAATCATAAAATATCTCGATCAAAAAAAAATTTTTTAGTTGATTGTTTTGTTTAAACATTTTGAATATAGAAGTTACTTAATTTTAGGATATTATCTATGTTTCATGAGTGTCAATTGGTAACGAAATTTTATTTTTTAAATAATATCTGTGAATGAATTTAATATTTAGAGTTTAATAATTTAATTATTTGGCAATAAAAAGTTATAATGTTGATATTAGTAATAATTTTTTAAAATCAAATTTTCGATAAACAAAAATTTACTATTCAAAAATTGATCGAATAACATATTTTCATTATATTTTTACATATTTTATCCGTATATTTTGTGTATGTACAAAACATATTCTTTCATACCTTTTATAATTTTTTAATTGTATAAACCAAGATTTTATCACACAACTGAAAATACAAAGAAAACTGGACAACTCATGATGACAGCAAAGAATACAATTGCGGACAGCGATGTCGGGACTTCTCGCGAGAAACGACTGTTGTCAGGGAAATGCGGCTCGCACGCGAACCTTTCGCGTGCTTCGTGCGCTAAAATAGTGAATGAAAGTCGGTGGGAACTCACTTTGTGAGCCGGCGTGTAAATAGTTCCGCGCGCTTTCTCGCGTATGCAACAAATACGCAAAACTCATTTACGGTGCATGCAAAGCGAACGTCTGGCTTCCAGCTAATGTAGAATCTGGATACCGCGGCTATTTCATCCGTGAAAGGGAAAAACGGACGTATCCACGTGTATCTACGTGTTAGGATAGCAATGCGACGTTGAAAAAAACCGACAGTGGTCTAAATATCCTACAAAAACTAATACGCGCTCGCGTTGCGAGCAAGTATTAGTTTTACGTTGTGAAAAGCGAAATATGAGATTGGACTGAATTTCAAAGTTACGATTAGATACAGATTAGATATCGATTTCATACGTATGTCAGTTATACAGCACAGATTTATTTATGTCATCCAGTTATTTAACTGTCATCTACTTTTTTTCGTGTAATTTAAATCTTTTATACGGATCTTTTTCCATATTTAATCTGTTAATGGTTTGCGACGGTTTTACATATTCGCTGATATGAATACTGAAAAATACTGAAAAAAGTAATTTCAAAATTTGGTTAGAGATAATAGTATTATACTTTACTATCACGATGAAAACTTTTTCTCTTATATTATCGATTTTCGCGTATGTCGTGACACAAAACTTTTAATATCAGTGTGACGCCGTGTTACGTTTCTTAATTAATTAAAATTATGAACTATACATAATCGATTGGTTCAGTCCGGCAATCGCCTTAGCTTGCCAAGCAGCTTGCATCGACGAATGGCATTAACTTCACTGAAGTGTAACAAGAGAGTTATACCGTGCCAAACTGTAACAGCAGCTAGACATGCACTTTGGCAAACATGTACCTACAATCTAGATAATCGTGCATAATTTAGTGCCATGCTAAGATAGTAATTATAGAATCTCCATTAAACTTACCATCAACTATCTGGAAATGCGTACGGGCGTCTTAGTTCAGATAGCGCGTCTTCGGTAAACAAACTTCCAAGTTTGATAGGGACTTCGTGAACTTTGCAAAATGGAGATTCTTGAAAAAAAAAAGAGTGAGATGATGTGCTGAACTTTTGAACTTCTTGTTTAATATTGTAATAAAACGACGTCTATGTTGCAAATCTATACATACGCTATGTCTACGAACTTTTAAACCGAGTCTTTTAAAGTTTTGCCTATAACTTTAACGAACATTTATACAAAAATTACTACCAATACGATTGATTATTGATAATTAGATTTTATTATCTTAATATTTTTGTATAGATTTTATTTAGATATTGTTTAAATTATTTTTTTCCTCAATGCAGATTTACCAATGAATAATTTAAGCAATTACATTTTTGTAAATTAGATTATTTTTGCGATTACGTTAATCTCTTCATTTCGCGTCACGGTACATAAAGACAGAAACCACAAACCGTCGCAGAATGCGATGTTCGGTGGATTGAGCTGTCTCGTAGAAATCGGATGGCGCGGGTTACGAGTAAACCGACATAAACCTGCGAGCAAATACAAACAGGCTGATTGCCCTCGAAGCTTCCCATCCATCCCTAACCAGTAATTAAACAGGGCAATCTGCACTTCCTATCCACGACAGTGCCATGAGCGGTGAGAATGAGCCGAGTCCTTCGGGTGAGAACACCTACAGAATGAAATAGGTACAGAGGGAGGAGAGAGAGATTGCGTGCGCGCGCGCGTATATATGTGAGAAAGAGAGGGAGAGAACCATCTGTGTATACTAAGATTATATTTGACTTGGTCCATGCAAATTCATGAGTTACCCAACGTCCTGACATTCGACTAGTTCGGTACGGATAGACGCGAAGCCGTGCTGGCAATATAGTTTCGATGACTTAGAATATTACGAACCAAAATTAAATTATAAACAGTGAATGTAAGCAGGAAGATGTACATCTCCTTATCGAAGGACAAGCGGAACTATGTACTGTTACATTCTGAAATAATTAATTTTGAAATAAGCTCTATTGTGTTCTGAAAGCGCACACTGTTTGTTTTTATATTCGTCCTTTTCGTGTTTAATATATTTTATAAAAAAATTTGATATATTTGATATTATTGATTACTTATTTCTCAAAATTTTATGTTGAAATGTTCATTGAATTTATTTCATATTTAATATTTTAGAGAGAATTGCAGAGTGCATTCTTTATTACAATTTTATTACATTTTTTATTACAATTTTCTTTTACACTGCTAGAAATAATTTATTCATAATGCATTTAA
The DNA here is from genome assembly GCA_037157785.1 of Cephalotes varians. Taxonomy (NCBI): domain Eukaryota; kingdom Metazoa; phylum Arthropoda; class Insecta; order Hymenoptera; family Formicidae; genus Cephalotes; species Cephalotes varians. The sequence continues at coordinate 1,128,379 of JANQDE010000041.1, read as the reverse complement.
TCAATTCAATTACTGCGACATACGTCGATAGTAGTTTTTCTATTTCTTTACAAAATTTGTTTGCAGTCAGAAATTGCATCTATCTTCACCGCTGCAACCTGGCCGGCGCAATGTGCACGAAATAAATATATCGTAAGAATATCTATATCAGGAGATTTTCCTCTTATGCAAATTCTAATCCACCTTTGAGACACGGAGAAAACTCTTAAACAAGGAGCATCAGTAAGCAGAAAGAATATCAAGTTTGCCGCGTATGAAAAGACGCATCATTTAAATTATTGCGCCCGTAAGACGATGATTATAGCGCAAAGCAAGTTGAAGCGGTACGATAATATTATAACGGAGTAGACTGCATACCGAATTTGCGTCTTCGTTGCAGGAGAGAGAGAGATAGAGAGAGAGAGAGAGAGAGA